>CAMZMU010000100.1:1200000-1575303 GCA_947311845.1 Poa pratensis
GAAAAACGTTTTCTTTAACTGTCGCTGTTGCGAACCGGTCAGCAGCAAACTTTTGTAGGTCATAGAATATAGTTCGTCTGAAACCTTTTATTTCCTCTACTAGAATTCAAGGTCGAACAACCTGTGCGAATAAGAAACCCAGCTCTCTCCCCGTGTCCCTCTTGTACAGTAGAGAGAGGCGACACCGAGGCGACTCGGTCCTTCGAGAGTTTCGCCGGCGTTCTCGCCGCTCCCCTCCGCCTCCGGTCGCCGTCTCGGCACCGTGAGGTGGGGGGAGCTCCGTTTTCGCCGTGTGTGTAGTTTAGGTGTAGTTGGTAGGTGTGCGTGCCCGGGCGGCGCCGTCGAGGACGGAGACGATGGCGCCGGTGTGGGGCTTTGTCCTCCCCCTCCTTCCCCGTTCCGGCGTCGCCGGGGAGGCAGTGGAGGTAGTTCGTCAGGCGCGGCTCTCCCGCTGTGCTTCTCCGGCCGGCCGTGGAGGCGAGGGGAGGAGCTGGCGGGGGTCGGTGCTCTGTTTTTGGTGCAGGTGGGCTGGGTGGTCTTCTTCTTCGGTGCGTCTGCTTTGGCTGGCCATGGTGGTGAGGCGAGCAGGGCCTGGAGACGGTGCGGTGCGGGCTGGCCTGGTCGGCGTGGCGTCGGTGGGGAGCTGGGTGGAGCTGGAGAATCGGAGCTTTGGCCGTGGTCGTTCATTGAGCCCAGATTCCGTCGCTGGGCGACGGATGGATCTTGCGGTCGTCTACTTCAGGTGGTGGCTCCTCTTCTCCGGCGGCAAGCGGTACGGCGGCGCCGGTTTCGGTTAGGTTTCTCGGGAGAGCGGTGGTGGACCTGATCGTGATTCTTCCAGGATGCTCGGGGTGCTTCGTGCAAATTGCAGGGTCCTTCTGTAATTTCTTTTAGTTCTTGGACGTCTTTGTAATTTGTACTGAGTATGCTGTTTATATGGATCGGGTCCTTTTGCTCAAAAAAAAAAAGAATTCAAGGTCGAACGATTTCTCGGTTTTTTATTTGGGCTTGAAGTTAACAAAAGCAACCTCATTGGAAGACCTAGCAAAGCACCTCCTAGCGAAGGTTTGGGGTTTCGCAAGATTTTGCCCAGAGAGAATGGAGCAAAGCCGGCCGTGGCCGTAGGAAGAAGAAATCAATCGACTATCGGCGGACAGCTACCTTAGCTGTAGAAATCCAAGTGATGTCCGGCAATTAATATTTATGTTTCTCTGCCGGCCAGACAAGGAAGGCTAGGACTTGATCAACCAACAGCTGCCGCGGAGACAAACAAAGAAAAGATCCCTCCAAGCTGCAGGCCAAGCTGGACCAGAATCTTTGTTGTTGGTGTGGTGGGCATCACTTTGCTTACTTTGGTCTTAGGGTCTGTTTGTTTGGGCTGCAGCTTTTGAAAAGCAGCTGTATCTGTTGAGCTGTGGAAAAGCAGCTGTGAGAAGCAGCTGTTGGAAGCAGAGATTTGATGTTTCGCAGGAGTGCTGTTGGCAGCTGTTGCTGTTGGTTTTCTGGGTGAAATGTCTGTAATGCCCCTGAGTGCTGAAGACGTTATATAAGCGCCGATTTAAAGCAAACAATTGTTTTTGACTTATTTAATTCATTATTACAATGTTTAGGTAGCAAATTAGTTGTTTTTACTCATTTTATTCGTAACTAGGAAAATTGCCCGTGCGATGCCATGGGGAAAAATCAACAGCGGCGCGATTTCATTCATGTATCAATATTCACACTTCAACATCAAGATGTATCATTTTGACAAAGGAATTCAGAATCTGTTTAGTATCTAAACGATCCAAAAAGAATGGAGGAATTTTCTAGAAATAATACATGTTTCATACCTATTTTCTACCGAGACATTCAACATGAACACAAGTTTCACAGAAACTAACAAGGCTTTATTGATCTTTTTCATACTGTAATGCAAGAAAGGGGTTAAATCTTTGTAGAAAATAAGACCGAGAATGGATACAGTGCCATGGGCATCCAGATCTGTACCAAGAAAATAGAAAAAGAAAGTAGAAATAAATCAAAAATCTAACTACGTACATCTGCCATACTGGATGAAATCAAAATGACCAGCACGAGGCCTAGATCGATTCCCTACCGAGACCACTCCTCAAAACAAGAAAAGACATGAAAAGAAACATGCAAAAACGAATCCTAGATCAAAGCAAAGCAAGCCAAGATCTGAGCACGCCAAGGACAGATCGGGACTTCCATAGATGCAAGAATCAACAGAGCTTGAGGACCCTATCTGGAGGAGAGGTTGCCGGCCAAATCGGACCAGGGAGCGCCTCCCATGTATGCTGCTGCTCGCGATCTGGGAACTCCTTCCCCAGATCGGTGGCCTCCATGCCAAAGGCGACCAGATCCGACCGGCGAGGAGCTGCAGGAGGTGCGCGATGACAGGCCCGTCCGCGACCTCGCAGAGGATGCGCTGGCTGTGGGTGAGAAGGGGAAACGAGAAAGGACGCGAGGGAGAGAGGACGGGCTGGGAAATGGGGGGCGGGGTTGGTCTCTGGTGGCAGTTTTTTTGTAATTCTTTCGAAGTCTTGAGGGCATTTTCGTCTGGCGTATTTCGGGAATCTCGGGAAGCAGGCAAAAGCACCTCCAGAGCTGCTTCCGCGGTCGAACCCTCGCGCAGTGCATTTCTCGCAATCGCTTCTCGCAATCGCTTTTTTATTTCCTGCCGTTTGTTTGCGCTTCAGCTTTTCCACTCCAAAAGCGGAAGCGGAAGTGGAAACAAACAGAGCCTTAGAATGCAGCTGCTGATTTGATTTCATCCTTTTTTTGCCATTTTTGGTGTATATCCAGTGAGCTATATATAGGCACATGAGAGGGAAAATACGCCACTCATCCTAGCTGGTTGACTTTTATTTGCACCGAACTTGACACGAAAAGAAAATTACAAGCGTCACTGTCAAAACCGTTGATAATGATGCACACGGTTGGTGATTTTTTTCTTCACAAAATGCAAAATCTTTGCATTTCGATGCAATGATATATAGATAAGTAAAAAGTTAATTATTACATGCTCAATAAAAAACAGACAACACCCCTTAGAGTAGAACGACTATACTCACTGCGAATAACGAGCGTAATACGGACTCAATATCCGGCTAGTCCGAAGAGAGTCACGACCAATAGCAGAACTACACACATAAGAGCATGTCCTAAGTTGAGCAACGACATCGTTGCATCTTGACCGTCGACGCTGGTCAATTGTGAAAACGGACAACGCCAACTGAACTTCCCTTGTGGCACCATCGACCCTTGATGCCTGAAACCAGCAGGAGGTGGCACGTACACTAGTACTCCCTCCGTCCCAAAATAAGTGTTTCAAATTTGTACAAAAGTGGATGTATCTATACATGTTTCATGTCTAGATACATCCACTTTTCGCCAAATCTAAGACAATTATTGTTGGACGGAGGGAGTATAAAACGTACATTAGAGTCGGCCCCAGAGAGTCATCTCAGCCGGTTAAACTGTCCGTCTGCAGGCGTGGCCGCGTGGGTTTCTAATGTACGCTTCATTAAAGCCGATAACCTCGGACCGGCAGTAATGAATGCTCATCTCAGACGGTCAGGAATTTCAACCGCTTCTAATACTCAGACGGCCAATATAAGCAGCCATCTGCAAACATGCCTAATCAGAGACGCACGCAAACGCTGGCCGTCGCACAACTCGTGAGGTCCGACGTATCCCTCCGGCGTAATATTCGTTGCCTCCGGAAATATATCCGGGGGTCCAACTTACTGAAGCAAATTAAACATTATAATTACAGCAAGCTGGCCGGTTTTAGCCAGTTAGTTATACAAAGCAGAACCTCCACCATAATTGAAATCAGTTATACAACACGTACAAATGTTCATGAAACTAACTAAATGATTGTTACAAACTGCATTTTCATGGAAACAAACTACCTAGAAAATTGATCAACAATCTAGATGAAATATTGTTCTATATGATATGCATCTCAATCATGACATCCAAGCTAAGGTGATTGGTGTTCCTCATAATGATCAAAACAGGTTCATTGATCTCAAAACGCTTGCCTTCAATGAAATTCTTCCACCCCAGCTTGTCGAATTCAATGCGGCCATCATGTTTCTTGTTGTACCTAATGGCTGTGACGGCCCCACCTGCTCCTAGTCGTAGTCCAGCTTTGCCATGAGTTGGTAGGCCAGTGTCTTGCACTATGATCTTAGGTAGTTCCTGCGCATAAAGAACAACATAGAACAGAGATGAACTTAGGAAAGAGGCATATATACCAGGTAAAGAGGTAAAGAGACAGTTCTTCTTGAATTTACTTTTGCAAAGAGAGGCACATATATACCATATCATATCTCTTCATATTTGTGGTCGTCAAATGGGTCACAAAAGGAACACCAACATCGACTGTCACGGGGAGAAGCTGAACCAAGCGGTCGTTTTCATCTGTCTTCAGATGAACTCTTCGGGAAACTATGTAACAGCTGGCCTCTTCGTCACTCTCAACAGAACTCCCAGAAGAATAGGCAGGACTTTCATAATCCTCTTCGTCACTATGATCTTAGGTAGTTCCTGGGATTTAGACCTGCAATAGTAAAAACAAGTAGCACTACTCCCTTGTGAACATGATTGGTCTCCCGGACGAACTATTCCCATCCTAAGCCGTGCAAGCGGGTTGTCTTCCGTCCTTTGCTCACATAAACGGTGTATGTTTTCTCAATAGCATTAAACACCATAGTTTCGCCTACTACCCGGTTGAACGCTTCCCGACCGTTGCACGGTACAACCTGTGCAACAGAAACATGATAAGCGGTATTATATAGTACTATGCAACAGAAAAACATTAAAGAATATTAGAAGTTGTCGTCCTACTTACAAATGACTTGCTGTGACGACTATCAGCTTACAGCTGAACACTAAAATTGGCTCCACTGAGGATGCTAGAGCACGCATGCTCGCACAACGGGCATGTCATTTCCTGTTAATTAATTAAGTTAACATGTGCATAACGAATCCCTATGTCATAAATATTCAACCTAGTTTTGAAATAAATATATGAGTTTAAATCATAGAAATGTGGGCATCACAAATTCGTAATACATGATATGCAAACAAGAAGCTATCTAATTGAGAACTAATTAAAACTAGACAACATGCTGCACAAATTACTAAAAAAGCTAGTTCAACCTAGTTTTGAAATAAATATAAGAGTTTAAGAAATACAAATGTGGGCATCACAAATTCGTAATACATGATATGCAAACAAGAAGCTATCTAATTGAGAACTAATTAAAACTAGACAACATGCTGCACAAATTCCTACAAAAGCTAGTTTTGAAATAAATATATGAGTTTAAGTCATACAAATGTGGGCATCACAAATTCGTAATACATGATATGCAAACCAAGAAGCTGTCTAATGGATAAGTAATTAAAACTAGACAACATGCTGCACAAATTCCTAAAAAAACAGAACACGATTTCTAAAATAAACTGAAAACTAGGGTTAGAACATGTAGCAAACCAAGGAGTTAGCGGCTGCATGGCGAGGCAAGATGTGCAGTGGGGACGGGCCGGCAGGAATCGATGGGCACCGGCGGCGGACCGGCGCATCGACGAGGTCCGGCGCATCGACGAGGAACGGCTGCGTGCAGGCGCAGCCACGTGGAACGGCTGCGGGCAGTCACATCTTAATGGAAACGGTGGCGGGGAGGCGGGGAGTGAGGGGAACGGTGGCGGGGATCGAGGGGAACGGCGGCGGGGAAGGCGGGGAGTTAGGGGAACGGCGGCCGGGAGGCGGGGAGCGAGGGGAACGGTGGCTGGGAAGGCGCAGAGGGGAACGGCGGCGGGGAGCGAAGGGAATGACGGCGGGGAAGGCGGGGAGTGAGGGGGGATGGCGGGTGATACCACTAGTACAGAACGACACATCGGATACCCGTCTATGGCAACGGCAGTAGTTAGGCGACGGTAAATCGCGACATCCCCGCGTGCCCGCAATGGGCCGTAAAGCAGGCCCACAACAAAGGCAACGGGTGAATAGTGGAATATATGTTGGCAACAGAGTTTAGTTTACCTCCGTAACTGATGCGTGCTCATCGCACACGGACAGTTTCGTAATCTCCGTTGCCATTAGAAGCAGCCCGACAGCCGGCCTATAAGAACCTACTATGCCCTTCACTCTCACTGTCTCACTTCCAACCCTAGCCGCCGCATAGTCTCCTCTCTCTCCACTCTCTCGCATGGCTTCCACCGTCGGCGCTGGTAGATCCGGCCATCGCGGCCGTGGCCGCGGCCGCGGCCGTGGCCACCCCACCCTCCGGGCCTTCAGGCAGCAACAGCGTCAGCTGGTGTTGCGGGACGAGCTTGCGGAATAGGCCGCCGCCGATCCGGCCCCCGCGGGCCGGTCCCGCTGCCTTGGCGCTCGTCCGCACGGCAAAGGCTCTGGCCGCACCCGCTCATTTGGCCACCATTGCAGCTACCGCGAGATCCGCCAGGCGATGTACCCCGGCCGCCATCCATCTTCCTCCTCCTCCTCGTCCTCGTCCTCCGACGAGGAGGAAGAGGAAGAGGAAGAGGAAGAGGAGGAGGATCATGATTTGGAGATCGCTTGCCAACTCTCCCGCACCGATTTCGAGCGCGATGACGCCAAGCGTCGTCAGGGCGAGGCCGATCTGGAGGCGGCGGTCCTCCTCTCCGAGGCGTCGACCCAGGTCGAATGCGCCGAGGAGGCGGTCTACCAGTCTGACCTCCGGGCCGCCATATCCCTCTCTTTGGTCCACGGCGAGGGCAAGGCGCCGCCAGGGGAGGCCGGCGCTAGCTCCATCGCCGGCGGCGACGCTAAGCGAGCCCGCCTCACCTAATGTAAGACCCCAGTTCAGTAGGATAGCTGTTTTCTAGTTGTAAGTAGTTCTATATTTTCTGTAATGCCGATGAAGAAGCATATGTCTTGTGTATAGAGATGAAGGAGCTTACATTTTGATTTTTTTCATCTCCTTTAGGGCGAGGAGGAAACCTCGAGACTATGCGGCGGCCGTGAAGACGTAGGAGCGGGGCTCCGTCCACACGGTCCACTGAAGTCGGCGTCTCCAGGAGCAAGACTTTTGTGCAATACTAAATAGGTAGAAGAGTACCACGCAATGAAGCTGGGCGAAGAGAAGGTGAAGAACCGGCGGCCGTCAAGCAGGAACCACAGCGCTCCGTCGACGGCGCAGCAGGCGTCACCGGCTTTTTTTTTTGTTTCCTTTAGCCCTCATTACAAACGGTCAAAAACTAATCTCCGTATCTGATGTAAAGACTAAAGGAAACGATTATATATTATGCCCGTTGCTAATCTTATTGCAAACGATATAAATCTCCGTTGCCATTGTGAGGCTTCACATCAGTGACAGAGGCGGGGACACGGACCCTTTCTCCGTTGCCGAAGGGGTTTTTGGCCCGTTTCCGATGTGTCGTTCTGTACTAGTGTACGTCTCAAACGTATCTATAATTTTTGATGTTCCATGTTGATATTACACCAATTGTTACATGTTTTGCATCTACTTTATATCATTTTTATATATTTTTTGGGACTAACCTATTAACAAGATGCCACAGTGCCAGTTCCTGTTTTCTGCTGTTTTTGTATTCCAGAAAAGCTATTCTGGAAATATTCTCAGAATTGGACAAAAATTTACGGAGGTCCCTATTTCATCGACACACACACGGAGTCCAAAGGGGAGACGGAGGAGAGCCACCAGGTGGCCACACGCACCCTCGGCGCGGCCAAAGGTGGGGCCGCGCCCTAGGGTGGTGTGGGCCCCTCAGGGGTCTCCAGCCACCGCCCTTTCGCCTACTTATTTCCCCCGATGCTAAAACCCTAGATACCCGAGTCATATTCCACGAAAAGTTCCAGAGGCGCCGCCGTCATCAACCCTAGCTCGGGAGGGTCCAGAACCTCTTCCCGGCACCCTGCCGGAGAGGGGAATCATCACCAGAGGGCTCTACATCACCATGCCTGCATCCGGAGTGATGCGTGAGTAGTTCATCCTTGGATTACGTGTCCATAGCAGTAGCTAGATGGTTGTCTCTCCATTTTATGCCAGATGGTTGTCTCTCCACTTTATGCCATCATGTTTAGATCTTGTGAGCTGCCTAACATGATCAAGATCATCTTATTGTAATGCTACATGTTGTGTTTGCTGGGATCCGATGAATATTGAATACTATAATCAAGTTGATTATTAATCTATAATACATGTTATTTATGATCTTGCATGCTCTCCGTTACTAGTAGATGTTTTGGCCGAGTAGATGCTTGTAACTCCAAGAGGGAGTATTTATGCTAGATAGTGGGTTCAGTCTCCAGTAACCTGGGCGAGTGACAGCAATGCCTAAGGTTGTGGATGTGTTGTTGCTACTAGGGGTAACATAACAATGCTATGTCCACGGTCATATGTACTTGTTTACTTTACGCACATTGCTTAATGTGATTATCCGTTGCTTGCAACTTAATACCAACGGGGAACACAGAAGTCAACCTGAAGGTGGATTATTAGTCATAGATGCGGTTGGATAACGGTCTATGTATTTTGTCGTCATGCCCAATTAAATATCATGTTAATCATCTTCTTATATATATATATTGTCATGCGCTCAATATTTTATCAACTGCCCAGCTGTAATTTGTTTACCCAACATGTCGTTTATCTTTATGGAGAGACACCACGAGTGAACTGTGGACCCCAGTCCATTCTTTTACATTGATAAAACCACCAACTGCAATCATTGTTCTCTTTTACTTTTCTGCAATTAAACACTGTTTTCCACACCATACGTTTAATCCTTTGTTTTCAGCAAACCGGGGAGATTGACAACCTTCCTGTTTCGTTGGGGCAAAGTAGTTTGATTGTGTTGTGTGCAGGTTCCATGTCAGCGCCGGATTCCCTGGTGTTGCGCCGCATCACATTCCACCACTGACAACCTTCTGAAGTGCTACTGCTCCTACTGGTTCGATAACCTTGGTTTCATTCTGAGAGAAAACTTGCTGCTGCACTGCTTCGTACCTTCGTCTTGGGGTCTCCCAACGAACGTGTGTTTCACGTCATTGATAACCCACAAGTATAGGGGATTGCAACAGTCTTCGAGGGAAGTAAAACCCAAATTTGTTGATTCGACACAAGGGGAGCCAAAGAATATTTATAAGCCTTGACAGATGAATTGTCAGTTCAGCTGCACCTGGAAGTAGACTTGCTCGACACAGTTTATCAGTAGCAACAGTTTTATGACAGTAGCAGTAGTGAAATAATAGTAGCAGTAAAATAAAGACAGCAGTAATAATTGCAGTAGACAGCAGGATTAAAATACTGTAGGCATAGGGATGGATGAACGGGCGCTGCATGGATGGGATAATTCATGTAATAGACATTCAATCATAAGCATGTGTTCCGTAATTAGTCGTACGTGCTCGCAATGAGAAACTTGCACAACATCTTTTGTCCTACCAGCCCGTTTGCAGCGGGGCCTCAAGGGAAACTACTGGTAATTAAGGTGCTCCTTTTAATAAAGCACCGGAGCAAAGCATTAACACTCCGTGAACACATGTGATCCTCACGTCAAAACATCCCCTCCGGTTATCCCAATTTCTGTCACTTTGGGGCCTCGGGTTCCGGACAGTAACGTGTGTATACAACTTATAGATATGATCCAAAACAATAATTATCATCATGATTCAATAACATGTTCAGATCTGAGATCATGGCACTCGGGCCCTAAGTGACAAGCATTAAGCATAACAAGTTGCAACAATGACATAAAGTACTACCGATGGATACTAGGCACCATGCCCTAACAAATCTCACAACTATTACATGAATGATCTCATCCAATCCCTACCATCCCCTCAGCCTACAGCGGGGAATTACTCACACATGGATGGGGGATCATGGATGGTCGATGGAGAGGTGGCGGTGATGATGATGGCGATGATCTCCTCCAATTCCCCGTCCCGGCAGGGTGCCAGAACGGAGTTTCTGATCCCCGAAATAGGGTTTTCGATGGCGGCGGAGCTCTGGAAGTTTTCTGGAAAAAGCGTCGATCCCCCGAAGTTTTTAGGTCAGAGGCTTTAAGTAGTCCAAAGGGGAGCGTCGGGGGCCACACGGGGTGGCCACACCACCCCTGGGCGCGGCCAAGGGCCCCGCGCCCTGGGTGGTGTGGTGCCCCTGTGCACCCTCCTCGCTTCATCTTCTGGCTCCGTGGGTCTTCTGGAAAAATAGATTTCTGGAATTTTTCTGGAATTTTCTGAAACTTTGACTTTCTGCACAAAAACAAGACACCAAGGCAATTCTGCTGAAAACAGCGTTAGTCCGTGTTAGTTGCATTCAAATCACACAAATTAGAGGAAAACAATAGCAAAAGTGTTCGGAAAAGTGATACGTTTTGGACGTATCAACTCCCCCCAAGCTTAGCTTATTGCTTGTCCTCAAGCAATTCAGTTAACAACTGAGTGCGATAAAAGAAACTTTTACGAACACATTTGCTTCATATGATGTATACATACCTACTATATGATCAATTACTTAGCAATTCATAATAGGAACCATGCAAATAATGACACCTAGTAGTTATGCAAATCATGAAAAGATACCAAAGTACTAAGAATGAATAACATAGCATTTATCCACAAGAATTGCAATGTTCGTAAAAAGATATGACAAAGTGGTATCTCGCTTGCCTTTGTTTGAAGGGCAAAACATAAATGCCAAGGCACCTCTGAAGTTCAAGTGAAGACTAGATATAAAATATCAAAGATAAGAGTATCATAGTTATACCTCAATTAATCGTATCCTGGGACAAGCACATTACACTAAGAACGACAGTTATGCTCTCGAAGAGGTGCTCAAAGAAAGGATGGTGACTCAACATAAAAATAAAAGATTGGCCCTTCGCAGAGGGAAGCAGGGATTAACACGTGCTAGAGCTTTTTATTTTAAAAACAGAGGTAAAAATGTTTTGAGAGGTGTTTGTTAATTGTCAACGAATGGTAGCGGGTGAGAACAGTATTCTACCTGTCAAACGGACTTTTAAGAGCGGCTCCCATGAAGGACGTTATTTCTACCAGCAAGGCAGATCATCCCTCTTTCTCTTTGGTTTACACACATGCAGGTATTTCACTGTTTGTCATTGCTTACTGATGAATCAGGGCAAAAGTGTGAAGAGAATTAAGGTTAAAGTTGTAATTAATTGGGACTGGGCACCCCGTTGCCAGCTCTTTTTGCAAAATTATTGGATAAGCGGATGTATATGCCACTAGTCCAGGTGTAAAAGTCCATTTGACAAATAGAATAAAGAATAACCACACTTCCTCATGAGCTAGTAAACATTGACACAAAAAGGGAAATATTTTGAAGTTTTAAAGGTAGCACATGCAAATTTACTTGGAATGGCTTGAAATACCATGCATAGGAATTTTTGGTGGACTCTTTGGGATAACTTGGTTTAAAGGATTTGGATGCACGAGCAGCATTCCCGCTCAGTACAAGTGAAGGCTAGCAATAGACTGGGAAGCGACAACCACGAGAGCGATAACGGTCATAATCATGCTTGCGACAAAATAAAATTAACGGAGGCATAAAGATGATACTAAAACTCTGAGGCAAAATAGATCATCAAGGCTTAATTGACTTTTATTTTTCAGTCATAACATGTGTGAGCATGTGCCAAGTCGAATCAAGTGAATTATTCAGAGGAGGATACCACCTGCCATACCGTTTTACGAATAGAACAATGCATGTAAATATCTATATGACATGTTATTCACTATTAGCAATTTGGTACTGGTCATAAGAAGACATGAACTACTAAGCAATCATTAAATAACATAACCACTACCATGATAGCTAAGCATGTTCACATGAGTAGGTATATTTACAAAAATGAAAAACAAATAGAGTTCATACCAGCCTTTTACCACATCCGTTGTCGTAGATCGTCATTATTGCTTTTCACTTGTGTGGCTTGAATGATGTGAAATGATAACCAAGCCAAGTGGAACCACGGAAATTTTCGAACTCCTGAAACAACTATACAAAACGCAGAAGAACAACAAATATTTTTGGGTTTTCGAATTTAAAGCAAGCATAGAAAGAAACAAGCAAACAAAGCAAAATCTTTTTGGATTTTTGAATAACAACCGAAATGAAAAATAAAGTAAACTAGCACTACAAATTCAAAAGCAAGAGAAATAAAGGAAATATTTTTGGTCTTTTGGTGTTTTGCGAAAATAAATGGAACAAGAAACAAAAGAAAAGAAAAAACAAACTAAAACATGGATATACAAAGTACCGACATGATATGAATATGATAAAATGAGTGAACTTGTCGGCATACCTCCCCCCAAGCTTAGGCTTTTGGCCTAAGTGGGAGACAATCATCCCCATGGCTGCCAGCTAGGCGCGCCCTCAGTTGTGACGAGGAGGGTTCCTCGTCCGGTAAAAGCTCGAGGATGCACCACCGTAGTACACGGTGTAGTCCTCAGGGGGCGCCACGAAGGTCTCCTGTCGGTGCTCAGGGTAGTGCTGTAAATGGAAATCCGGTGCACCGAGGTGGTTGTCCAAATCCTCCCTCGAATATGATAGAGGACCCCTGAAAACACTGAACAAACTAGGCTGTGGAAGCCGGACCTCTAGCTCAGGTCCATTAGCAAAAACAACTCTATACATCAAATGTCCATATGAATTAGTAGTAACAAAATCATGAAGTTTCATGGCAGCAAGATCAAGTCTTTCCGGAATCAACAATTCATCAGAAGGATCACAGGAAGACCAAGATCAGCTAAAACACGTGCAGCAATAATGCCTCCAAAGATGGGACCTTTGGCGGCAAGGCGGCGAGCAATCAAGGCACCAAGGTTGTAGGTTTTATCATTTTTAAGTGCATGAGCAAGAAAAGCTAGATGATAGCAAGAAATATTACTAGTGTTCTCTCTAGCAAGCACACTCGTGGCAAGATAATATGTGAAGTACCTGATGGCTGGAAATTGAATGTTCCTTATCTTACCACGCTGCACTCTACGGAGATCATCATAGCTCAGCTCATGGTAAAGATCCAACAACTCGCGGCTGTGATGATCTTCCTCGCTGTCCCAGATGGAGCAACACCTATGACCCTGCAAAATCTTTTCAAGTCCATGTTGCATGCACGATCATAAATCTTAAACTCAACAGTGGGGTTAAAAGTAGAGTTATTAAACTTAAAGCTTTCAACAAAAATCTTAGTGAGGTTAGCATATTGTGGCCTCTCATCCTGCATAAATTCCATCAAGCCAACATTGTTAATCATCCTTATGAAGTCATCATAAATCCCTGCATCTCTCATAAAGTTAAAGCATGGAAAAATAGATGGATGAGGAACACCATCATCTTCCTCTTCACCATTCTTGGTGCCAAAAGATCCTCATTGTATGATGGCCTAGGTGCACCTCTTGATCTTGAAGCCCTTGTTTCCCTTGAGGAGGATGGTGTTTGCCTCTCAAAGATTTCTCCATAAGTGTGTTTATCCATCTTCCTTTTCTGAAATTTTAAACAAACCTCATAAAAAATGATTTTGGAGTGGTTAAATCAAGGGAAACACTAGGGAGACTTACTAGGGACTAAACATGCATCAAAACTAGTTAATCTAAACAAGAACAAGCATGCAAGCTCTAATAACATGTCACCTACAGTACCAAAATGCCAAAGATATAAGCAACTAAACAAAATTCTATTTGGATAATCGGAGGAGTCACATACCGGAGAGCAATTGATCCAAATTTCAGCAGCAAAGATGGGCTGAGCAAGTAGATCGAAAAATCTCGAGCAAGAGCAGCAAGAACACGAGTTTGAGCAATGGTGGTGTGTTGGTCGGGAGAGAGAAAGGAGTGGGAGGAGATGAGTAGTGGAGGGCCAGGTGGACCCCACACCAGGGCAGGGCGCGCCTGCCCTCCGCGCCGTGGCGTGTGGTGGCCTGGTGGGTCCCCCTGGTCATCCTCTGGTACTCCCACGTTCCTCTTTAAAAACTAGGACTTTAAATATTTTTCAGAATTTTTTGAAAACTTTTTTTCTGACATTTTCTGGGTGTTTAAACAATGAAAACTAGACAAAATGAATTTATGTAAAGACCAAATTACTTAACTTTGCAAATTACAGTAGCAAAACAGTAGGTAAAAAAAAGTGAGAAAGAAAAATGTTGTTTAGCAATTTTATGCATGTAAAACATATTTGTTAACAAGGTTGATCAAGTCTTGCCACCAAATACATTTTATATGACATAAAAGAATTAAACCACATTGAACAATCATGTTACCTTAAATGTATAGCTATAGATCCAATCATAATATATTGAAGTTCTTCATGAGGTTCATATATAGGGCAATCAATACTTCCCACTTTGATACTTTTAATATTGGTAATTGTATTAACTCCAAATATTTTTCCAGCTTCTTGGGAAAATAAACAGTATGCTCTTTGTCATTAACATGGAAAGTCACTTTTCCTTTGTTGCAATCAATAACAGCCCCTGCAGTGTTAAGAAAAGGTCTTCCAAGAATAATAGACATATTATCATCTTCAGGCATTTCAAGCACAACAAAATCAGTTAATATCAAGCAATTATTAGCCACTTGAACAGGAACATCTTCACATATACCAACAGGAACAGCAGTAGATTTATCAGCCATTTGCAAAGATATATCAGTTGGTATCAATTTTTCCAAGTAAAGTCTCTTGTAAAGAGAAAAAGGCATAACACTCACCCCTGCACCTAAATCACATAAGGCAGTTCTAACATAGTTATTTTTATTGAGCAAGGAATAGTTGGTATACCTGGATCTCCAAGCTTCTTTGGAACCTTACCATTGAAAGAATAATTAGCAAGCATGGTAGAAATCTCTTCATTAGGAATCTTTCTCTTGTTAGAGACAATATCTTTCATGTACTTTGAATAGGGAGGTAACTTAATAGCATCAGTCAAAGGAATTTGCAAAAACAAAGGTTTCATCCATTCACAAAATTTGTTATAATGTTCTTCTTCCTTAGATTTGAGTTTCTTAGTAGGAAAAGGCATTTGTTTTTGCACCCAAGGTTCTCTTTCATTACCATGTTTCTTAGCAAGAAAATCTTCTTTAGTGTACTTTTTGTTTTTAGAATGCTTTTCAGGTTCCTCTTCACTTTCCTCTTTATCAGAAGCATCATTCTTATCTTTATCATTAGCATGTTCATTACCACTCTCAGTTTCAGCATCAGAGATAGATATACTATTTGGATTATTAACATGCTCATTGTCTTTAATAGGTTCAGGAGATTCCTCAACATGTTTATGTTTCTTCTTCTTCTTTTTCTTAGAAGGAGTAGTAGTTTCATTAACTAGTTGAGAATCTTGCTCAATTCTTTTAGGATGTCCCTCAGGATACAAAGGATCCTGAGTGGAAGCACCACCTCTAGTTGCTATACCAAAAGCATGTTTATCATTTTCTCTAGAAGCATTATAGCAAATCTTTTTGCACTTTAGTCAATTGCTCAATTTGAGTTTGAACCATACGAAAATGTTTAATGAGTATTTTAACATCATTAGAAGTTCTTTCCAAAACATCATGCAAATGATTAATGACATGAGAATTCTTTATGAAGCTATTTTCTATTCTCCATTGAAATTGTTTTGCTTAACAATGAAATTATCAAACTCATCTAAGCATTGATCAGGAGGTTTAGAATAAGGGATATCTCTATCATCAAAGCGTTGGAGAGAGTGTACCTCAACTGTAGATGAGTGAGGAATTGGCTTACACAATTCTTCTATAGGTGGAAGATTTTTCACATCTTCAGATTTAATACCTTTCTCCTTAAGAGATTTCTTGGCTTCTCTCATTTCTTCATCATTCAATTCAATACACCTCTTTTCCTCGGTAGGTACCGGAGTTGGTTCAGGCAGGGTCCAATCATCATGATTTTGGCTTATCTTAGCCAATAATTCCTCGGCTTCATCTGGAGTTCTTTTCCTGAAAACACAACCAGCACAACTATCCAGGTATGTCCTAGATTCAACAGTTAGTCCATTATAAAATATATCAAGAAGTTCATTTTTAGCTAGTTGATGTCCAGGCCGAGCTCTAAGTAAAGAACAAAACCTTGCCCAAGATTCAGGCATTTTCTCTCCCTCATTTTGCTTAAAGTTAAAGATTTTCTGTAAAGCAGCATGTTGAGCACTAGCAGGAAAATATTTCTGAAAGAAAGCATTGACTAAACCCATCGGGCTCTCAATAGATCCAGGAGATAAATCATTAAACCAAGTTTTAGCTTCATCTTTCAATGAGAAAGGGAAAATTTTAGTAACAAAGTAACTGCGTTTCTTAATATCATCAGAAAACAAACTACTCAGAGTAGAGAGAGTGTTCATATGTTCTACAGCACTTTCATTTTCAGTTCCTCGAAAAGGTTCTTTCTCAGCAATAGTTATAAAAGACAAGTCCACAGAGAAATCATAATCTTTATCTTTTATATTTATGGGAGATGTAGCAAATTTAGCATCAGGAGAAAGTTTATAGTTGACAGCACGTCTTTGAAGAAGATTTTTAATAGCATTAACATCTTTAGAGGTATCACAATTCATGCATTCATCAATAAAGTCATCATCAAGTTCAACATAAGTTTCCTCAAGATCATCACTAGTAGTTTCTCTCGTTTCAGGTGAATAAGCAGGTGTAACAGGAGTTTCATTAGGTGTTTCAGTATTTTCAAGTTGTTTAGATTTAGCAATTGTAGCATCTAGAAAAGGACCTAGTGAACCTCTTTCATCAAGCACAGTAGAAGCATCATCAAATTCATCAGAAACATTCTCAGATTCAGCAGAAGTAGCAGCACGTGAAGCATGTGCATGTGGTGGTGTGACAAGTTGACTTATAACAGACGGTGAATCAAGAGCAGCAGAAGTGTTCAGAGTTGTACCTCTCCTTGTAGTGGATGGCAATATGCGAACCTTATCATCACGAGGTTTACCCATGATGAATGAATTGCAGCGAGCAGTATGACTCCCTGGTGAGCTTATAAATAGAGCTATGCTCCCCGGCAACGGCGCCAGAAAATAGTCTTGATGACCCACAAGTATAGGGGATCGCAACAGTCTTCGAGGGAAGTAAAACCCAAATTTATTGATTCGACACAAGGGGAGCCAAAGAATATTTATAAGCCTTGACAGATGATTTGTCAGTTCAGCTGCACCTGGAAGTAGACTTGCTCGACACAGTTTATCAGTAGCAACAGTTTTATGACAGTAGCAGTAGTGAAATAATAGCAGCAGTAAAATAAAGACAGCAGTAATAATTGCAGTAGACAGCAGGATTAAAATACTGTAGGCATAGGGATGGATGAACGGGCGCTGCATGGATGATAATTCATGAAATAGTCATACATAGGGCAATTGCAGATAAATAATAATAAGGTATCCAAGTAATAATCAATCATAAGCATGTGTTCCGTATTTAGTCGTACGTGCTCGCAATGAGAAACTTGCACAACATCTTTTGTCCTACCAGCCCGTTTGCAGCGGGGCCTCAAGGGAAACTACTGGTAATTAAGGTGCTCCTTTTAATAAAGCACCGGAGCAAAGCATTAACACTCCGTGAACACATGTGATCCTCACGTCGCAACCATCCCCTCCGGTTATCCCAATTTCTGTCACTTTGGGGCCTCGGGTTCCGGACAGTGACGTGTGTATACAACTTATAGATATGATCCAAAACAATAATTATCATCATGATTCAATAACATGTTCAGATCTGAGATCATGGCACTCGGGCCCTAAGTGACAAGCATTAAGCATAATAAGTTGCAACAATGACATAAAGTACTACCGATGGATACTAGGCACCATGCCCTAACAAATCTCACAACTATTACATGAATGATCTCATCCAATCCCTACCATCCCCTCAGCCTACAGCGGGGAATTACTCACACATGGATGGGGGAGTCATGGATGGTCGATGGAGAGGCGGCGGTGATGATGATGGCGATGATCTCCTCCAATTCCCCGTCCCGGCAGGGTGCCAGAACGGAGTTTCTGATCCCCGAAATAGGGTTTTCGATGGCGGCGGAGCTCTGGAAGTTTTCTGGAAAAAGTCGAACCCCCGAAGTTTTTAGGTCAGAGGCTTTAAGTAGTCCAAAGGGGAGCGTCGGGGGCCACACAGGGTGGCCACACCACCCTGGGCGCGGCCAAGGGCCCCGCGCCCTGGTGGTGTGGTGCCCCTGTGCACCCTCCTCGCTCCATCTTCTGGCTCCGTGGGTCTTCTGGAAAAATAGGCCTTTCTGTATTTTTCTGGAATTTTTCTGGAACTTTGACTTTCTGCACAAAAACAAGACATAAGGCAATTCTGCTGAAAACAGCGTTAGTCCGTGTTAGTTGCATCCAAATCACACAAATTAGAGGCAAAACAATAGCAAAAGTGTTCGGAAAAGTGGATACGTTTTGGACGTATCAGTCATCAAGCAGCGGGCGAGGGTTTGGTGGGGAGGTGGGCGAGATTTTGATTTGTTGCAGGAGGGAAAAATTTCACCCTCTCGATTTCGATTTGGAACCCGAATTTTTTCACTTTGCTGCCAGCTATTCACAATCCGTACTATCCGGATATGTTTGTTCACTCCGAGATTTAACAAAATCCGAAATACTTACAAAACATTCAAACAAAAGTGAAGATAAATGATTTATTCATCCTAATTAATGTTACCCTTAGTTGTAGACAAAGAAAATAAGTTCATATACCTAAAATAATTTATCATGTAGTAGTAGAACACTTGTAGCTAACTTACATGGAAAAGGCCGGTTTGTACGAGATGCATGTGTTCTTCTAAATTTGCAGTTGTATTTTCCTCTGTTTCACAATATAAGATGTTTTAGCCATTTTCCACATTCACATTCTACATTTTTAGTGTATACATTCTTTTTAGTACGAATGTAGATAAGCATGTG
This sequence comes from Poa pratensis, assembly GCA_947311845.1. Lineage (NCBI taxonomy): Eukaryota > Viridiplantae > Streptophyta > Magnoliopsida > Poales > Poaceae > Poa > Poa pratensis. Next base: position 1,218,961 of record CAMZMU010000100.1, read on the forward strand.
TGTGGAAACCTTAAACATCTTACATTGAACGAAGGGAGTATCTCGACAAAATATGAGCAATTTTGATGGTTTCAGACAGGGCTGGGCGTTCGGTTAGACCGAACCGATCGGTTCGATTCTTCGGGGTTTAAAGAAATTCAGTTTTGAAAATATGTGGACCGATCGGGTATCTACAGAATTGCTAACCAAGGAGTTCGGTCCACCAAGCATTTGGGTCGGTCATCCGTTAAGACCGAACTGACCGATAGATTAGACAAATGAAACAAAAACATATACACTTCTAAAATTGATTTGCAAATAAACATGATCTGCACAATGGAAGTAATAGAATCAGACTGGGGAAGAACATCACGTGGACTCAACACATCACATAATCTCCAATCGCAGGAATATGTCTCGAATCAAAGAAACATAAGAAGGTAGTCGCAGAGGTGGAGAGCATCAGCTCCAAGATAGTGCCACCATCGCCCGTCGGGTGGAGAGAAGGAGCGTCCCCTGCAGACCGTGATGGGAGAGGAGCGTCGTTTTTACGTCAGCGCCACCCACCGGCGTGTGGAGCAAACGAGAGGCGGCGCACTGGAGTAGGTTAGAATACGATTGGGGAATCAAGAAACGTGGAGGTGTCGTACTGCCAGGGGCTGCGTACGTGAGATGGAACGACAGGTTTCAGTGGGCTACGTGATGGGCTGTGGCCAGTGGGCTAAGTGAACTTTTGGGCCATGTGCTTATCTAATCGGTTTATAGGGTTCCTTCGGGTAACACAGGAACATGACCGAACTAACCAAATTAAATTCGGTTTTTCACAAATGATGACCGAATTAGTGACCGAGTGTTTCGGTTTCGGTTTTGGTCTATTCGGATTCGGTCCTGGTTATTACGGTTCGGTATTTCGGTTCTCGGTTAATATGCCCACCCCTAGTTTCAGATAGTGTGCTCATAGATAATAGCATTATATGGATTATTCATCCATTAACATTAGAAGAAATAGTTGTTCGGTATATTAAATTAGTAAACATATGGATCATAGACGGACCCTCCGGATATTTAATTAGCAAACATATGAATTTCGCGCAGTATTTGCATCATATAACGATGAATAGACAATACAGATGCATAAATATAGCTCAAAAGTTATCACGTATATTGCAGATATACCAAAATATATGAACAATTGATTTTTTGATACATTTAACGTTCGTACCCTCTGGATTACTGGAAACTTTGACCACATTTTGACCACATTTTTCCAGTGTGAACGGCGCAGTGTTTGAAACTCCGGATAGCAAATGACCTCCGGGTCCCACCGGAGCCGTGGCCGGCCGGCGTAGCACCCGAGATTCCCCTCCGGACTTGTGAGCTTTATTAACCGCAGCGCTGGACGGTAGAAATCCCTCCCCTCCGAGAAACCCTAGCCACCGCCTCCATCCATCCGCCTCTCGCCGGCCAATCCAAGATCTGTCGCTGCGCCATCATGCCTCGCCGCCTGGCCACGACCTACTAGAAGCTCATGCGTGAGCGCTACGCCACCATTGCGGCTGAGGTGCGCGCGACGGCAAACATCCCAGATGCGACCAAGAGATTGGCGGAGGCTGTGGGGGAGATGCGCCCGCCCACCGGCTATATTACGCAGGTCTTCACCATAGTGAAGGCTGTGGCGGACGCCGTGGTGGAGTTCTTGGCGGTCCGTGCAGGCCGCAAAGGCATGCGGGCGTGCCTGGTGGCCGCAGATGGTGGCGCGTGCATGGTGGAGAGCCTGGCTTCGGCGGCGGGCAATGGCGGCCACGTCATGCTGGTGGAGAGCCAGGCCTTGGCGGTGGGCAATGGCGGCGAGGGCGAGGGGCGCCGGGCTGTGGCGGGGGCTGTTGGCGGCGACGCGCCGCACTGCAGGGTGCTCGCCCGCCTGGAGGCCGTCAAGGCAGTGCACCGCGCGGCTTGGTAGCAAATCCAGGCCGAGCACATGGACGCCGCACTCATCGGGCAGATCAGGGCCGATCTCACCCTTGTGGAGAAGAACCGCGACATCTTGGAGGCCGCGGCACGCGCGGCGCCCGCGTGCGAGGAAGAGGGCGGCGAGGCGGGAGAGGACGGTGATGACGACGACGAGGACATGCCGGACTGATACGTCTCCAACGTATCTATAATTTTTGATGTTTCATGCTTGTTTTATACCTATTGCTACATGTTTTGCATATACTTTATGTCACTTTTATACATTTTCCGGGACTAACCTATTAACAAGATGCCGAAGTGCCAGTTCCTGTTTTCTGCTGTTTTTGTATTCCAGAAAAGATAGTCTGGAAATATTCTCGGAATTGGACGAAACCTTTTCGGGAGGTTCTATTTTTCCAGAAGACACAAGATGACGCAAAGATGCAGCAGAGGAGGCCCACAGGGGCCCCACATGCCATGAGGGCGTGGGTCCCCCCTCTGCAGCGCCCTCATACGGTGTGGGCCCCACGGGGCTCGCCAGCCGCCGCCCTTTCGCCTACTTATTCCCCCCGAGAAAATAACCCTAGGAACCTGAGCCATTATCCACGAAAAGTTCCAGAGACGCCGCCGCCGTCAACCCTAGCTCGGGAGGGTCCAGAACCTCTTCCCGGCACCCTGCCGGAGAGGGGAATCGTCACCGGAGGCTTCTTCATCGCCATGCCTGCCTCCGAGGTGATGCGTGAGTAGTTCATCTTTGGACTACGGGTCCATAGCAGTAGCTAGATGGTTGTCTCTCCTATTTGTGCCATCATGTTTAGATCTTGTGAGCTGCCCTACATGATCAAGGTCATATTATTGTAATGCTGCATGTTGTGTTTGCTAGGATCCGATGAATATTGAATATTATGTCAAGTTGATTATCAATCTATGCCCTATGTTATTTATGATCTTGCATGCTCTCGTTGCTAGTAGATACTTTGGCCAAGTAGATGCTTGTGACTCCAAGAGGGAGTATTTATGCTAGATAGTGGGTTCATGCTTCCATTGAATCTGGGACAGTGACAGAAAGTTCTAAGGTTGTGGATGTGCTGTTGCCACTAGGGGTAACCTAATGATGCTATGTCCACGGGCATATGTGTTTGTTTACATTACGCGCTTTACTTAATGCGATTATCCGTTGCTTGCAACTTAATACCAACGGGGACTCGGATGACAACCCGGCGGTGGATTATTAGTCATAGACGCAGTTGGTTAACGGTCTATGTATCATGTCGTAATGCCCAATTAAATATCATAGTAATCATCATGCCATGTATTTGCATTGTCATGCGCTCACTATTTGTCAATTGCCCAGCTATAATTTGTTACCCAACATGTTAGATATCTTTATGGAGAGACACCACTAGTGAACTGTGGACCCGGTCCAATTCCTTTTCATTGATTAAACCACAAACTGCAAACTGGTCTTTTTTCATTCGCTGCAACTTATTACTCATTTTCCACACGAGACGTTTAATCCTTTGTATTCAGCAAGCCGGTGAGATTGACAACCTCACTGTTTCGTTGGGGCAAAGTATTGTGATTGTGTTGTGTGCAGTTCCGCGTTGGTGATCGAGTAACGGCGCCGCCAACAACCTTCTGAAGAATCGTTACTCCTACTGGTTCGATAAACCTTGGTTTCATACTGAGGGAAAACTTGCTGCTAGGCTACATCAAACCTTCCTCTTGGGGTCTCCCAACGAGCAAGTACGTCTTACATCAAGCCTTTTTCTGACGCCGTTGCCGGGGAAAAGAGCAAGCATTTCACTCCAACAATTTGCTCCCCTGTCAACACGCCATCAAAGTAGTACCAACTTTTTCTGGCGTCGTTGCCGGGGAGTAGCAGTTCTTCTGCAAGGGGAGTTTCACACTTCCAATCTCTTTACTTTGTTTTTGTCTTGCTTAGTTTATTTTATTTTATCTTGTTTGCTTTCAATTATCAAAAAACAAAAAAATTAGTTACTTGCATCTAGTTATTTTCCGTTTAGTTTTTATTTAATCATGCTTCTCCCTAAGTATACTAAAAAGAAATATCTGTGGGTAGCGGGTCTATCATTGGAAGAGATAACATTGAGGAATTCTTTAATCATGTTAGCATGGTTGAAGATTTTGAAGATAGATCCTTGGTAGAACTTGCTCCGAATTATGAAATTGCTACAGCTTCTTTAGTTCACATGTGGAAGCTCGATTTGTCAATCTTAGTCCCATAATGCAGCACATGTTTCTAAAACTTCATGATACGGAGATGGTGAAAAGAAAGATTTTGTTTTAGAAACCTACTTAAAGAATTTGGTGATGTTGCTAGGGAAGCTAGAAAGGTTTTTATTAAATATAAGATGCTTGGTATATATTGATATTGTTAATACACTTGAAAAACTTGAAAAGAGAGGTTAAGTACACAAAGAAACCAATTGTGAGGGGGAAGTTAAAGTACCAATACCTTTTAAGCTTATAGGAATGCAGGAGGCACTAGAAAAGAATTTTGATTGGATTGTTCCTGAAAACCCATTTGATGAATGATGAGCCTGAGGGTATTGAGAAAGGGAATTCCGAAACCTATATAGACAAGATACAATGCATTGTTGAGAAAACTTCCGACCTCTCTTTGGATGCTTCTTCACTTGGTAATACTTGATGCATGCTTTGTGCCTAGCTAAAAGGCGTTAAAGAAAAGCGCTTATGGGAGGCAACCCATTTTATTTTTCTGCAATTTTTCTTTTATTGAGTCAAGGTGTTTGTTTACTTCTGTAGCAACTCCTTTGTATCTTTATTTTCTCGCATTGTTGTGCCAAGAGTAGCCTCTAATGTTAAGGTGCTTAATTTTGATTGCTGCGCAGAAACAGATTTTTGCTGTTCACTGTACGAAAATTAAAATCACCAGATTGTTAAAAAATCTGAAATTTTTGTGCGTAATCTTTATGAATGTCTGAATCTTTCATTAGTTCAAAGTTTTTCGATCTGAGCGTCGTAAGTGCCTCGAAAAAATTCGTCTTTGCGGACTGTTCTGTTTTAGACAGATTATGCCTTTTTATTTTGCATTCTCTCTTTTACTAGTGTTGAGTGAAATTTTTTTTGGGTGGAAGAGCTTCACATAACATCAGTGGCTGTAGCTAATGTTTAAAGTAACAATCATATTGCGTCTTTATAGAACATGTGAGTTTTTGATTATGCACTAACCCTCTAATGAGATTACTTTGAGTTTGGTGTGACGGAAGTTTTCAAGGGTCAAGAGAGAAGGATGATATAGGATCAAGAAGAGTGAAGAGCTTAAGCTTGGGGAGGCTCCCATGGATCTCCCCAGCATATTTCAAGAAGACTCAAGCGTCTAAGCTTGGGGATGCCCAAGGCATCCCCTTCTTCATCGTCAAATTATCAGGTCATCTCTAGTGAAACTATATTTTAATTCTTTCACATCATATGTGCTTTTCTTGGAGCGTCTGTGTGCTTTTATTTTCAGTATTGCTTTTATTTTCAATAAAGCTTGACTGGACCCTAGCATTCTTGATTGGGAGAGAGACACGCTCCGCTTTTTCATGAGAATACTCCTATTCTTCACTTATATTTTGAGTATTCATATCTAGCGCTGTTCAGCTTTTAGCTCTTGTTTTCATGTATCTCTTTCAGAGCTATTAGCTTTCTTTTGTAGAAAGTACTCTCTTGCTTCACTTATATTTGTTTGGAGAGTTGATTAAATAAATTGATTGGTGTTTGGTTGGTTCAGAAAATGTTGCATGTGGTAATTGGTATAAGGAAAAACTTGCTTAATCTTGTAGATCACTATGGATAACTTGATGCTTGTCAATTGTTTTGAGTTAACAAGTAGATCATGATTAAATTGTGCATCACATGAGTTAAGCCTATTAGTGAAGAACTACCGTAAAGCTTGTTGAAAATTTGGTTTGCATCGGTGGTATCTCTAAGGTCTAGATATTTTCTAATAACGGGTTTGGTTAACAAGGAAGACGGTATGAAGTCTTATAACGTTTGCAATATGTTTGTCATATAAAACTTGGTGTACGGGTTGATATTCTTGTTTGCTTACATAACCTTGCTAGCCTAAACTCTGTACTGAGAGGGAATGCTTCTCGTGCATCCAAATCCTTGAGCCAAAATCCATGCCATTTGTGTCCACCATAACTACCTATATGTGGTATTTCCTTGCCACTCCAAGTAAATTTTTCATGTGCTACCTTTAAATTATTCAAAATGTTATTATTCCCTTTTTGTGTCAATGTTTACTAGCTCATGAGGAATTAGTGTGGTTATTCTTTATTCTTTGTCAAATGGACTTTTACACCTGGACTAGTGGCATATACATCCGCTTATCCTAATTTGCAAAAAGAGCTGGCAACGGGGTGCCCAGTCCCAATTAATTACAACTTTAACCAATTAATTCTCTTCACACTTTTGCCCTGATTCATCAGTAAGCAATGACAAACAGTGAAATACTGCATGTGTGTAAACCAAAGAGAAAGAGGGATGATCTGCCTTGCTGGTAGAAATAACGTCCTTCATGGGAGCCGCTCTTAAAAGTCCGTTTGACAGGTAGAATACTGTTCTCACCCGCTACCATTCGTTGACAATTAACAAACACCTCTCAAAAATAGATACTCCTCCATGGTATGTGATTGATGGAAGGCACCCGAGGATTCGGTTAGCCATGGCTTGTGTTAGCAAGGTTGGGAGGAGTATCAAATATTTTATGCAATCTCTATATGCTTTCAAAAACCTAAAAGCTCTAGCACATGATTTAATCCCTGCTTCCCTCTGCGAAGGGCCTTTCTTTTACTTTTATGTTGAGTCAGTTTTCCTATTCTTTCTGTCTTCCACAAGCAAACACTAGTGTCAATTTGTTACAACATGGTTATATGCAATGTATTGGACTTGTTATACTACTTTGTGTTGACATATCCATGAGATAAATATGTTGAAAGTTGAAGCAAATGCTGAAACTAATTCTTCCTTTGTGTTGATTGAATACCTTTTGCTAGAAACTATTGCTTTATGAGTTAACACTTATGCAAAACTTTGATGCTTGTCTCGAAAGTACTATTCATGAAAACGTTTAGCTTGTGTGATTCATTGTTTACTCATTATCTATTTGATAGCAAATTATAGACCATTGACTTGGATCACTTCATTCATTTACATGTGCCTTGCAATATTATTGATCAAGATTATGTTAGTAGCATGTCACCTCAAAAATTATTTTGTTTTTATCGTTTACCTACTCGAGGACGAGCAGGAACTAAGCTTGGGGATGCTGATACGTCTCAAACGTATCTATAATTTTTGATGTTCCATGCTTGTTTTATACCAATTGCTACATGTTTTGCATCTACTTTATATCACTTTTATACATTTTTTGGGACTAACCTATTAACAAGATGCCGAAGTGCCAGTTCCTGTTTTCTGCTGTTTTTGTATTCCAGAAAAGCTAGTCTGGAAATATTCTCGGAATTGGACGAAACTTCACGGGGTGCCTATTTTTCCAGAACACAGATGACGCAAAGAGCAGCAGAGGAGGCCACAGGGGCCCCACACGCCAGGGCGCGGGCCCCCCTCTGCCGCGCCCTAGGTGTGGGCCCCACGGGGGTCGCAGCCGCCGCCCTTTCGCCTACTTATTCCCCCCGAGAAAACCCTAAGTACCTGAGCCATATCCACGAAAAGTTCCAGAGACGCCGCCGCCGTCAACCCTAGCTCGGGAGGGTCAGAACCTCTTCCCGGCACCCTGCCGGAGAGGGGAATCGTCACCGGAGGCTTCTACATCGCCATGCCTGCCTCCGAGTGATGCGTGAGTAGTTCATCCTTGGACTACGGGTCCATAGCAGTAGCTAGATGGTTGTCTCTCCTATTTGTGCCATCATGTTTAGATCTTGTGAGCTGCCCTACATGATCAAGATCATATTATTGTAATGCTACATGTTGTGTTTGCTGGGATCCGATGAATATTGAATATTATGTCAAGTTGATTATCAATCTATGCCCTATGTTATTTATGATCTTGCATGCTTTCCGTTACTAGTAGATGCTTTGGCCAAGTAGATGCTTGTAACTCCAAGAGGAGTATTTATGCTAGATAGTGGGTTCATGCCTCCGTTTAATCTGGGACAGTGACAGAAAGTTCTAAGGTTGTGGATGTGCTGTTGCCACTAGGGATAACCTAACGATGCTATGTCCACGGGCATATGTGTTTGTTTACATTACGCGCTTTACTTAATGCATTATCCGTTGCTTGCAACTTAATACCAACGGGGGACTCGGATGACAACCGGCGGTGGATTATTAGTCATAGACGCTGTTGGATAACGGTCTATGTATCATGTCGTAATGCCCAATTAAATATCATAGTAATCATCATGTCATGTATTTGCATTGTCATGCGCTCACTATTTGTCAATTGCCCAGCTGTAATTTGTTTACCCAACATGTTAGTTATCTTTATGGAGAGACACCACTAGTGAACTGTGGACCCCGGTCCATTCCTTTTACATTGATTAAACCACAAACTGCAAACTGTTCCTTTTTCATTCGCTGCAATTATTACTCATTTTCCACACGACACGTTTAATCCTTTGTTTCAGCAAGCCGGTGAGATTGACAACCTCACTGTTTCGTTGGGGCAAAGTATTGTGATTGTGTTGTGTGCAGTTCCGCGTTGGTGATCGAGTAACGGCGCCGGCAACAACCTTCTGAAGAATCGTTACTCCTACTGGTTCGATAACCTTGGTTTCATACTGAGGGAAAACTTGCTGCTAGGCTACATCAAACCTTCCTCTTGGGGTCTCCCAACGAGCAAGTACGTCTTGCATCACGGACGCCGATGCGGGAGAGGACAACAACGATGACGATGATGACGACGATGAGGCATCCCGGCGGCCTTCTATGAGGACTACATGCCCGACTCAGATGAGGACATGCCCGACCATGAGAGGGTGAGGGTGAATCCTCAATCGAGGAAGACGAGTAGATCTTCCTCCTTTCGTTTGGACCGGGCGGTCTAGTAGTAGGTAAGCTCGATCTCTAGCTAGTAGTATATTAGAGCTTGAGTTCTGGCTAGTACATTTTGCTAGGATAGCTAGTTTTGATCAATCCGCGGCCGGGGCCGGGATCGATCGATCGATCATCCATGATCGATGACATATTCGCGCGCGACTTGTGCATGGGCGCGCGGTACATATTTTGCTTGGATAGACACGATCGATCGTATTAATTAGCACTAGCTAAGATCGATCCAATCGTTTGAGGATTTGGCTGGCAGCCGGTGCGGTGAAAATTTCATACCAACTTCACTGTATTTGCTACTAATTATAATTATAATAGTAAGTTATGAACTCTGTTGAATATTGATCTATTTAATTCCAATTTCTCTGTTCATGATTTTGTCCACGTTTTGGCGCGCACTCTGTCTCTGTCCATGATTTTTGTTCAAGCTTTCGTGCGCACTCTGTTTTCAGTCAAAATTTTCTTTCACTCTCCGCGCGAGAGCTATTTCTCAGACGGCGACATTGACGGTGAAGTTTTCTAGCCGTCTCTAATATTTTGTATGGGAGACGGCGAGCAAAATGAGACGTCTCAGATAATATTAGAGACGGCCAATCAATAGAACCGCTTGAGGAGATATGTCCCAAGCGGATGAAATTTTGATTTGGTTCGACCGGCTCTAGGTACCGTCTACCATCTGATATTTTGTACTAGTGATAGTGATAGATGGCGTCCCCAAGAGAGGCACCTTGTTAGACTCACAAGGAACGGCGTGCATTGCATCTATGAAGCATCAGCTCTTGCACAACGACGAGCACCGAAGGAAAGCAACACAAACTCATCGATTGGTGACGTCTTCCTTCTATTTATGGGAATTTGGAAATAGTGTCGTTTGCCTCTATTTTTTTGCGAAATGGGCAGAAGATCTATCATTAAATTGAACACCAATGTTACAGAAAAAATCACCGAGAGAAAGAAAGACGCGGTTCACTTCGCCTCTCTACCCCGCTCATAGTGATGGTGCGTCTATAATGCCAATTCTGGAGTTCCACCTCGTCATCAGAAATAAGAAGATACAGTTCCACATTTTCATATTGTTTGGGTCTATAACCCACTGTTTTGGGTCTCGGGTGATTTCTAGGTCCCGTTACCCACGACACATGAATTCAGGGGCATCATCAAAACTCGTCGTTTTCATGTTTTTTGGCCATTTCCGTGGGCTATGACCCACTGTTTTGGGTCTCGGGCGATTTCTATGTCTCATGACCCCCGACACACGATTTCAGGGGCATCGCTAAAACTCGTCGTCTCATGTTATTAGGCTGTTTCCGTGGGTTATGACCCACTGTTTTTGGTACTGGGGCGATTTTCAAGTCTCGTGAGTCGTGACCCCGACAAATGAATTTAAGCGCATTGTCAAACTCGTTGTTTTCATGTTTTTTGGCTGTTTTCGTGGGCTATAGCCCACTGTTTTTGGGTACCTGTGCGATTTCTAGGTCCCATGACCCAAGACAGTCGATTTCAGGGGCATCGAAAAAGTCGGCGTTTCATATTCGTTAGCCATTTCCGTGGGCTATAACCCACTGTTTTTGGGCCCCAGTGGGATTTCCAGGTCCTATAACATAGACACACGATTTCAGGGGCATTGTCAAAAATCGCCGTTTTCATATTTTTTTTGGCCGTTGGCATGGGCTATAAACCACTGTCTTGGGTCCCGATGCGGTTTCCAGGTCCCATGACCCCCGACACTCGATTTCAGGAGCATCATGAAACTCGTCGTTTTCATGTTTTTGCCAGTGTTCGTGGGCTATAACCCACTGTTTTGGGTACTGTTGCGATTTCCATGTCCCATGACCCCTGACACTCGATTTAAAGGGCATCGTCATAACTCGTCGTTTTTCATGCTTTTTTGTTGTTTTCTTGGGCTATAACCCACTGTTTTGGGTACTATTGCGATTTCCAAGTCTTATAGCCCCCGACACTTGATTTCAGGGGCATCGTCAAAACTCGTCGTTTTCGCTTTTTTGGCCGTTTTCATGGGCTATAACCCACTGATTTGGGTCCCGGGGCGATTTCCAGGCCCCGTGACCCCTGATGACCCACAAGTATAGGGGATCGCAATAGTTTTCGAGGGAAGTAAAACCCAAGTTTATTGATTCGACACAAGGGGAGACAAAGAATACTTATAAGCCTTAGCAGCGAAGTAGTCAATTCCACCACACCTGAGAAAGCACTAGTAACAAAAGTGGTGTGAAAGTAGCAGTAATATGAGAGCAATAGTAGCAGTAACATAGAGACAATGGCACCAGAAAATAGTTACTTGCGTGGAGTTGGTGGGAAAGCAATGGTGATTACAGATGAACCGGGGTTTCCAGCTATCTACACTAGAGGTAACTCTCCAAAAACAAGTGTTGGGTGAACAAATTACAGTTGGGCAATTGACAGAATTGAAATAGCATTAAGATAGAACATCCAGTCTATTAATCATACATAGGCATGTTTTCCATATATAGTCATATGTGCTCGCAATGAGAAACTTGCATAACATCTTTTGCCCTACCAGCCCGTTTGCAGTGGGGTCTCAAGGGAAACTACTGGTAATTAAGGTGCTCCTTTTAATAGAGCACCGGAGGAAAGCATTAATACTTGGTGAAAACATGTGATCCTTATGTCAAAACCATCCCCTCCAGTTATCCCAGTTGCTGTCACTCTAGGGCCTCGGGTTCCGGACAGAGACATGTGCAAACAACTTGTAGATGCAATCTAAGCAATAATTATAGAGATTAAATCTAAGATCATGTCACTCGTGCACTAGTGACAAGTATTAAACACAACAAGATTGCAGCAACAATAACTTCACAAACTTAATAGATAGACTAATCATAATGTAACAATTCATCGGATCCCAACAAACACAACACCGATTACATCAGATGGATCCCAATCATGTAAGGCAGCTCATGAGATCATTGTATTGAAGTACATGGGAGAGAGAGAGTACCAACTAGCTGTAGCTTGAACCCGTAGTCCATGGGGGAACTACTCACGGAGCATGATGGAGGCGGTGGCGTCGATGGAGAAGGCTCCGGGGGTCAATCCCCGTCCCGGCAGGGTGCCGGAACAGGACCTTCTGACCCCCAAAACTTGTTCTGGATGGCGGCGGAGCTCGGAGTCGTATTTTGCGAAATCCTTCTGATGTTAGGGTTTTCTCCGCGGGGGCAATTTATGGTCCAAAGGCGGCGTCAGGGGTGCACGAGGCGACCACACAACCCCTGGGCGCAGCCTAGGGTTTTCCCTGGCCGAGCCGACTTGTCGGGCCCGCACAGGCCGCATCCGAACTCCGATGGAGGCGAACCTTTTTTCTAGATCGTGCGGCGGAAAATTCCCTGCAACTTTCACAACTAGACTTTTTTCATTTGGCATTGTCTTCGGGTCAGTTCGGGACTTCTTTAAAAAGTATCTGGTGAGACAGATTCCTGCGAATCAGAGTCCAACTCCAACAAGGCCTCTTTTGTGTTCTTGTCAATTTCCAAGTAATTCCTACACATCAAAGTATAAAACAAGAACATTGTGCACTTTTGACACTATTAATAGGTTAGTCCACTAAATGTATAAAATATATAAAACTATAATAAACACATGTGGTATTGTTATAAAATAAGCATGGAACATCAAAAATTATAGATACGTTTGAGACGTATCAACCCCCGACACACGAATTCAGGGCATCGTTATAACTTGTCGTTTTCATGTGTTTTAGCCATTTTTTGTTGGATATGACCCCTTGTTTTGGTTCCCAAGGCGATTTCCAGGTCACATAACCACCGACACTTGATTTCAGGGGCATCGTCAAAAATCGTCGTTTTCATGTTTTTGGCCGTTTTCTTGGGCTATAACTCACTGTTTTGGCACCTGGTGCGATTTCCTGGTCCCGTGACCCTCGACACTCGATTTCAGGGGCATTGTCAAAATTCGTCGTTTTCATGTTTTTTGGTTGTTTTCTAGGGCTATAACCCGCTGTTTTTGGGTACCAGTGCGATGTCCAGGTCCTATGACCCCCGACACTTGATTTCAAGGGCATCGTCAAAACTTGTCATTTTCATGTTTTTTGGCATTTTTCGTGGGCTATTGCTCACTTTTTTGGGTACCGTTGCGATTTCCAAGTCCCATGACCCCGGGCACTAGATTTTTGGTTTTTTAAGAGGAACCGGTGAGAAGTGCAAAAAACCGGAAAAATAGGAAGTGTCGGTCAGGATTCGATCTTAGGACCTCCTGCTGTGCGAAAAAGGACACGCGAGGCCCACTAGCAACTGGGCTGAAGTTGTTATGTGAGTAACTATTGAAGTACATGCTATTTCTACACTCCATTGTAATATTTTCACGAAAATTGTTTTAATTTTATTGTAAAATAGCGTTTTTTTTGTCTCAAACGAACCGGGTGAGCCGGCGATCTAACCGCCGAACCATGGAACCAGATATCTAACCGGTTCACTGACCGGTCCGGTTTTCTAAATATGCCCATGACCCCCGACACTTGATTTCAGGGGCATCGTCAATTCTCGTCGTCTTAATGTTTTTTATCAATTTTCGTGGGCTATAACCCACTGTTTTGGGTATCGTTGCGATTTCCAAGTCCCATGACACCCATCACTGGATTTCAGGGGTATCGTCAAAACTATTCGTTGTCATGTTTTTTTTGCCGTTTCCGTAGGCTATTGCTTCGGTCCCAGGGCGACAAAAATTCAGGGGTATCATCAAAACTTGTCCTTTTCATGTTTTTGGCCATTTCCGTGGGCTATGACCCACTGTTTTGGTTTCCGGTGCGATTTTCAGGTCCCATGACCCCTGACACTTGATTTCAGGGCATCATCAAAACTCGTTGTTTTCATGTTCTTTGGCCGTTTCCGGGGCTATAACCCACTGTTTTGGGTCCCGGGCGATTTCCAGGTCCCGTGACCCGCGACGCACGATTTCAGGGGCATCATAAAAACTCGCCGTTTTCATGTTTTTTGGCCATTTCCGTGGGCTATAACCCATTGTTTTGGGTCCCGTGGCGATTTTCCGGTCTCGTGACCCAGACACACGGATTCAGGGGCATTGTCAAAACTCGTCGTTTTCATATTTTTGGCTGTTTTTGTGGGCTATAACCCACAAGTTTTTGGGTATCGGTGCGATTTTCAGGTCCCATGACCCCGACATTCGATTTGAGAGGCATCGTCCAAACCTAGCGTTTCATGTTTTTAGCCATTTTCGTGGGATATAACCCACTATTTTGGGTCCTGGTGCGATTTCCAGGTCCCTACGGAGCACTGTCAAAACTCGTCACCATAGCCATCCAACGAGTTAAACTAAAACGGAAGCAGAAAGTTGTTGTCGCAAGGGAAAATCATTCATGGTGGATAAATCTCCCAGCCACAGGCCAGATGCATATGTATCCAAATGTCTCCATTTCTCATTCATGTATATATCCAAAAGAACACCAAGGGGCCTTATAGTTATACACATCGGATCGGAGACGACTGCTACCACTCTCCCTCTAAAAAAAAAGACTGCTACGACTCTTTGTACACGAACGGACTGGTCATGGCCGACTGGATCCAAAAATCCAGTCTCCCAACATACTGTCCCATCACCTTCCCGCCAGCAGATGGCTCAAGGCCCAGCTCATCACCATCGACAGCATCATACTCCAGCAGGCTTGCGGCCTAAGGAAAAAGATCCAGACCACCCAAAGTTCCCGCTTTTATCTAAAAAAAAACTCAAAGTTCCCACTGACAAAGTGCCTCCCCGGCTCCTGCTGCATTCTCTAGGCCGAACCCAAAATTTGGGTGGCTCTGTGGCAGCCAGGTGACGTGAGGTAATCTCAGCTTGTTCTGGGCTGCAGATTGTTGGACACGAGTAGATGAAATACGCACAGGGACAGATAAAAACAAGTAATTGCCCCCTGCATTTGAACATCCGTGCTGAGGAAGCAAGCAAACCTGAAACTGAAAATGTTTACTGTGTCTACCAAAAAATGAAGCAAAACAACAAAATGTGAATCAAGAGGCTTCTTCCGAAGCTGCCCTTGTTACATCATCATACAATCACAGCAAAATTAGGCATACCATATGATCGTCGTCGTGCCGGTGCAAAAGATGTATCTTCGGTCAAGCAAATGTTCAGAAAAGAAAACAAACTGCGGGAAGGGACAATGGTCATTTCAATTTGCATGCAACCTTGATACGACTTTTTAAAATACAACCAACCAGCCTACAAGCTTTAGAATTTTTTGTCAGAAAAATGTATTAATTCCTTGTAATTGGATTAATTACCTGTTTTATAGAGGGATAAAACAAAGTCCATGGTGTTGTTGACCAATCAGCTCCTCGCATATAGATGGCATTGGCGTCAACATTGGTGTTCGTTGAAATTTGACTGAAATCTAGCTACAAATCACTATTTTGGGTCCGGTGCGATTTCTAGGTCCCCTGACCCGAAGCACGATTTTAGGGGCATCGTCAAATATCGTCGTTTTCATGCTTTTTTTGCCCGTTTTCGTGGGCTATAACCCACTGTTTTGGGTCCCAGGCGATTTCCAGGTCCAGTGACCCGGCACACGATTTCAGGGTCATCATCAAAACTCATCGTTTTCACGTTTTTGGCCGTTTCCGTGGTCTATAACCCACTGTTTTGGGTCCCGGGGCGATTTCCAGGTCCCATGACCACTCGATACACGAATTCAGCGGTATCGTCAAAACTCGTTTTCAGGTCTTTTGGCCATTTCCGTGGGCTATGACCCACTCTTTTGGGTCCCAGGGCAATTTCCAGGTCCCGTGACCACCCGACACATGATTTCAGAGCTATCGTCGAAAATCGCCATTTTTCAGGTCTTTTGGCCGTTTCCGTGGGCTATGACCCACAGTTTTGGGTCCTGGGGCAATTTCCAAGTCCCGTGACCCCTGACACATGATTTCAGGGGCATCGTCGAAAATCGTCGTTTTCATGTTTTTGACCTTTTCCGTGGGCTATAACCCACTGTTTTGGGTCCCGGGCAATTTCAGGGCCCGTGACCCGCGACACACGATTTCAGGGGCATCGTAAAAAATCGTCGATTTCATGTGTTTTGGCCATTTCCGTGGGCTATAACCCACAGTTTTGGGTCCCGAGCAATTTCTAGGTCCTGTGACCCCGACACACGATTTCAGGCATCGTCAAAACTCGTCGTTTTCTTCTTTTTTTCGCCGTATTCGTGGGCGATAACCCACTGTTTTGGGTCCCGATGCGACTTCCAGGCCCTGTGACCACCGACACTCAATTCAGGGGCATCGTAAAAACTTGTCGTTTTCATAGTTTTGGCTGTTTTCTTGGGCTATAACCCACTGTTTAGGGTACGGGTGCGATTTCCTTGTCCCATGACCCCTGACACTTGATTTCAGAGGCATCGGCAATACTGATTTTTTTTAATGTTTTTGGCAATTTACGTGGGCTATTAACATCTATTTAGGGTACCATTGCGATTTCCAAGTCCCATGACCCGAGCACTGGATTTCAGGGGCATCGTCAAAAATCGTCGTTTTCATGTTTTTTGGCCGTTTCCGTGGGCTACAACCCACTGTTTTGGGTACTGGTGCGATTTCCAGGTCCCGTGATCCCGAGCACTTGATTTCAGGGGCATTGTGAAAACTTGTCGTTTTCATGTTTTTTGGTTGACGAGGGTTAGCTCGGCAAATCCCATGGTTGAGTACCTCGGGTTGAGAATAGGAACGAGATTTGGTAGCACCGGCGGTAATCTACGGCTGACAAGCAAGGATTTACCCAGGTTCAGGGCCCTCGAGTGAGGTAAAACCCCTACGTCCTGCTTGTCTGATTTATTGATGGTTGTGAACACAAGTGTTACAAGGATCTCGTCGAGATGTCGATCTCGCTAAGGGTTATGAGGCTAGACTTGCGGTATGCTATTGTTTCGTGTCCTTGATCGGGGACCCTCCCAGCACTTATATAGGTGGCTGGGTCTCGGTAACCGACTAGGATTACAGATAAGGCAAGTCCAAACCGACCCGAACTACTCTAACTTGGAGAACTATCCATCCTTGCGGATCTTGTCTTGGGTCTTGGTCTTGTTTATCTTCATGGGCCTCGTATACGTGCACCAGGTACCCTTACAGTGGGTCACCCGAAAGGTAGGCCCACGTCAGTAGCCCCCGAGTGCCTGGCTGACTCGAAGATTCGGGCAGGGACTCCTCCGCGAGTGCACGTCATATCTTGATCGAGTATTATATCAGTCGACATATCTTTCGAGTGCTGGGCTGACCACTGACGGAGCCAACTTTTAAGTCGACTAATATTCAGGACAAGTTCTCTGCTTTTATGACATATGTTGGGGATAATGACATAGTAGGCCTGGTACACTCGAAGGATCGGGACCAGTTAACTGCTCTTGGGCAAAACCTTACTAGCCTACATCAAATTCGAGTCCCCAGACTCGAACCTGGAATTGACTGGTCAGAATCGACTCTGGCCGCGGAGGTCTTACAGAGTCGACCTGCAGTATAACTGTTGAGGGTACCTAACGCGTCCGCCAGGATTTTCTTCGTGTCGTCTGGCACGGAAAGTTTCAGACCTAACGCAGTATGTGCGCGCTCCGGCCCACTCGAAAGATCGAAGGGTCTTACCTATGCACCGTGCGTACAGCTTCCAAGGATCGAGAATACATCTTGGGTAGATTGTGATCTGATTTGTTTTATGCGTCTTAGCTAAGCAGCTGAGCCGAATGTTATTCGACTGACTTTAATATCTTTTGTTTTGACTATCGGGTGCGCGTCAGCGCTCCCGATGGGAGTAGCCCCCGAGATTATGCTTAATTGTTTGCAGTTGAGGATAATCTCATTCGAAAAATTTAAACAATCGACTAAATGTCGAGTCGCTCCCGATGGGAGTAATTGGAGTGTTGTGTGCATTGGCGTAACCCGAATGTTTTTTGCACTTGCTTTCCACTCTCCCCCATGACATCAGGGATGACGTTAATTGGCGACTGCGCCATCTGACAAGCGATGCCACACGCTACGTGATAGATGGGACGTGACCAGTGGCCCAAATGTCAGTGTTGACTAATGATGACGCCTGTTTTGACGGGACTTGACCGCCCTGACGCGATTTTCACGGCGTGCGTTTTTATGATTCCTCGATTCGCGCGCGTAGTGGGCAGAGTGGCCGGCGACGGTTGCCCTCTCCTGCTGCCACGTGTACGGCGAGATTTGCTTTTGCGCATGGGGCTTGTTTTGCACGGTTGCGATTTGAAGGCGCACTGTGGTAAATAGTGGTGGGGTGAAAAACTTTTCCCCACTTGCCATTTGTTTCCGCCGCCGTTTCCTCTGCACCTTCTTCCTCTTTGCGCGCTCGCCATTATTCTGCCCCGCATCCTTGCCAAAGCTTTTTGCGCACCATGGCCAAGACAGACAAGCGCAAGAAGGGCGCCGCCGATGCGACTGCTGCCACCAAGACCGCTCCGACCACCGCATCCGCGAGCGCTGCAGCTCCCTTGAGCAAGAAGGCCGGCGACTGGTCGCGATCGGAGATCACGGTGTCCAAGGTCAATGGATACCGCCGTGACGGCCTGCTGCCATCGACGGATGTGCTGCCTACGCGCCTCCCCGGCGACGAGGTAACCCCGATGCCTCAGGAGCACGAACGCGTCTGCTTTCACGACTTCGTGGTCAGGGGCCTCTCCTTCCCCGTCCACGATTTTCTGCGTGCACTGATGTATGCCTACAAAGTTCAGCTGCATGATTTCTCTCCCAACGCTATCATGCATGTTGTTGTTTTTGTTGTGCTTTGTGAATGCTTTTTGGGCGTTCACCCGCATTGGGGTCTTTGGAAGAAGATCTTTACTGTGCGGAGGAATGCGAGTGCGGGTGGAGTCTACACCGTAGGTGGACTCATCATCCAAGCCCGCAAAGAAGTCGAGTACTTCGACCTTCGCCTCGTCGACTCTGCGCAGAACTGGCGCAAAAGATGGTTCTACTTCACCTCCAAACAAGAAGGATTACCAGCTTTTGTCGAGCAGACGCCGCTGGTGAAGACCCGAGCGTGGTTGCACCAAACCACTGCGGCTGAAGAGGCGGAGGCCAAACCCTTGATGGAGAAGCTCGAAAAGCTGATCAAGACCAATGGCCGCGTCGTTAGCGGCCTCCATCTGATTGCGACCTTCATCGAGAGAGGTGTGCAGCCACTGCGGGCGCGAGTACACCCGATGTGGGAGTTCCAGGGCGCGAATGACCCCACTCGCCTGTCGACCGAGCCCTTGCCCACGAAGAAGGCAGTAGAGGATCAGGTCCGCGCCATCACCAAGCTAACCAAGAAGGACGCATGTCCCCTCGACTGCCCAGTCACTCCTTATGACAGCCTACACCCCGACCTGAGGTATGTACTTTTGCGTGTGACCAAATTTGTTCTGTACTTTATGCTCGGTCACTCGAAAAAGTGAGATTGTATTTTGTGTTTTTGCAGGGTCATCCCAATTTTGTTAGTCTACCTCCTTTGCCCGAAGGTGGAGAAAATCCTGAACTGGAGGTGGTGGATGAAGAAGACGCGGAAGTGGTGGAGGAGATCTCTTTGGCTTCTGCCCACTCACCCGAACAAGGCGAGGGCGCGGGGCAAGAAGAGGAAGAGCAAGGCCTAGCTAAGAAGCGTCGCCTGAAAAGGACTGCTTCCACCTCTACCAACCCGCAACCCGATCTGGAAGATGACGACTCGAGTTCGTCATCCCCCATCGAAGAAGAGCCAGCTGCAGTGGCACCGATCTGCATGGCGCCCCCGTCCAGCACTCCCGGGTTCACTCGATTCGTCAATGTCCACAGCCTTATGGATAGTGACGACGAGGACATGAGGTATGCTTTTGCTTGTTAGAATTATTTCGCGAGGTGTTTTGCCTCATACTTTTCTGTCTTACTGGCTTTGTTTTCGGGTGTCGTTGCATCAGCCCTATGAGAGGCGATGATTCGAAGGCCGTCACTCCTCCAGCTGCCCCGAAAGCGAGCCCGGCGACTGAAGAAATCGCCCGGGTCGAGCCACAGCCGACTGCGGAGGCGAGTGCGCCTCCAAATCTGCTGGAGTTCACGCCGTCCACCTCAGGCACGGCGTCACCTTTGCCCTGTAATCACGTAAGTTTTTTGCCTGAATTTTTGTCGGGTGCGCGTCAGCGCTCCCGATGGGAGTAGCCCCCGAGGCTATAGGCAACTAGCATAGTTGGCTATAGGCTCAAAGAACCCTCTTCCCATGTTTACTGCTTTTTGCTGACTTTTTGGTGGTCAGCCCTTCTTTCTCCGTATGATGGAAGATGCTACCGCATACGTGTGAATGGAGGAGGAGCGCGATCACCTTCGCGTGAAGGTGGATGAGACAGCCCGTAAGTGTTTTACTGAACTTTGTCGTGACATCCTTTTGTTATTTGATTCGAATGTTGCCATTATGCAGGGAGCATCAAGCCACGCTCAAACGCGTTCAGGAACTCGAGGAGCAGCTCAAGTCCCAATGCGAGAATGACGAGCAAAAGGCTCGTCAGGCGAAGGAGTCTGAGGGCCTCCAAGCAGCACGTCTTCGCGCCATCGCGGATGTGGTTGAAGGTAAGTTTTGTTACCCATGTTCTTTGCATATGTTTACCCTATGCGTTTTCTGCTAACCGAATGGTTATATGTTGACTAGGTGCTCTTGACATGAAGCCCGCACCCGAAGGCACAGCGGACGAGTCACTGGAAAGCGCCGTCCGTGCTTTTGATCAGTTGTGCGCTCAAGTCAAGGACCGTCTGAACCAGTCGAAGGGAGCTCTTGCCGCCGTCTATCGGAGCATCTTCCCCGAAGGCGAGATTCCCGCATCGACTGAGGAACTGACACGGCTGCTTGGCCCAGGATCGTCGACCTTGGCGGACTTCGTGCGCACTCAAACGGTATGTGGCTCGGAGTCCGCCTTTATGCTGATGCAGCTGCACGGGGTTGCCGCTGATTATGAGAAGATTGTATCCGGTTTTCCTAAGAGAGCTGAGATGCCTGCGACACCCCTAGAAGCCATCAATGAGCGATCAACCCGGCTGGGAAGGACATGGTCGCCATGATGGAGAAT
The DNA here is from genome assembly GCA_947311845.1 of Poa pratensis. Classification (NCBI taxonomy): domain Eukaryota; kingdom Viridiplantae; phylum Streptophyta; class Magnoliopsida; order Poales; family Poaceae; genus Poa; species Poa pratensis. The sequence goes on from CAMZMU010000100.1 coordinate 1,240,010, forward strand.
CGAGCTGCTGTTACGGCTGATCGTGCAGCACGCAAAGCTAGGTCTATATCCGAGTCAGCTTCATAGGGAGTAGCTGCGAGTGCTACTTTTGATTATGCCTTGTAATGAACTCGTGTTTGAGTATGAATGTGAAGTTGCCTTTTGCTCGTTTTGCTTGATTTGTCGATTGTTCTCGTGGGCCCCGAGCCCCCGAGTATATTTTGTGATTCCTCGTTTAAGGAAACCTCTTATGCTTTTTGAACAGTCACAGGAGCCCGCCGCGTCGATTGGTTCTCCGCAACCTCAAACCACTCGATCACAAGGGCAGGTGGTCAATGATGCCAGAGTGATGGAATATATGAAAGCCAAGCCTGTGGAAATGAAGCAAGAGCTGAAAAACGCCCAGAATGAGCTAAATCGACTGAGGACGAGGCCAGGACTGTCCACCCAGCGAGAAGATTATGTGCTTGGTGAAATGGATCTTGTAAACAGGCAACTCGAAAGTGAGTATGACCTTTGCCTGGCTTTACTGCTGGCGTTCGCCTTTTTGCTTGATCTAGTAATCACTCGTATATTTTTGCAGGTTTTGTTGATAACTTTCAAGCCGAGAAAACTCGAGTGGAGGAGCGTCTGGATAGCGTTGTTGACCATCCCACAACTGGACGTCAACATTTTTGGCTTGACAGGTATCATGCTCGCATACTCGCCACGCTGAAGGATCGTGCCTGGCAGAGTGCCGAACTGCTCGAGTTGTGTCGGATGACATTTACGCGACTTAACGAGACTCTCTTTCCTGCCGGGCCACAACCACAAGGGATGCGTGCTTTGCTGGATATTTTCCGTCATACAGGTCCAATTCGGGACCTGCTAACCCGAAAACTTGTGATTGGAGCGAACGCAGCAATGGCGTACGTGCGGAGTCACAGGCCATTTTTGGTGTTACCTCCACCCGCAATTGGGGAGAGGCTAGACCAAGCAGATCTTGATGGCACTGTTCAGTCTGCAGAGTTGCTAGTTGAGCGCACCCACGCTCAACTTTGTGGCCCGCTTCTGCCTGTTAAGGATGAACCTGAAGACTGAAGCGCACTGCGAGCGCGAGTTTTGTACAGGGGCAGCCCCCGAGTGTAATTTTGATTCTTTTGTAGATAATACAAATTGGTTATTGTAGAATTGGCCCAGCCCCCGAGTCTATCGGGTGGGATTTTTGAAGTTTTTATGTTTTTGAATCATTGTAACTCAGCCCCCGAGCCTTGGAGTGCGCTGAATTATGTTTGTTTTTGCAAGATCAGTAATGACCTAGCCCCCGAGTTTTTGAGTGTAGCTGAGGTTTATTTGCGTTTGATCGTATGATGCAGCCCCCGAGCGTTTGGGTGTGATAAAGTATTTGCGAGGAGGAAAGTATAGGAGGAACATTGATTTTTATTCCTTTTTGTAAGCTGCAGGCCGCCTCATTAAAAACCTTCCAGCCCCCTTAGGTATCCTGGTAAGGAAAAGAGCGCGTCTGAAACCTACAGCTATCCGATATATGCCCTATTACATTTGGATGACTGAACAGTCTAAGCATAGAAACGGCGAAGCTGCGCAACGTTCCACGGGTTATGGGAGAGTTCTCCTGTCTTCGCGTGCTTCAGTCGATAAGCTCCACCATCGATGACCTCCGTGACGATGAAGGGTCCCTCCCATGGGGAGGCAAACTTGTGCACCTTCTTTTGCTTCAGTCGAAGGACCAGGTCACCCACCACGAAGGAGCGAGTGCGCAGGCGACGGCTATGGTAGTTGCGGAGACTCTGCTGATAAACGGCTGTGCGGGCAAGGGCGATATCGCAGGCCTCGTCCAATGTGTCGACACCGTCTTCGAGTGCTTCTTCTGCGTCGTCCTCTTCGTATGCAGTGACCCTTGGCGCGTCGAATGGATGTCGAACGGCAGGACTGCTTCTGCTCCGTATACCATGAAGAAAGGCGTGTACTGTGTCGACCTATTTGGAGTTGTGCGGAGGCTCCAAAGGACAGATGGCAGTTCTTCGACCCACGCACCTGCTGCTCGCTTGAGTGGAACGAACAGTCGCTTCTTGAGCCCGCTACAGACTAGTCCGTTTGCCTTTTCCACCTGACCGTTCGACTGTGGGTGCGCCACTGATGCATAGTTGAGTTTGATCCCTTGGTCCTTGCAGAAGTCCTTGAACTCTTCAGCCGTGAAGTTGGTGCCGTTATCCGTTATGATGCTATGAGGGACCCCAAAGCGGAATATGATGGACTGGATGAAATTGACCGCTGTCGAGGCAGTCGAACTTGTGATGGGGACCGCTTCGATCCACTTGGTGAATTTGTCGACTGCCACAGGAGGTGAGTGTGTCCGCCTCGAGAGGATTTCTTGAGTGGCCCAACCATGTCGAGTCCCCATTGGGCGAAAGGCCACGCCAACGGGATCGTCTTCAGCTCTGATGCGGGTGCATGCGGCTTAGTCGCAAATTTCTGACAGCCGATGCATTTTTTGACGATGTCCTCCGCGTCCCTGAGCGCAGTGGGCCAGTAGAACCCGCTCGAAAGGCTTTTGCAACGAGAGCTCGACTGCTCGCGTGATGTCCGCAGGTCCCTGCATGTATGTCTCGAAGGATGGTCGCCATCTTCGTGTGCTATGCACCTCTGTAGTATCCCAGAGATGCTGCGTTTGTACAGTTCACCGTTGATAATGGTGTATGCTTTTGCGCGTCTGGCCACCCGCCGAGCTTCTGTTACGTCTTCTGGAAGTTCACCGTTCTTCAGGTATGCCAGGAATCGATGCGTCCATGTTGGCTCAACCAGGAAAACTTCGACTGGTGGTCATTGACGCTAGGTGCAGCGCTCTGGGCTGCAGTTTGCACAGTCGAAGCTTTCGGCTCCGCTTTTTGCTTTGTTTTGATCGAGCGATGCTCAATCTTCTCGAGGAAAACTCCGGGTGGTACTTGTGCCTTTGTGGAGCCGATGTTGGCAAGTTTGTCTGCTTCTTCATTGCTTTCGCGTCCAATATGGCGTAGCTCGCACCCGTCAAAGCCCTTCCATGATGTTGTACAGTCGCGTAAGCGATCATGTTATCTGCTGTAGCATCACAGGCCTTCATAGTTTGCTGCACCACCAGGTTCGAGTCACCGTAGATCATGAGTCGAGTGCAGCCGCACGCTTTTGCCATCCGCATGCCATGTAGCAATGCCTCGTATTCTGCTTCGTTGTTCGAGGGAAGGGAAATCCATCTGCAGAACATAGCGGAGCTTGTCGCCTTTTGGAGATATGAGTATGACGCCTGCGCCTGCGCCTTCATGCTTCTTCGACCCATCGAAGTACATTGTCCAAGAATTGGACAAGTCCGGAACGTCGGGTGCTGTGCTTCAATCCACTCGGTGGTGAAGTCAGGTAGAACTTGTGCCTTGATTGCCTTCGGGTGCTCGTAGCGGATGTCTCGGGCCCCAACTCGATGACCCACTTGGCTACCCGCCCGGTTGCATCGGGGTTTGTGAGGATGTCTCGCAGCCCTGCTGAGCTAACCACGATGATCGGGTGCTCAGCAAAGTAGTGTGCCACCTTTCGTGAAGACATGAATACAGCATAGGCTAGCTTTTGATAGTGCGGGTACCGCTGTTTGGATACAGAAAGGACCTCGCTGAGATAGTATACAGGTCTCTGTACACCATGCGAGTGTCCTTCTTCCATGCGCTCAACCACCAGAACAGTGCTGACCACCCGATTAGTCGCGGAGACGTAGAGGAACAACGGCTCGCGCTCGTTGGGTGCCACCAAGATTGGAGGGTTTGTCAGCACTCGCTTGAGATCTTCAAAGGCTGCTTGAGCTTCGGGTGTCCACTCGAATTTGTCTGTTTTCTTCATCACTGATAGAACGGGAGTGCTTTCACCCAGTTTGCTGATGAAGCGGCTGAGTGCTGCGACTCGACCGGCTAGTTTTTGTATCCCGAAGTTTTGTTGGTGGTGGCATGGTGAGGATAGCTGTAGCTTTTCCGGGTCGCCTCGATGCCTCTGGCGGACACAAGGTAACCCAAAAGTTGTCCGGCTGGCACGCCAAAGACACACTTTTTGGGTTGAGCTTGATCTTGTAGCTTCAGGTTGGCGAAGGTTTCGCGTAGGTCGTCGAGGAGTGTCGACTCCTTTTTTGTTTTGATGACGATATCGTCGACGTAGACTTGGACATTGCGTCCAATTTGCTTTTTGAGACAGTTTTGCATCATACGCTGGTACGTGGCACCCGCGTTCTTCAGCCCGAAGGGCATAGTTGTGTAGCAGTAGACACCATAAGGGGTGATGAAGGCAGTCTTGTCTTCATCTTCTTCTTCATCCGAATCTGGTTGTAGCCCGAATAGGCATCCAGGAAGGATAAGCGCTCGCACCCGCCGTTGAGTCGACGATCTGGTCGATACGTGGCAAGGGGAAGTGGTCCTTGGGACAGCATTTGTTGAGGGAGGTGAAGTCCACGCACATGCGGAGGACAGTCGAATTCTTCTTTGGCACAGGACAGGGTTGGCGACCCAGTCAGATTTTTTGATCTCCCGAATGAATTTTGCGTCGAGTAATCTGTCGACTTCTTCTCCAATAGCTACGCTTCGGCTCAGAGAAGCGTCGCATTGATTGCTTCACAGGTTTTGCATCTGGAAATAGTTGAAGAGGTGCTCGGCGAATTCCCTGGGAATACCTGGCATGTCGCTGGACACCAGGCGAAGATTTCCCAGTTCTCACGGAGGAACTCGACGAGCGCGCCTTCCTATGCGGGTGATAAGCTGGACGACACGTTGACCGTCTTGGCTGGGTCCGTCGGGTGGACCTGATGCGACGTGGTGTCTTTTTGCGTTGAAAGCGGCGTCGGGTGCCTGCTTTTTTGTTGGAGGAAACACGTGCGATCGTTGGTGAGGGAGATCTCCTTGAGCTGTTCCTGCATCCCGAATGTTTCGGATATTTTGCTGAACTCTCTGTCACAGCTATCAGATCGCTGGAAGTTACCTTTGACGGTGATGATTCCCTGGGTCCTGGCATTTGATCATCAGGTATGCGTAGTGTGGACTGCCATGAACCGAGCGAACGTCGGGCGTCCCAGGATCGCGTGATATTGCGATTTCCAGTCGACAACCTCGAAGTCGATCTTCTCCGTCGAAAGTTGCCTGGCTCACCAAAATGACTGGGAGCTGCAGTGTCCCGAGTGGCCGGACTGCTTTGCCTGGGACTATGCCGTGGAAGGTTGTATCGGACTCAGGAAGTTTTCGACTGAGCGATTCATTTTGCGGAGCGTATCGGCGAAGATGATGTTGATTCCGCTTCCACCATCCATGAAGACCTTGGACATGGCGTAGCCACCGATTTGCGCGTCGAGTACCAGGGGCGCGTGCCCTGGTCGCGCCACAGCTGGGGGGTGATCCGCACGTGAGAACGTTATGCTTGTTTCTGACCCCTTCAGATATTCGGGTGTCGCTGGAGGCGCCATGACCGCCATGTTGACCTGTCGAGTGATCAATTTTTGCTCTCTGTTGGTTGGACGCCCCTTCTGGATCATGTTCATCTGACCATGGGCTTCAGGGTAGCGTTCTGCTGGTTCTGGTGGAGCTTCTATGCGAGCTTGATTTTGCATTGCGCCTGCCACATGCGCGTTTTGACCTGCGGGTGGAGCTGGTGGAGGAGGTGGTGCAGGTGCTCTTGCTGCCGCTGTACTGCGAGCAGCTTGCATGCGCTTTATGTATGCGTCTGTCATCCTAGTGAATTTTCTGCAATCTTTCACTAGGTGACTCGAGTGTAGCTTGCCATCTTGCCCTTTGAACATGTGGAATCTGCACTCCTCATCTAGCTCCTGATCACCCAAGCCTTTGGGTGACCGCGATCGGCGTTTGCGCCACTCCTGTTTGCGATATCCATCTCCGCGTGCTCCATAGTCGCGGCGGTGTCCTGGCGACTCCTACCACGGTCATCTTGACGACCCGCACTTCGATTGCGATCGTCACGGTTGTCGTAGCCAGCCGCCACAAATTCGACTCCGTCCTGGTCGTCGTAGCGCTGGGATTTGCGTTTGCGTCTGCCGCGGCCATCTCTTCTATCCCAGCTTCCATTGTTGTTGCCTCGTGGTGATTCTTGATGATCTCGCACCATGTCTTCTCCGTCTGCCCACTCGTTGGCTACTTTCATGAGTTGTGCTATGGAGGTTGGCTTTTGACGGAACAGCGCCTCCCGAAAGTCGTGCCTAGCTGCTCCTGCGATAAAGGCGTCGATCGCCCGATCTTCTGATACCACTCCTACGGAGTTGCGCATCGTAGTCCACTTTCTGATGTACTCGCGCAGCGGTTCGTCTGAACGCTGCTTACAAGCCTGTAGTTCTGCGAATGTCGCAGGTCGATCGCATGTTGCGAGGAAGTTTTTGGTGAAGTCCTCTTGGAATCGTTCCCAATTGTCGTACGAGTTTTCGGGTAAGCTTTTCAGCCAATCCCGCGCAGTCCCAGACATCATAAGCTGGATATACTGCATCGCAGTTGTGGTTGAGCCCCGTTGACAGGAGACTGCTGTTATGTAATCCTCTAGCCAGGAGGAGGGTTCCTGTCTGCCATCAAACTTGGGTGTTTCAGACGTGAGTCTGAATCTTTTGGGCATCTTCGACTGACGGATGCGTCGGGTGAAGCATAGCGCTCCACAAGGCTCCCACTCGACGCCTGAGTCTGAGTCGCTGCTTCGAGATCGCGTGGACCTTCTGCTTCTGCCTCCGCTGACCCGATGCTGAGTCATGACATCGCGGCGATTGCCACTCGCCTCACGATGTTGAGTTTCGCGTCGACTGCGTCCTGACCGGTCTCGGTCGTCTTGGTTTGCAACTGCGCGGTCGCGGTTCTCCCTTGGCTGCACCTCGCGTCGCGGGGTAGCCTCACGACGGGTTCTGCTTCCTCCAGGATGTTCTTCGACTGTGGTCAGAGCTCCACCCGCCATGTGGAGTGACTTGATTTGCTGGCGATGTAGGGCCACGTGCGGGTCACCATCTGGAGGTTGCGTCGCCTTCAGGTACGTGGCCACCGACATGAGGGCTCCCTGAGCTGTTTTGGGGATGGGGATTCCATCTTCATCGTGCGTCATGAACGATACTCCGAGATCGCCGGTCAGCGCCGCCCTCTCGCTTGCTGTCAGGTGCGCCAGCCTGGATCGCGAGCGGTGATGCGAGGAAGTTCCTCCCGAAGAATGAAGTGACGTTAGTTGAGCGCGTCGTGCACTCGATGCACTTGCCACCTTTTTGCGTTCGTCGAGTGACGCTTGCAGCCGTTTCAACCGTAGGGTCTCCTGCCAGAAGATGTATTTGTGCGCCGCGAGTTCTTCGGGTGTCGAACCCTCGGTCATCATAGTGCACTCGTCGATAGCCTTCATTGCTTTGATCGCCTGATCCCTTGTGATGATGATCGTGCTGCCGTCTGGCATGGTTGCGTCCATTGGGTAGGTCCTGGTGTCCGGACGGCTTGCTCCAGTCGCTGACGTTTCGGGTGCTCCGTCCTCTCGAGTGATCTGCACCATGCAGATCTGGTTTGGGTCGTTACGTGAAATTTTGCCTTTTTCGCCGTTGCTGCGATTGTTGGTGAAGGCAGCAGCGGTGTTGAAGTAGAAGTCGATTATGTCCTGGCATTTGCGGCTGTTGTCGCTGTGAACAGACTCGATGTCCATCGCGTCGTCTGACGCGGTTTCTTTTGCTGACGAAGGTGCGTAATCCTCAGCCGAAGGAGACGCGGGTGACGCCAGAGATGCAGTGAGTTGCAGATCCATCAGAGATTCCATCTCTGAGGGTGTCGGTGAAGGTACCGGAGTTGACGCGGGTGTGCCCACCAGTGACATCATCTCCGAGAGCGTCGGCGATCTCGGCGGAGTTGATGCAGGTGAAGTCGCCGATTTTGCGGGTGACGATGGGGCCGCAGGAGCAGATCCAGTCGATGGAGATGCAGGTGTAGAAGGTTGCTCCATGGCGAGCGTTCCTGCTTGGTTAGCAGCTATGTTTGAAGAACAATCGGGAACTTTCTCACCTGATTGCAGATCTGAGTTTGCAGATGGCGATCCCGTCGAGTGCGGGTTGTAGTCGAAGGAGCCGAAGGGGATCGGTCCCGTGATGGTGATCGGTGAGCTGCCGTTTGCGGATGCAGATTGAGCCGGTGACACCGTGAATCCAGTGCCACTCGTTCCCACAGACGGCGCCAATTGACGAGGGGTTAGCTCGGCAAATCCCATGGTTGAGTACCTCGGGTTGAGAATAGGAACGAGATTTGGTAGCACCGGCGGTAATCTACGGCTGACAAGCAAGGATTTACCCAGGTTCAGGGCCCTCGAGTGAGGTAAAACCCCTACGTCCTGCTTGTCTGATTTATTGATGGTTGTGAACACAAGTGTTACAAGGATCTCGGCGAGATGTCGATCTCGCTAAGGGTTATGAGGCTAGACTTGCGGTATGCTATTGTTTTGTGTCCTTGATCGGGGACCCTCCCAGCACTTATATAGGTGGCTGGGTCGGGTAACCGACTAGGATTACAGATAAGGCAAGTCCAAACCGACCCGAACTACTCTAACTTAGAGAACTATCCTTCCTTGCGGATCTTGTCTTGGGCCTTGGTCTTGTTTATCTTCATGGGCCTCGTATACGTGCACCAGGTACCCTTACAGTGGGTCACCCGAAAGGTAGGCCCACGTCATTGGTTGTTTTCAAGAGCTATAACCCACTCTTTTTGGGTATCATTGTGATTTCCAGGTCCCATGACTCCCGACACTCGATTTCAGGGCATCGTCAAAAGTCGGCGTTTCATGTTTGTTAGCCATTTTTGTGTGCTATAACCCACTACTTTGGGTTTATGTGTGCTATAGCCCATTGTTCTTGGTCCTGGGGCCATTTCCAGGTCCCGTGACCACCTGACACGTGAATTCAGGGGTATCGTTAAAACTCGTCGTTTTCATGTCTTTTGGCCGTTTCTGTGGGCTATAGCCCACTATTTTTGAGTCCGGGGAGGATTTCAATGGCTCGTCACCCCCGGTATACGATTCTACCGACGTCCTGAAATTCTTGATTTCGAGCATTTCTGGCCTTTTTTGGGGGCTATAGCCCACTGTTTTGGGGGTCCCGGGAGGATTTCAGTAGCCCGAGAACCCCGGAACATGACTTCACCGACACCGCCAAAACTCGTGATTTCGGCCATTTCTGGCCATTTTCGTGGGCTATAGCGTACAGATTTAGGGTCCGGGGAGGATTTCAATTGGACATCACCCCTGGTATACTATTCTACCGACATCGTCAAAGGCGTGATTTTGAGCATTTCTAGCCGTTTTCGTGGGCTATAGCACACAGTTTTGGAATCTCGGAGGATTTCAATGGCCGAGACCACCGGAACACGACTCTAGCGACATCGTCAAAACCCGTGATTTTGGGCACTTTTGCCCGTTTTCGTGGGTTATAGCCCGTCACCACTGGTATACGATTCTACTGACGTCGTCAAAAGTCCTGATTTGGGGCATTTCTAGGCTTGTTCTGGGCTGCAGATTGTTGGACAAGTACAATAGATGAAATAGGCACATGGGACAGAGAAAAGCAAGTTATTCTCCCCCTACATTCGAACATCCGTGTTGAGGACGCAAGCAAACCCGAAACTGAAAATCATTACTGTTGTTGTTGCATGGCATGACTTCTTGTCAAGAATATCACTTAACCATGCACATAAAAGATTCAACGCAACTTGAATAAGGATGTGCATGACCAAAGTATAAAGGACAAGGTGCTGAAATATCCAAACCTTCAGGATTTAGAGTCAGAATAATTTGAATATGATCAAGTTCAAGTTGGGAAACTTGAAGAAAGTCCTGTTAGAATAAATGACCATAAATCTTGTTTTGTGGTTCTCTGATGGATTGAAATTTTGACATCCATGATCTAGAAATATTGTTGGTGGTATTGCCGCAATGACTCTCGGTATTAGTTTAAAATAATAGCCAACCAAAATCGCTTCTGTATGCACAACTCTAATAACTATTTCCGGAGATTCAACAAACCCTTCAAGGTCATATCATTCGTCTTGCTTTTGTTCTATGTACTGAAATTCGAACGGTCTCTCGGTTTTCTATTTGGGTTGGAAGACATCTTACCAGTTCCTAACAAAAAATGAAGCAAAACAACCAAATGTGAATCAAGAGGCTTCTTCCGCAGCTGCCCTTGTTACATCATCATATAATCGCAGCAAAACTAGGCATAACGTACCATATGCTCGTCGCCCTGACGGTGCAAAAGAAATAGCTTCGGTCAAGCAAATATTCAGAGCAGAAAACAAACTGCGGGAAGGGACAATAGTCATTTAAGGGAACCGGTAAGATTAACCACGACATTCTGGTAGGACTTCGAGCACAGTCAGGTCACTTAACATCTGCCTACGATAGTTTTTGGTTTTTACCACAGCCAGCCCCACATGTTTTTCACATACAGGTATATACATTGTACATGGAGAATTACAGTCAAGGTAGGTCTTCTGGAATCTTCTAAACCACGTACATGCAATGCAAGCCCGCCTGGCCAATACGATGCCGGATAGGTAACTACCCATCGCCCACATACTATCCTGCTCTTTTAGAGTCACTCAAGGCCATGCAGTTCAAGGACGGGACGACCGTGTGGATGTTTGTCAACTGCGTACTTCGCCGCTGCCACCATCCTCTTCACGAATTTAGTATCACCATCTCGTCTCGTGTTACGAACCGCTTCAACTCTAACTTTTTGAAGCAAAGGAAGATTTCCCAAGCTAGTAAAGTCGCAGTCAAAGTCGCGGCATAACTCCCCGCTGAAATCGAAGTGTATGTATTCAAGCCGCGGCATAACTCCCCGCTGAAACCACAGTACTGTGGAACTACTGAGGTGCGTCAACTTGGGGAATGCACCACTGCCCAAAATCGCAAGGCAGAACCCCACTGAATTAACCAGTTTGAGAGTATGTAGTTCGGGCAAACTCCCAAAGCATCTCTAGACAGCGTGCCTCCATCCTGAAGAAATCCAAGTCAAGGTAGGAGAGGCTCGGAAGATGTATTGAATCTATCCAAGGAGGAACACTAGAAAATCCCACACTCATGCTCATGCTACGGAGATGTCGAGGCGGAACAAAGTCTTCCCAGATGTCATTGGCATTGCACCAGGAGTTATTAATTTGTAGGCTTCGGAGGTTTAGCAAATTCCCTATAGACTTCACCAAAGCTCTCTTCTCATTATCAGTATCATTACGTGTTATAAGATCAATCTGGAGGTGCCTAAGCTCTTTCAACTTGCTGAGCCCTTCTGCAAAGACCAGGGGAATTCCGACTTTCACCAACGATAGGTCTTCTAGGGATGCCATGTTCACCATCCAATCAGGCACTCTTAGCTCACAACCATCATCTTTTTTAACACGCAGACACTTCAGTTGTCTTAGCAGGCCAACACTATGTAGCAATTCTTCTATGCCAGTTTCCGTCAGAATCAATATTTGTAGAAAAAGGAGATCTCCGATTTCTTCAGGGATCTTATGAATAAATATCTTCTCTAGTTCAAGGCACCTCAACTGATGTAGCTTCCCAATATGTTCAAGCTGATAAGTTCTACTTTTGAAAAAAAACAATCCTATCAGAGATAAGACGCGTAACACTTTAAAGCTTGAAAGTGGTGGCATGGCAGCAATGCTGCATCCAGTGGCCTAAAATGATCTCAGCTGTACCATGCAATTAATAGTTGGAGGGTCCAGCTGCTTAAGATCCCCTCTATTCTTGACAGCTAATCTATGAGCATTGTTCTTTGAAGATGTGAGCTGCTCGTCTGGTTCCAATACAGTAACAAAGTTTTCATCCTTTGACAATGAACAAATCATATCAAGCACCAAATCATGGATACGGAAATACATCTTATACGTGTACCCTGTAAACCACTGAGGCTGGATCAGGCTTCTACCGGCGAGCTGATTGAAATATGTCTCCCCAACCTCAGACAAACCTCTCCCTGGTTCCTCATGAACAAAACCTTCGGCAACCCACTTCCATATCGCCGTGTCTTTGTCGATCGATTCATCTTCTAGATATATACTTAGATGCAGTAAGCATGTCCTTAAATGGCGTGGTAGATCACTATAGCTAAACAACAATATCTTCCTTGTGTTATTGCCATCTTCGTTAACCTCGATCATTGATGCTTTAGAGGCATTAGCAGAAGTTCGTTTGTTATCTACGCAAGAGATTGAGCTAAAGAGCCAATCGAATGCACAGATAGCGAAACTTCTGCGTGAGGAGGAGTTAAAATGGTATCAAAGATCCAAAGCCCAATTTATCCTAGAAGGAGACTCGAATACCCGCTATTTCCATAGTATTGCCAATGGCAGACACAGGAAAAAGCGTATTCATTCTCTAGTCCAGGAGGAGGGAACGATCGAGGGCCATGAACAACTAAAGTCGTACATTACAAATTATTATAAAGGCCTGTTCGGAGCCCCAGAGGAAGGAAACTTCACACTGGATGAGTCTCGAACAGAGGATATACCCCAGGTTTCAAATGAGGAAAATAGCTTACTTACTAAACTCTACTCAGAGGATGAGGTGAGAAAGGCGGTTTTCCAAATGAAACATAATAAAGCACCTGGACCTGACGACTTCCCGGCTGAGTTTTATCAGAATTTTTGGGATGTTATCAAGTCTGATTTATTACAACTGTTCGCATGTCTTCATGATGGACAGCTAGAGTTGTTTCGTCTCAATTTTGGTGAGATAATTTTATTACCTAGGGTTAATGAGGCTGAAAGGATTCAACAATACAGACCTATATGCCTCCTTAACGTTAGTTTTAAAATATTTACCAAAGTTGCTACGATTCGATTGAACAGTGTGGCAGATCATGTGGTTCACGGCTTTTATGCAAGGTCGTAATATCCTGGATGGGGTGGCGATCTTACATGAAACTGTTCATGAACTACATAGGAAAAAGCTGAATGGGGTAATTCTTAAGATCGATTTTGAGAAAGCCTATGATAAAGTCAATTGGTCTTTTCTTCAGCAAACACTCAGAATGAAAGGTTTTTTTTCTGAGTGGAGAGCGTTAATAGATAGCTTTGTTTCGGAAGGAAGTGTAGCCATCAAAGTCAATGATGATACTGGCAAATTCTTCCAAACGAAAAAAGGTCTTAGACAAGGTGACCCATTATCGCCAATACTATTTAATATAGTGGCTGATAAGTTGGCCATCTTGATCGAACGCGCAAAAGCTGAGGGCCAAATTGAAGGTGTGATTCCACATCTAGTCGATGGTGGGTTATCGATTCTTCAATATGCCGATGACACAATTCTTTTTATGGAACATGACATCGAAAAAGCTCGTAACTTAAAGCTGATTTTGTCAGCATTCGAGCAACTTTCGGGTCTTAAGATTAATTTCCATAAAAGTGAATTGTTCTGCTTCGGCGAGGCTCAAGAAAACACCGCCTTGTATGCTGAACTTTTCGGCTGTGAACAAGGTCAATTTCCTATCAACTATTTGGGTATTCCGATTCATTATCGGAGGCTTACAAATGCTGAGTGGAAAAATGTGGAGGAAAGACTTCAAATAAGACTAAATAGCTGGAAAGGCAAACTCCTATCCCTTGGTAGAAGATTGGTTCTCATAAATTCGGTACTAACAAACATGGTACTGTATATGATTTCATTCTTCCAACTACCTAAAGGAGTCTTAAAACGATTGGATTATTTCCGATCTAGATTCTTTTGGCAAGGGGATTGTGAGAAGAAAAAATATCGGCTGACTAAGTGGAGTGTGGTTTGCTGCCCTAAAGACCAAGGAGGGCTCGGAGTTCATGACCTTGAGGTTAAGAACAGAGCTTTGCTGGGTAAATGGCTCTTCAAGCTTCTTTCTGAAGATGGAGTTTGGCAAACCCTCCTTAGGAGAAAGTATGTGGGAAATCAAGCCATATCTCAGGTTCTTTGGAAGCCTGGCGATTCGCACTTCTGGGCAGGCCTGATGGCTACGAAGAAGTTCTTTTTCCCACAAGGATCTTTCTCAATTAGGGATGGATCGGAAATTCGATTTTGGGAGGATAAATGGCTAGGCCCATCCACTCTTAGAGAGCAATTTCCGGCTTTGTATGCGATTGTACGAAACAAGAGCGACACGATTGCTAAGGTGTTGGGTACCTCCCCACCAAATGTTTCGTTCAGGGGAAGTTTACTTGGAACAAGACAAGCATCTTGGAATGTCTTGCTCATCCGATTGGATTCCATCCATCTGTCGGAAGGTCCAGATAAATTTCGATGGAATCTTACGTAGAATGGTAAATTCTCGGTTGATTCCATGTATAGAGCATTAATCTTACCCGAAGTACCAGTCGATATTAAGGACAATAACAAAATTTGGAAGATGAAGATCCCCCTAAAAACTAAGGTGTTTGCGTGGTATCTCCGTCGAGGTGTAATTCTTACGAAAGATAACCTTGCCAAACGCAATTGGCATGGAAGTAAAAAGTGTGTCTTCTATCAACACGACGAGACTATTACACACTTATTCTTTCAGTGCGAGTTCGCTAGGTCTATATGGTCAGCCATCCAGATAGGTTCTACCTTACATCCACCGACTTCTGTTGCAAACATTTTTGGCAACTGGTTAAACGGGGTTGATCCTAGGTTTAAACTATTCAGTAGGGTGGGAGCGATTGCCGTTATTTGGTCGCTGTGGCTATGTAGGAATGACAAGGTTTTTAACGACAAAAATGCTTCTTTTATGCAGGTTATTCATCGATGTACAGCAACGCTTCGAGCTTGGTCGGCCCTGCAGCGTGTGGAGCATCGAGACTTGTTTTTGGAGGTGGCGTTACGTTTGGAGGCAGCGGCCAGGGAGTTATTTTCCCGGCACGGATGGCAACATAGTCTCCGGATTGATCTACCATCCTCTTGGGCGGCTTTACAATTTCTCATCATGATATGTAATCCGCCTTGTTTTATTTTCAATTTGGGTACTCGTGAACTCGTGAACTTGTGGTTGTGTGCATCCTTGTTATGTAGAGGCCGGGTGTAATGCTTAAAACTCTTAAGTAATAAAATCCCTTTATCTAAAAAAATCTTCGTTAACCTCATGCCCAAAACCAACAGAGTTGTACACCATAGGCCAATCCTCCCTCTGTTTACTGGCCAACAGACTAGCTATTGAAATTATAGCTAATGGCATACCGCCACATTTTGATAAAATCTTTTCAATTACCTCATCAGTTACATCATACTCACATCTGCCTTCGTCAGGAGACAATGTTGCATAGAATAGCTCTTGAGAGTAACCATGGGAAAGTGGGTCCAGCTTGTACACATCAGTAGCTATTGTGGCAACTTCAAATATGCGTGTAGTTATGATTATTTTACTTCCACAGTAGCTATCCACAAAAGCAAATTTGATACAATCATGCCAAACTTTTTTGTCCCACATATCATCAATAACAACTAGCTGGGTGGCCCGCGCATTTGCGCGGCTAGATTTACCAAATAACATATTTGATATGGTATTTCATCAGTTTTATGTCATCTACTCCCTCCGTATCATATTATAAGACGTTTGGAGAAGCTAAAATAGCTACCCAGAACGTCTTATATACTATACAGAGGGAGTACGAAACTATATTTCATCAGTTTTATGTCATCTACAAAACTATTATTTAAGGCAACTCTTGCTACAATTGCCGCGATTGTATTTGTATATAAAGATACTTCCGATAAGTTCATATGATTATCCCTTTAGTCCCCCATGTTAGTTCCAATCTTATATATATTTCCATCGAACAGAAAAACTCATCAAACAAATTACTAATTTACTTACCCCCTTTTGTAGTAATTATTTCCATAAATCAAGTATAACTATAGCCCAATAGCATTCTGTATACCTCAAAAGTTGCGCCTATTTCAAGACATTAACAATTCTCCTTTCTATACTTCATTATCAGTATAAATTTAGACATGAGAAGGATGATTACCTCGCTTTGATGTTTGCTAGTGTATTCTGCCATTATAGGTGTGGCGCAGTATACCGAATGAAGTTAATTGGTCCGCTAATAAACCTATTGTACTTTAGCTTGAAGATCTGCAGCTGCCATGTACCGAGGAGTTCAATCATCCATGGCAACAAATTTGGGCTGGACAACATGAGAGACTATGCCTGTGACAGTGTAGTAGTTTGTAGCATCAATTAGCAGGGAGAATGGCATTTTCGACATGTGCGGACAATCGGTTAGCCCGGCATGACGCATGGCCGATTGGAGTGCAATAGCAGCAGGTCATTAACCGGTAAGCTTGCTCATGCCAAACTCTTTTTTTTTTTGCGAATCATGCCAAACTCAGTCGCTATCAACGCGATGATCCCTTGCAGGCTCGTCTCAGCGGAAGTAATAGACGCCAAAGTTGAAAGATGAGGAGAAGAGCGACGGAGGAGACAGATTTCATCTCCTCTTAGAATTCAGACATGATTTAGGAACACTGTGATTTTTCTTGAACACGTGATTCCATTCAAATAAATATCTATCATGTGCATATGCATATGCTGCAACCGCAAAGGCTTGTCAGCAAGATCCTGGCACATACGCTGGCCGGCCGCGCATCTTCTTACGGCAAGCTCATTGCCCTCTGTGCTTATGCATATGTGCATAATCTGTACGCGACTCGCTGCTCCATTGCTGCCAGCGTGAAGCGATCAACACCCTTTCATGGGATACACGACGACATCTCTATCCGAAGCCTGCATGTATGTGGAGCATCGACATAACCTCCTCCATGAACGCCGCCTCTAAAGGATCAATCAACGCGTCCCCGTGCGTGAGCAACGCCGCATGGTCTGACGTCTAAAACCCTGACGCTGCCGCCATGTCGTGTATCGACATGACCGACCGTCATGAACACCGGCAACATTGATCGATCTGATCTTCAGCATAGCCAGCAACAGATGATGTAATTTGGAATCCACGAATTTGTATCCAATGCAAGATGCTTCACGAACCTTGAAGCCAACGAACGTATGTTGGACGGCCGGCCGGATAGAATCGGCATGTCTCCGCCGTGTACATCTAATAAATTTTGACAGTGCATATATCCAGCTCGAATGGTTGTGCTCTCTCTGTCCTTGTCCAATACTCCAACTTCTCCGACCCCACAGTCATATGCTCTTCTCACATGCATACGCTAGCGCTGCCGCTGCCACTGCCGCCGTATTTGCCTACCTATATTTTCACGGTCCACTCCCCTGTGCCTGCAGGCGTGCAGGTTCAATCTTGCCGCATAGCATGAGAGAGTTATAGATGTGCAACATACGGATCAGTCGATTGAGAGCTGGCCTCATGCATGTGCTATGTAGGCGTGCAACATAGGGTTCACCGGCGCATGCTTCTTGCGCTAGACGTTAGCTGGCTGTGTGCCTGAGCCGAATCTTGCTTCCCTCGATCTATCCATCTTCCACTGCTGGTGCATGATTAATTCCTTTAGTAATAATCAGTCCGGCTGTGTGCATGAGGCAAATCTTAATTGATGGATCTATATTGGATGGCCGCATGATGTATATGCAAGAGGTAAGATTGAAATTAACCTGACTATATTGATCTACGGACGGGAGAGTTAACCGGCTGACGTGTACCACAAAGACAAATACGGCGGCGTCTCGGCAGGAAAGTGGCCGTTGACCTAGGCTTCACCGGCGTCGGACTGCTGGCCGAAGATGGCGTAGTGAATAACCTCTCCAGCTCCCAGACGATCTTGTTGCCGGCGGCTGACTTAGATTGGGATTTTTGGCTGCGTTGAAAAGAGGCGAGGAAAAAAGCTCGCTCGACAGTTTTTTTTCGGACGCTCCCCCATCTTCACTTCTAACCCTCTCTTCTCTCTGTTGACCTTGACGGATCTTCCCGTATCTACACCAAGCAAAATCGTCAAAGAAACAGATTGTTTCTCCCTCAACTTACAGAACGTGGAAACCTTGGATAAATCATACCTATTTCTTGGCTGATTTCATGAGGTCAAGCGTCGATCGTTCTTGCAGAACTGGCGAGCTGCGTGTTCACTGGTGGTCGATCGGTGCATGCATCAGCAAGCATGATCGAAAATCTGGGCTAATCGATGCGCATGCACTTGGAGAAAGATCGGCCAGCCAGCCGCGTGCTACATATCCTTCTGTCAGGTTGAGATCGTCGTCCAGAAGATAGCAGTTCCTCGTCTTCGTTCCAGATCGCTTGTGGTACGATATCCAGAGCGCTTCTGCGCTTGTGGTATTGCAACAACAATTGGCCGGCCGCCGGCGAGTTGTAGCATGTATATAATCTCGTGAAAGAAGAGTTCGCTTAGAACTTCAAAAAAAAAAGAAGAGTTCGCTTAGGTTACGTTTTCTCTTCGTGAAACCTTTCTCATGCGGAACCAAATCATTAAATCTTAACCAAACGTTCACTTCTGCAAAATCTGAGCCGTTAAATAACTTGTGTTTTAATTATATAATAGATAAGGTACCTATTCACGTGAAATGCAAGACTAGTGAAATTACAAACTTAGATTCATAGTAACACCTAGATTTGTTTACAATTAATTAAATAATTACTATGATTTTTCTAAATCAAAAGAAATATTAGTGACACCACAAATTTAATCAGTTCACATGGTCAACTAGGCAGTGGTGGAGAATATTTATATTCAAATCGCTGGATTATCTGGGCATGTAGAGATTTAATTATGGACGAGAAAAACAATAGTGGTAGTTATTATAAATTTGAAAAACCTGGTCTGTCAGTGATTATCAGAATCTAAGCTCTTACTCTGTATATTTTGTCATGAAAATTGCATGGCCACCATGCTAATTTGCTAAATTTCACTGGAAATAAAGGAAGCGTGGAGGGTGCTGATTTATTACAGACCATGGTGAACCTTCTTGCTAACCAGGGTATATTGACCCCTCCTGTCCCACTACCAAACACTGACTTTCCCATTGTTCAGTATGCTGATGACACTCTTTTGATCATGCAAGCCTGTCCTACTCAACTGCTAGCTCTGAAGCAAGTCATCCATCAATTTTCCCAAGCAACGGGTCTCCATGTTAACTATAGCAAAACTTGTATGATGCCCATTAACCTGGAGGCAGACAGATTGGCTCTTTTAGCTCAGGTGTTTGGTTGTGCCGTGGGATCGATGCCATTCCCCTATCTTGGTCTCCCTCTAGGTACCACTCGGCCATCTGTTCAGGATTTATCACCCATAGTGGATCAATTGGAAAGGAGGCTTAATGCTAGTTCAAGACTGCTTGATTACGGTGGCAGAGTCACTTTTGTGAACTCAGTTCTTTCCCTTCTTCCCATGCACTATCTGTCTTCTCTCAAGGTTCACAAGACAGTTATTAAATTTTTTGATAGAGGGAGACGACAGTGTCTATGGGCCCAAGAAGATGGCAAAACCTCATCTCTGGCTGCTTGGTCCATGGTTTGTAGACCTAAGAAACATGGTGGCCTGGGTGTTATCAACTTGGAGATACAAAACACTGCTCTGTTACTAAAACAGCTACACAAGTTTTTCTGCAAGGCTGATATACCGTGGTGAAATTGGTTTGGTCACTATATACGGATGCACCTCCTCAAGCACAATCCCCACGTGGATCTTTCTGGTGGCGTGATGTGTTCAGCCTAACAAATATATACAGAAGCATTACTTCATCTGTTATTGGTAATGGGGAGTTAACTCTGTTCTGGAAAGATTTCTGGCATGATGATGCACTACTTTGTGATACCTATCCGCACCTATTCTCATATGTGCTGGATGAAGATGCCTCGGTTGCTACCATGGCCCGGATGACAGATATGAATACAGTCTATGCACTCCCTCTATCGGCTCAGGCCTTTGAAGAACATGCTCAGATTGGTACTCTCCTTGAGGCTGTCTCTGATGACCCAACTGCTCTGGATATGCGGAAATTTGCCTGGGACAGCACCACATATACATTAGCAAAATACTACAAATTCCTCTTTGCTCAAGCTCCTAGGGACAAGGCAATTGACCTAATCTGGGCCTCAAAATGCCTACCAAAGCTTCGCATATTCCTATGGCTCTTACATCATGACAGACTTAATGCAAAAGATCTAATGCTGAGAAAACACTAGAATTTTGAAGGTGGCCCCAATTGTGTACTCTGTAACAACCAGGAACGAGAAACTAGAGACCACCTCTTTTACTTGTGCCCATTTGCTGTCTCATGCTGGATGGCGGTTCATATATCATGGAACCCTCTGTTGCCGAGCTCCCAACGGATCCTGCTTGCTAAGTCCTCATTTGTTGGTCCCTGCTTTATGGAGGTGATGGCCTGTGTGACCTGGAACATATGGAAGGCGAGGAATGATCTGATCTTCAACAAAGAAAGAACCACGCTACGTGGCTGGCGGGTGAAATTTCAGAGTGATCTCCTGCACCATCAACATAGAGTGAAGACTGCACTGGTGGCTCCTCTGGTGGCTTGGATTAGGAGTGTATCACCTTGAGCCTTATGTATACTTTTAAATTCTTCGACCCTCACTGATTTTTGAAGCGCTTGTAACGAGGCAGTCACCACTTTGGTGACTACCTAGACTATGTTTCACCCTTATATATATAATTGAAAATTACACCGTAGGGGATTCCCCTACGGTAATGCGCTTCAAAAAAACTATCCAGATCCCAATGTACATATGTGATATGTCACTTTTTGTGACTTGTAAGACTAGAGGCACCAATAGAATGGACAGTCCCAAAATATAAGACGTATTTTGAGAAGTAAAACTTTAATATGTTCGACTAAGTTTACAAAAAAATATCAACATCAAGATTATTAATTAAAATATGAAAATATATCTCAGGTCGATCTAAGATACTGATTTAGTGTTATATATGTTGATATTTTTTGTGAACTTGGTCTAACCTTATGTGGTTAGAATTTGGAAAAAAACTAGTGTGGAGTGCATTTTGGCAAAAAGGCAGTATCTATTTGTTCTAGATGCTGACGGTGTTCACATTTCTTGCTGGATTGTGTAAGTACATGCAGGATCGGTGACACATCACATGATCACAATTTATAACTCTGTATAGCATTCTTTGATATAACCATAATATTCATTATGTGTATATGAACTTGAACATGGTAGGGGTTGTGAACCTCTTGTTCTTGAGCAGCTCTGTGAGTACACATATAAGCTTTCTTTCATCCAAATTTGCTGGCTTCAAGTTTATATACCTTGATTCGTCAATTTCAAAGAGAATGTCGTACAAGAGTTTCTTCACGTCGGGATTTTGACCTACTGGAACAAAAGCAGTCAAAGGAAAGGATCCTTTGAGCTGATTATACACAGCTCTAGCAAGTGTGGTCTTGCCCAGTCCTCCAGTACCAAAGATGGAGTGTACCTTGAGATTCTGCCCATATGGTCTCCGTAGCCATCTGATTATATTGTATCGATTGCCTTCTGCACCTCTTAGACTACTCATAGTGGGAAGTAACATATACTAGTATCATGCATATGATACTAGTCTATGTTACTATCTCCACAATGGATAGTAACATATATGTGGTATCATAACATATTGCATTTATTAGGCTATAGACTCATTTTATCTCGATATGCGTTATGTTACGGTATCTACATATGATATCACTACCTCCTCTTTCTTCATTAATGGTTGTGCCACATCAGCTTTTTACCAATATGGCATGCATGATATTCCTTATGATACTCCCACTATGGCTAGTCTTAACCTCTTGGTGAAGTCCTTCATTGCATCTTCGATCCCAAAGAGTTTCTCGCGATCTTTGACGAAAGCGGATAAATGATGGGAATTAATTGTGGAAACTGTAGGGTCCACAACCTCTCCGACCTTGTATTTTCCCTTCAAGTCAGACTTATGCTGGACTTGGTTCTTGATGTCTTTGATCCCGCCACCAATCTTCTGTATGAGCACCATCATTCCACTGGTACCTGTGGCCGGTTCTGAACCCTCGACGTGCATCAGGATGTCATCAACGATATCCTCTATATCATATGACAATTCCTTGACTTCGTCGGCCCAAAGCTTGACCAATTTTATCTGCTCATTGTTGTTGTCCCTCTGCACCTCTGACACATTGCATAGGTCAGCGCGCATGACTCTTAGCTCTTGTATGACACAATCCACATCGCTCATAATGCTTGCCTCTAGATTGAAATCGTTGAGCAGCTCACTCAGCTTGGGGAGCAGGCTTCCGATGGCCCCCGTTGCGAGATCCACGGTTCGGTCACTAGCCAAGCTTGCAGCTTGATTCCGTGGAATTCTTGAGTGGCTTTGAGCTATATATTGTGTTATTATAGCTGCTAGACCCAATGTCCTGGCATGCAGAATGATGAAGTAGTTAGATTTTACATAAGGTCATGTGTTATATACTATAAGCTAGCTGGCATGCTCTCACGAAAAAGGAACAGAAAAACTAGAAAATCCCACAATAATAAGAAACCTCTTGCCATTTATAGAGCAAGTGAAAATCAATGAACAGGGTCCTTTAACATAATTCGGAACATGTGATTACTAAGCACAAAGTTCATGCTTTTTTGGTGACAGAACTTTGACATTACACCAAGGTCAAGTTGACATCTCAAATGCGGCAGGCACGTGCACACTGGCACATAACCAACATCATGAGGCCAGAGAAAAGCATTCCTGACCATGTTCTGACAAAATGAATATATTCATTTCATCTTACTAAAAACTCATTTTCTTTCTTTGTGTCAGACTATTCAGAATGCAAGAAATTCTTACCCAGTTTCTGTTCCCCAAAAACATCCATTCTGGCTCGAAAAGAAAATTTACACAACTCCGTTTTAACTTGGGGCAAACGATATTGAGCAACTGCATTTTCTGTCATTTCACTTCTTTACAAACAATCGCAGTTTAATTTATCCATGCAACAAAGTACCATACATTTTTAGCATAAGAAAATAATAGGAACCATCAACCTACAAAACATTTTGGATCAGACTCTGACCATTTTTTCACCATTTACTTTGACCATACTATAATGGCCATTCCCACACGAATGCATGGGCTCGCCTTGCTTGTTTCAGTACAGATGCTATGTTGGATCAATAGACGAAGCTCACCTTGGAGACCGCCTCTTCTTGCTGGTCATTTGATAGATCCACTTGGTATTTCTGGGGCTCATAAACAACCATCAAATTTACTTCATCAATCACTTTTTTGCCACCATTTTTTTGAATATGTGGTCAGTAATATCCTCATCTACTAGACCATCATTCACTTGTGTGCTCTGCACGACAAAATTGTCATAATTCGTAACTTGTGTCGCACTCTCATGTGGCTGCAGTGTTATCTTCGCATCACGCTTGTGTCCTGGCAGCACAATGCCTTTGTCTGGCCAAGTGTTGTACTGTTTGCTTGGCGTTCGGATGTTGAAGGCAATGGAATTAATTGTCTTGTTGGTTAGCTCGACTGAGCACGATGTCTGCTCGTTATGCTCCAAAGGGAAATGTAGCTCAAGTGGCTCAACCCCAAGCATGTCATCATACAGATATAGGCTCTTCTGTGAGAAAAGCAAAATATATGTCATCCAAAAGATACATGATCCCTCATAGCCTAACATCTTTAATGAGGCACTGAGGCAGCCAATTCTATGTTTAGGTAGCATTATCATGTAGAGATTAATGACAAAAGCCATATTTTCGTACAAAAATAATGAAATTCACATTGAAGACCATGAAAGTAAAATAGCAATAATTTCGATTGATGAACAAATCACAGTAGGGGTGTTGTCTAAGCAAACGGATCCCCAGGGTTCTATTAAGCATACGACCTTACCTGACTAATGGGCCAATTTGCACTTCCTGATTCGCTGAGATTGCCGATTATATCACTGATAGAAGGCCTATTTCCTGGTTCATGTTCGCTGCAGCATACAGCTATTTCCATACATTTAATTACTTGTTGGTGTTGATTTTGTGTCGGCGGTTTGTTCCACCTGTGTCTCCACCTTCGAAGTACCTATACATTCGACATATGTTAAGTAATCTCTGTGGTGTGTGTATCTATGTGTTTAATCGATAGAATATATCCAGTAATGAAAAGGCAAAACTTGGGTGCGTCCTGAGTTAAAGAACTCTTACACGGGCTTCATCTGGAATGTGCTTACTTCCTGTCACAAGTTCTATGATAATAACGCCCAAACTGTATATGTCAGCCCTGTCTGACATATTGCCATGTTTCTCGTATTCTGGAGCCCAATATCCTCTGCATGAAAATGTGACAGGTTGATGCAAAATGGCAGAAAGCAAATATTGGCGTGTAAATGCCTGAAAATATCAATTCGTTTTGTTGATGCATATCTTACGTTGTACCAAAACGTTGACCCTTCGTATGTGTATTTTCAGCGGACCTGGACAGACCAAAATCCGTAATTTTTGGTACCATATGATCATCAAGTAGTATATTTGATGGTTTCAGATCCATATGAATGATACGCTTATCCTCATGAAGATAACGCAGACCCTCACAAACTCCTCTGATTATCTCAAAACGTTTATCCCATGTGAGTCCTCGAAATTCATCTGCAAGAAAATAAAAAGAAGAGAATTAGGGAACATGAGACCCTCAATTCCTCATATAACCATTATGTTGTACATAATAAACTGCATACTGAATGATATTAACATTTTTTATCGAGTACCAGTAATATGTTTATCAAGGCTTCCATTGCTGATGTACTCAAAACAGAGTAATCTATCAATTATTTGGGGGTAAAATGTTTCTTTTGATCCTGTCTGTTCTTCCACTGCTCGAGCTGTATTAGAACAGAAGCCAAGAAACCGGACCAAGTTAGGATGGTTATTTATCCTCATCAGGTTTTCAACCTCATGACGAAATAGCTTCTCATCGACTGTGTCTTTGTTCACAAAAGTCTTCTTCACAGCAACGTTCTTGTTTCGGAGGACACCCTGTTTGTCACCATTTACATATTCTCAGCCATAGAACACCAAAATACAGTGGGGGAAAAACGTACACCCAGCAGCTAAGGTCTTTGGGTACCTAAACCCAAAAGCAGCATTATATTTATCTTACCTTGTAAACCGTTGCAAATCCTCCCTGACCAATTTTTCTCGCTTCAGAGAAATGTTCTGTGCACTACAGGAATGGCGAACTGTGCCGACGGCCATTTGTCGGGGCCGTCGGCACAGGTGTGTACCAGGACTAGCCGTCGACAAGTCCGTCGGCACAGAAACGGCCGTCGGCACAGACTCTCTATCCCGACGGCCACCGTCGGGACACATACAGCCGTCGGCACAAAATATCAGGTGACGTCGACGGCACTCTGTGCCGACGGCAAAGCAGCCGTCGGCACAGGACTCTACCATTTTTATTCATTTTTATGTATATTGATAGACCGAATTGCTATATGTACAGATTCGCCTAAAATAGTCATAATGTTTTTTACCCTAATCTTCTTTTTTTATGTATCTATTTATTACTCTCAATTAAGTTTAATATGTTTTATTCATATTCTATGTACATAGCTACGCCGAATAGCGGTTTCCACCAACATAAAATAACGTCGCGAATAATTGTCTATAAGTGTGTTGTGTGTTGTAAATGTCCGGTATCCTACTCCGGGGTGTGACCGGCTTCACTTTCTCTCTGATGAGTTCCTGCACTTAGAGGTGAAAACTCCCACTTCGGACGAAACGGGGGCAATCTTGTAAAAACTTGTGATAAAAGTTGGTTTCCCATGTGCCTATGTCCCAACCTAACACAACCAAGTAAAAAAGTCCACTGGGCAGATGTCTCGGTTTCGCAACTCCAACAAGTATACCCTCCAGGACATCATATTGTTCCTCAATTCTGCTCCCCATTCTAAGCATGTTGCAAAATTAGTTTGCATGGGACATGCTTTCATAAATCCTTAGTTACCTACCAGCGAACAATCACAAAAGGATATGCGTACCTACAGGTGATTTAGCCCGAAAACTCAAACTGCTCTGCAGATGTACTTCCGAGCGCTTTGATCAAACCTTGAATTGAATAGGATGCGAAG
Source organism: Poa pratensis (assembly GCA_947311845.1). NCBI lineage: Eukaryota > Viridiplantae > Streptophyta > Magnoliopsida > Poales > Poaceae > Poa > Poa pratensis. The sequence goes on from CAMZMU010000100.1 coordinate 1,266,036, forward strand.
AATGGTAATGAAATGGACATCGATGTATCTAGAAGTATATACGATTCTTGTTGAGAAAACAAGAACAAACAGGTATTGCTGCAAAAAGGTTAAATTTCCACGTAGAGCTGATGAACTACCTGATAGAATCGAGGCGATTTCCAGGTCGCAGATGGAGAGAAACTCATAGCTGATTAGTACTCTATGAAGATGTATAGCTGACAGAAGCTCTAACAGGAAAGAGGAGAATGGGCTGCTCGAGCAACACATAGCAGTACAGATGACATGGTCTACACCTACCACTACAAGTTGGAATATTCTATTGGCATTATTTTGATGATAATAACAGGTTCAAGTGGGAGGAGGACATGTAAAATGCAACGTCATTATCCTTTCGATCTTATCTTCGTTCTGTACTGTACACGCGTTTTGCCGGGAAATACTGATAGAAGAAGTACGAGATTGGAGTCAAGTCAACGCGTTCTGTGTGTGAAGTTGCGCTAAAAAAACGTTCTGTGTGTGAAAGGTACGTTGATTGATGGGACCTCTCTGTCTCTCTCCAGGTTACTGTTAAGGAGCCAAGAGGTGCTGTCTCTCTCCAGGTTACTGTTGATGGGACCAACAACTCAATAATAAGATTCTTCGCTGGAGCCAGGAGGTCTCTCTCTCTCGGTTAGTGCTTCCCTTACTCAGTTTCTCCAGGTAATATTGATATACCTCCTTCATCTCGGACACTTCAAAGAACCAAGATGGACAAGTCTGGTGGGAGATATGGATCTTGAATTCCATTTGCGTGAAACCATTACAAACAATTTTCAGATGAGCACAAGGTTGGCAGTGGTGGGCATGCGGATGTTTACAAGGTATAGTCTCTACTTTCCAATTGCTGACTACAAAACCGACGGCCCATAATAACAACGTATCTTCACAGGCCGTGTGTAATGGAAAAGAGATTGCGGTAAAGAAGCTTCATCCCTTGCAAGGACTTGATTGTAAGGCATTTGACAGTGAATTTTGTGACCTTAGTAAGGTCCAACATAAGAATATCGTTCAGTTCTTTGGTTACTCCTGCCAAATGGTAACTAGACATGTTCCCTACAACGAAGAACTGATTTTGGCTACAAAAACATAGAGAATTCTCTGCTTCGAATATATGGAGGGAGGAATTCTCTAGCGGCTTGCATCTTATAGTCTCCATGCATAGTTTTGCTCCACCTTGGTTAGTGGCTGCTTTCTCATCCGGCTTCTTCCTACTTCAAGCTTCCACCAAGCGCGTCCACCTAGTTTCAGCTCCTTCAACATGAGTCACCCGCACATTCTGGCAGTCGGCCAAATACGAGTGCCAACACTTCCATTCCCATTACTAGTAATCCAAATCGAACGATTTCTCGACTTACTGTTTGGGCATTCAAATCGAACGATTTCTCAAATTTCTGTTTAGGTTGAAAGATATCTTCTACATCCGTCTATTGAAGCACGTCTCGATCGTCTCCTGGGATGTACCATGGCTGCAACAGGAAACATAATGAGAGTGATGTAGATCTCAACCACACATCTACCCGATACAAAGGATAAAACCACCAAGATTCAGACCCTTAATTTGTCAAAAAAAACATTACATGGAGAGCAACCATATTCCAGGGAAACTCCAAATGGAGGGCGCTTAGAATCGCAAGATCTGGATCATTTGTTACAGTACCACATGGGCCTCCAATGGCCTATGTGCCCTTTGTGGCGAGTTTGAGGACTCGAACCACGTCTTCTTCACATGTTCTATTGTCAAGTTCATGTAGAGCGCAGTTAGGGAATTGCTAGATTGCACCTAGAACTCCTCATGCTTTGCGGACGTGTATCGCCATTTGCGTAGTTTTAAAGGACGGCCCAAAAGGATTATTTGGATGTGCTGCGGGGCTTTATGTTGGACCTTGTGGAACATTAGGAAAAGATTCACTACTGAGCAGTGGCTAGGAGACAGGATGGTAAGGCGGTGGGGTGGCAATTGACAAGATCCACTCTCAGTTTGTTGGTTCGGTCCTCATTTGGTCGCTTGCATGCTACGTTGGACTTCATGTCGGACCTGTGTGTCCTTTTATGCTTTCCGTTTCTGGTTCCCGACCTTGTATGACTATTGCCCGACGGCTTTATTAATTTAAAGACGGGCTTTGCTCGAGCCTTCCGTCTAAAAAAATCATTTGTTACAATATGCTCCGGCAAACACAAGCCTCACACACGCTGCAACCAGCCGTGTGGTTCCATATTTGTATTAGCTCGGATATTAGGGTTACAACAACCATAATTACAAGATAAATCAACAAGGAAGAATATCCCTAACATAACATCTCTATTACCACCAATGAAGGATCAGACGACGTTGTGGATGCCTGTCAACTGCCTGCTTCACCGCTGCCTCCATCATCTTCGCATATTCAGGATCTTCGAACTGGTTAATCAGATTAACACTAAGTTTCTGAAGCAAAGGGAGGTTCCCCAAGCTAGTAAAGTCACAGTCAAAGTTGGCATATTTCAATTCCGGTACATATACACAGATCTCAAGGTATTCAAGCAGCGGCATAACTCCCCGCTGAAATCTCAGTACTGTACGACTACTCAACAAGTGCCTCAACTTGGGGAATGCACCACTTCCCATAACATCAAGCCAGCTCCACCTTTGAGTATGCAGTTTATTTGAGAGTAAGGAGTTCGGGCAACGTCCCAAGGATCTCTAAACAATGTGCCTCCAGCTTCAGCAAATTCAAGTCAAGGTAGGAGAGGCTTGGAAGATGTGTTGAATCGATCCAACGAGGGACACTAGAAAATACATACCACATGGTCATGCTATGGAGAGGCCGAGGGGGGACAAAGCCTTCCCAGGTCTCGTCAGCACTGTCGTAGGACTGGTACAAAACAAGGATTAGGCTTCGGAGTTTGAGCAAATTCTCTATAGAATTCATCAAATCTCTGTTCCAATTATCATCACGTGAACCATCAACCACAATCTCAAGATCTCTAAGCTCTTTCAGCTTGCTCAGCTCTTCTGCAAAGACGGGGGATATCTTGGCTCCTATCAACGTTAGGTCTTCTAGGGATGTCATGCTCACTATCCAATGTTGAAAGTATGCCACTAGCACATCATGTGCAACACGCAGACACTTCAGTTGGCTGGGCAACCTACGACTATGCGGCCATTCTTTTGTCTTATTTCTGTTAAGAATCAATGTTTCCAGAAAAGGCAGATCTCCAATTTCTTCACGGAGCTTACAAATGGGCATCCCCCTCTAGTCCGAGATACCTCAACTGAAGTAGCTTCCCAATATGTTCAAGCTGATAAGGTTGATCTGCAATAAATAGACATTTTTCGAGAGATAAGACACGCAATACTTCAAAGCTTGAAAGTGGTGGCATCACATCAATGTGGCAGTAAGTGGCATTAAATGATCTCAGCCGTAGCATGCAATTAGGAGTGAGAGGGTCTTGATGCTGAATGTCTCTTTTTTGGACAGCTAATCTACGAGCATTGTTCATTGAAGATGTGTCTTGCTCGTTTCCCTCCCATACAGTAACAAAGTTTTCATTCTTTGACAATGAACAAATCATATCAAGCACCAAATCATGGATGCGGAAACTCACTCTCCCTGATCTCACCACCAGATGGATCATGCTTCTACTGATGAGATGATTGAAATATCCACTAGTGGAGACAGGGCCTCCTGTCCCGGCCCGTGAGGGGCTTTTGTCCCGGCTTGAGAACCGGGACAGGCCAGGCAGGACTAAAAGCCAAACCTTTAGTCCCGGGCCTGTTACCGCCGGGACCAAAGGCCCACCACGTGGCCGCATGCGGAGCGCGCTGGGGCCAACCCCTTTAGTCCCGGCTCGTGTAACGGGCCGCGACTAATAGTCTTGTTTTTTTTATTTATTTCTTTAGGGTTTACGGTTTAGGGTTTAGGGTTTATTTGTTTTCTTTTATTTTCTTTCTTCGAGCATACAAAGATAATTGTTTTCTTTTAGCGGTATTTTTCTACGCTATCACATACATACAAATATATACAATTTTGATAGTTACATGGAGATCACAATTACCGGGATTAGAGCCCGTACATTCGATTACACGGCCGGGGATCATCAATAGCGCATATTCACACTAAATTCTCCGACGTCATCTATCATCTCGCTCAACAAAAATCTCGCCAGTTCCTCAGCAATTCCTAGTACGCGTTGGTGTGGTAGGAGTTGATCCCGCATTCTGTCGAACTATATAAGAAAAGGAGATCAATATGAACATCAATCATGATAACAAAAAGTGACGGTAATAAAATAATGTTGTGAATGTATTGCTTACGTCGACTCTATAATCATTGTGCTCAGTGGTAAATGTGCGAATGAACTCGCAAACGTAGTATCCACATAGATTCGTCCCCTGTGGCTGCCTCGCGCACTTTACGAGAATAGAATTCAATCAAAATAACAATCTAGCATCATAATTGTATTGAAACTAGAAGTAAAGAGATGCGTGGACATATCTCGTACTACTTACCGAGATCGGAGTAAACGTCAGCTTCTCACTCCAGGAACCCGGCACCACAGTCTTGAACTGGTTCCAAACCCTGCCCGGCAAAGAAAATGAATTAATGAATGAGTTATTCATTATCTGATATCTCATGAAATCAAAGAAAGAGACCGATATAGCGCGAAAATTACCTCTGGAGCATGTCCTGCATGCTGCGGAACTCTTCCAGGGGTCTCTTTAATGGGTCCATGACTTCAACTATTCCCTTATCAACTCGAATGTTTAGCAGAATCCAGTGGAACCTGCACACGTTTATATATACATCAGTAACTCATCAATTACAGTTAACATCTAGTAAGCAAAAGTGAATGTGTACAACAGAGTAAGACCCTCACCCGAAGTTGTAAGGAAACAGTATGTGGTCACAGAAATTTTGCTCCGTTAGAAACCTTAGAAGGTTTTTCGCCGTCTCGTCGGGTTTCGTCGTTAAAGCATATATATGTACTTTATCTGGGTCAATGAACCCAACACTATAGATCCTTCTTTTACATTCCCGGATCTTCATTCTGCATAATAGAGTACAAAAGGATATAATAAGGATAATTAAATGCAATGAACTGAACAACTGAAAAACTGAACTGAATTCAACAACTTACAGACAGTAGCAACTCATGAGACATTTGTCGAGAGCGTCCAAATTGTATAACTGGAAGAGTTCTGGAAACTCAACATGGACCTCGTCGGCTCGGAAGTAGTACTCTTGTGGGACTTTCGCCACGATCATTGTTCTGTCCACCTTTACCGCTTCCATGTACCAGTCATGCAATTTCCGCATTTGTGTTGGCAGTTGTTGCCACTTCTCTCTGCTGACCAATTCCGCCTTTGGGACATATTGAGGGACTACAGCAGCCTTGGGTATATTGTCGTCTTGGGAACCAAGCAATTCCGCAACAGTCACACCCATAGCGGCCGCCAACTTCGCAGCTTCTTCCATATCCTGCTGCAGCACCTGGGGAACGTCTTTGGATAACACCTTGAGGGGTGGGATCGATTGTTTGGCCTATTCTCCGAGCTGGGGAACGTCCCTTCTTTTCGCGCTTGCACCTTTACTTGATTTGCTCCCGCTTGCACTATTACTTGATTTGCCCTTCCGCACTTCCTTCCGAAGTGTGCGTAGATAGTCATCTGGCTTATGGTGCAAGTCATATTGCGATCTTGTGTTCAGAAAATCACGTGCATATGTTTTTTCCTTCTCGGTGTATACCGGGGCGGCCTTGGGTTTCTTCTTTGCAAAATGCGCATCTTTTTCGGCCTTTGCGATCGCTGCGATTTCCTCGTCAGTACGGTCGTAAGTTCGGATAGGAAGATTCTTATGAGGTACTGTTGGGAGGGGTGACCTTTGTCGTTTTGGGCTGCTGCGTCGGTTAGTAATCATCGACAGATCACGCTTCCGCTTATTGTCCTTAGCGGGCATAGGCGGCGGTGAAGACGGCGGACCCAAGTCCGGCGGCGGAGATCGAGATGGACTCGCGCTGTGGTGGTCGTAGTCATGGGGTGGGCTGCTTCTTGGAGGTGTAGGTGACCTGCGACGACTCGGAGGCGGTGTTGTCCTTGGCGCCGAGCCTGGAAGCCTGATGTTGTTCTTGTCCCATAGAATGACATCACCCAGCACTTCTTCGAGTGTCCTCTGATCTCGCGGTCCAGGGATGTCAAGCAACATATTATGAAAGTCCGGTAAGATTTTTTTTTGAAGCGCGACTGTAGGGCAAACGCCCCACAGCATTTTCTATTTTCCCATCACAAGTCTCAGCGAACTGTACAAAAATTACAAGGGGAGAGGGAGGGAAGGAGAGAGAGAGAGAATATATACATACAAACCGGCCAAAGCAAACTATGCAAGAACTAAGGATAAGAAAACTATGTCAAAAAATTAGTGTAGTTCCGAGATCCAAGCCATCAGACCCTCACGGTGTTTCCTCTTGATTCTATATCCCAGTAATTTCATATCATGGATGAAGTTGCATTTCCACCTTGCAAATGTAGGCCTCTCGTTCTGGAAAATTTTCCCATTTCGCAACTTCCAAATGTGCCAAGAAGCTGTTATAATCACCTCCATAAAAAAAGGTTTCTCAAAAGCTTTTCTGGCTGCCACAATAGCTGAGTGCATATCATCACTGAAGGACCAATCAATCTGTAAGTAGCTCCAGATTCTACAGCTGAAATTACAGGCAAAAAATAGATGAAATCGCTCCTCATAGGCCCTGGTGACACACAACACACAGTGGGTATCGTCGGTGACATACCAATGTCTCCGTTTCAGCATATCTCTCGTGTTCAGTCTGTCCGATAACAGCAGCCAGGCGAACATTTTGGTCTTCATGATGCAAGCCGATTTCCATATCCACTTATAAACAGCAGGAACAGACATATGCGAGTGGATGAGATTGTAGTACTTCACAGATCTGTAAGGCTCCCCCCACTGGAAGTACCAAACATCTTTGTCCATGGTTAGAGGGTTACCACCCATAGCATCTCGTAATAAACCAAATTCCTCCTGAGCTTGCACCGAGAGTGGCAGATAAAAGAGTGAAGCCAAGTCCGCAGTGTTGTAGACCTCAGCAGCAGAAAGCCTACTATCCAAAACATATGAGAATAGTCTAGGCCACCTTTGACATAGAGGCTGCGATGAACCCAAAAACTCCCAACGATCTGACCAAAATAAAAACGTGTTGCCCGAGCCAGGTTTAACCATTGACACATCCCTGAATTTCCCTTCCAACTTGAAGATATCTCGCCACCAAAACGAGCCAATTAGGTTTTGAGAGTGCGGCACCAAATCAGAATAATAAGCATTCCACACTAGTTGTACCCAAGGAACCTCAGCCTTGTTATAGAATTTATCTAGATGTTTCATCAACAATGCATCATTCTTTTTAGTGAAGTTAACAATGCCCAGACCTCCATTGGCCTTCGGCTTGCAGATCATTTACCATGCCGCTAGAGACTGTTTAGGACCATCTTTATCTCTCCATAAGCACTGCCTTAGGATTCTATCCATTTGTTTGATTAGGCCAGGGGGCAATTTCAACGAAAGCAGAAAGTAAATCGGCATAGAACACAAGGCAGAAGTAACTAGCTGTAAGCGAGCTCCTTGTGACAAAAAATCTGATGTTGAATTAAGTCTCCTCTCCAAACTATCCACAAGAGGCAAGAGGTCTTGGATAGAAGGCCTTGTCATACCAAGAGGTAGGCCAAGGTAAGGGAAGGGCATAGAACCAATCTGACAGCCCAACACCTGGGCAAGCTCAGCAACCAAATCATTTGGAGTATTGATGGGTACAATAACTGATTTCTGATAGTTCACCTTAAGGCCTATGGACTGCGAGAATTTCTGCAATAAATCTTTCAACGCTATAATCTGATCCATCTCGGCAGACATGATGAGGAGAGTATCGTCCGCGTACTGCACTACCGGGAAATCCGTTTCATTTGTGGTAATAGGCATCTTCAAAATACCTTTCCGCAAGTAGTCATTAATGACTGACTGAAGAAGATCACCACCAGAAACATAAAGCAAAGGGGAGAGGGGATCACCCTGCCTCACCCCTCTCTTGCAGTAGAATTTCTTACCAGGAACCCCATTCAACAGAATAGAAGAGAAGCTAGAAGCTAGGATGGCTTGAATCCAGCCAATCCATTTATCATCAAACCCTTTATGCCTAAGCACCTGAATAATAGCCTCATGTGCAATAGTGTCGAAAGCCTTTGCAAAATCTAACTTGACAATAATGATGGGTTTTTTGGACAGTTGATACAAATATAGATATTCATAAGCCCATCCTAAACAGTCCTGGATAGCCCTTGACTTCAAGAACCCATATTGGTTCCTGTGCACACATCTAAGAATATGATCTTGCAACCTGTTTGCCAACAGTTTGGTGATGAATTTCAAGCACACATTTAGCAAGGATATTGGTCTAAAGTCGTTGACATCCTCGGGGGCAGATTTTTTGGGGACCAACGTTATGAAGGAGGCATTAATATTCTCAAGGCTGGTCTTCCCATCATAAAAATCACAGGCCAATTTGTAGAAATCTTTCTTAATCAGCGGCCAACATGCTTTCAAGAATTTGCCATTGAACCCATCGGGCCCTGGTGCCTTATCTGAAGGCATATATTTGATGATGTTGTCCATCTCTACCTCAGTGAAGGGTTTTGATAAATCATCCAAGCCGTCAACCCTCTGAACAATTTCCGTTAGATCAAACTGCATTTGAATACTGTCCTTGCTACCCATTCTATCTTTGTAACAGGCCCATAGCATCCCTGCCATTTCTTGATGATCCGAAACTTCCCGGCCATCCTCATCCTTAAGGATTGAAATACTGTTTTTCCTATACCTCTGTGTTGCCATAGCATGAAAAAACTTTGTGTTATCCTCCCCCATTTTAATCCAGCGGATTGTACATCTTTTCCTCCAATAATTACATTCTGCTAGCAACAAGTCCTCAAGGTGGAGTTTAACCACGTTTCTGAAATTAAATTCAGAAATGTAAAGCGGACGAATTTCTTCTAACCCATCCAGCAACAAGATGGCTTTGTTACACAATTGAATGAGATGTTTCAGTTTAGACAACCCAGTCTTCCATCTGTTGATATCATAACAAAGGGTTTTCAACTTATCTGCTAAGACAGCGGCTGCAGAAATTTTGTTTGAGGGCTTCTCCCAAGACTTCTTCACACAGTCCAAGAAACCGGGCAGCTCAGTCCAATAATTTTCAAAGCGAAAGATTCTTGCTTTGGGAATGAATGTGTCAATGTTCACTACACATGGTACATGATCGGAAGCAGGCTTAGCAAGAGGGAGAACAACCATGTTGGGGAAATCAAGTGTCCAATTATTAGATGTGAAAAACGATTTGCTCAAGAAGGGGGGATTGCTGCATATTGGACCAGGTGAAGGAACGTCCTTTTAGAGGCAGTTCAACCAGACATAAGTGAGCAATTATCTCATTAAATAGGAACATATCATTTGCATTGCCACCAGGTCTGTTACGGTTGAGAGGGGAACGAATAAAATTAAAGTCCCCTAATAATAGCCAATTCTGATCAGACTGCACATCCAGGTTATATTGCCAATCGACAAACAAGTCTCTCTCAATACCCTGACAGGGACCATAAACGTTGACCATGTTCCAAGTTGCATTATTGTGAATGGATGTGAAATTCATGACAATACTGAACCGCTTTATCTGAATCAATTGGCCAGAGAAAATTGCCGAGTTCCAAAGAACTAGAATCCCACCCGAGGCACCCACAGAGGGAGAATATGCAAAGTTGTCAAAACGCCGAGGACAGAATTTTCTAATGAATCGCTGGTCGATGAACTCACATTTTGTTTCTTGCAGACACACAATTGCACATTCACTTTCCTCTATTTTAGCACGCACAGCACGCTGCCTGTCATCTAAATTTAGCCCCCTAACATTCCAGCAAAGAACACGCCATTTCCTTGATCTTGTTAAACACATTGATAAACACAGGAATGAAGAGAATAAAGGATATCTTGCGTAGCAAGCAACCCAGATGACCAAAATAACAGGAAGATTAGCACGCTGTCCCAATGGGGCATAGGCGGCGGTGAAGACGGCGGACCCAAGTCCGGTAAGATTTCATCCACCCCGACTTTAGCACAGCCAGCTGGAATCTCACGGCTATCCCAGCGTGCGTCAGGTGGACAAGGTACAACATATCCGACCGCCACCTTCATGGATATGTTCTTCAATTTCTGATGGAGCTCACAAGATATTGAATCCTTGATTCCATCCACGGGGAAGCCGGGACCGCCTTCTATCATCCGCCATGCATCGTCAGCCGGGGCCTCCGAGTCACCCACGCTGCTTTTCCGCTGAGACGGGCCGGCGGTAATATCGAGTGGAGGATCTTGCAGGCGCACTACTCCTCTAAGTTCGTCAATCTGCTGCTGCTGGTCGTCAATTCTGGCAAGCAACTGGTTGAACTTGTCTCCCTCCTCCTCCTGTTGTCGCCGCTTTGCTCTCGATCGGCTTCTGTAAGTTTCCATGTCTTTGGCAAACCCCATCCACCACGGACAACTAGGGCCAAAGCCTCGTGTTCGTCCTCCTTTTTCATCATTCCCGAGGACCAGTGTCAGCAAGTCTTTCTCTCTATCGGGACGGAACTTTAACTTCCCCTCTTTAATTTCTTTCACCACTTTAAGCCAATTGTCCCTGGGTATCCTAGTCCCCAGTTGTTTCGTCGTATGAACTCCCATGCGCAAGGAACCAATTTCTTGCCCTCAATTCCCATTCTTCGCGCAACCATTCTAGTTGGATCCCTTTAGCAAGCAGCTCTAGCTCTTTTTTATCCCACTTTGGCTTGGCAGTCGGTAGCCCCCTAGCCCCAATTTATGGTGATATTTCTTCTTGTCAGCATTTTTCTTGTTCTTTACTGACATCTCCTTGGCATCTTCTGACTCCTTGTACTCCTTAAATGCGTTCCAGTGATCCGCCTGCTTCGCTAGATAGCCTTCGAATACTGGAGCTGTCTTTTTCTGCCGATAGTCTTGCCATAATCTTTTCTTCCACACCCGGAATAGTTCGGCCATCTTCGAGAGAGTCCACTGCTTGACTTTCGCCCTCAATTTTGCAGTGTCGGCAGGATCCTCCAATTCTGGCCGGGTGAAATGTGCCATGAGGTCATTCCAAATAACCTCTTTGTACCTTTCGGCGACATACTCACTATCGTTTGCCCCTTTGCGCTTATTCCAGTCTCGAACGCTGATCGGGACGTGATCCCTAACCAGAACTCCGCATTGTTTTTTAAATACATCGACAGCCTTCTTGGGTTCCTTCAGTTCGCCCGTAGGGGATATGACCTCAAATGTATAATGCGTAGATGGGGCCAACTTTTTGGTCGGGCCTCGTTTGGAAGATTTGCTAGATGTGGAGGCCTAAGAGAAGAAACATTCGTCAATTATATACATACAATTCAAGTAGTGCATCTACTGATCGCCGAACTTCATATATATACTTCGCCGGACTTCGTTATGGATCCACCGGTTTCTCCATCATCGGAGCTATCGCCTTCTCCATCATCGGAGCCGTCGGCTTCATCCTCACGTCGGTCGACCTCCATTCCATCCCCGGAGGGGTTCAGATACGACGACGGAGATTCGGCTGGATCAGCATCTGGGGCGTCGTGCTTTATATCCTCGAGAATTTCTTCATGTCTTAGGTCTCTGCGGATTGGACTAGGTGGATCCATAGTTTCTGCAAAATGCACACAATATTATTTCGAAATGCATCAAATAAAATGAGTATCAATTTTTTCTAACATCTAATTTGCATCTTTTAACAAATTAATTCTAAAATTACAATTGTTCTCTAACAACTAAAATTAACATCTAAAATTACTTCTAACAACAATTTTTTTCTAACAACTAAAATTAAAATCTAAAATTACAAAAAATTACTTTTAAATTTTTTCTAACAACTAAAATTAACATCTAAAATTACAATAAAATACTTATAAATTTTTTGTAACATCTAATTTGCATCTTTTAACAAATAAATTATAAAATTACAATTGTTCTCTAACAACTAAAATTAACATCTAAAATTACTTCTAACAACAATTGGGGACCACTACAACAATTACTTCTCTAACAACAATATATCCACTACAAATCAATTATCATACTTTAAGCATAAAATGGTTTTCATAACTTATTCCATTTTGAGATATATCCAAAACAAATCATGAAACAGAAAAAGAAAATGACAATGACCAAAAAAAAAGGGGAGATGTCCCGAGGCCCAGCATCAGCCCAGCCCGCTCACCCTCCTCCCTCTCTCTCACCGACAGGTGGGGACCACCTGTCAGGGTCGTCTCCCCCAATCCCCAGACCATGCTCGCTCGTCGCCGGAATTCGCTGTGCTCGCCCGCCGTGCTCATCCGCCGTGCTCGCCGGACCACCTCCTACTCATCCGCCGACCCGCAGACCACCTCCTACTCCGCCGTACGCTGCTCCATCGCGTCGTAGACCGCACCATCGAGCTCGCCGGCGCGTGCGCTGCTCCGGTCGTCGCATCGTAGACCGCACCATCGAGCCCGCCTCGCCGCACTGCACCTCGACGTCATATTCCTGGACCTAGTGGACCAGCAGAACGACGCAATCGTCCGCGACAGAGCCGCCGCGCCGCCGTCGCCTCCTGCTGGAAAAGGATCATGGCGGCAGGGTGAACCAAGGGGAGAGGAGGAAGAACCGGAGGTCCAGAAGGACTAGATGCTCACCAGGAGCGTGCAGAGGGGCTCGGTGAAGGCGGGGGAGGTCGGACGGCGACGAATCGGCGGCGATGGATTTTGGCAGCCTGACGGTGTCCCCTCTGCTCCTCTGCGCTTTTCTTCGATGAAAAAATGGCTAAGGAACCAACCGTGGCTTATGTAGCGGTTGGATCTTTAGTCGCGGACCGTGGCTCAAACCGCGACTAAAGGGGGGTCTTTAGTCCCGGTTTGAGCCACGGGCCGCGACTAAAGGGATAGGAGGGCTTTTCGCGTTCCCGCGCGCTACCCAGGCCTTTAGTCGCGGCCAATGGTCCAAGCCGGGACTAAAGGCCCAAAAATTGCGCGCGCAACTCAATTCTTTTTTTTTAACAGAACCAGGACCTTTTTTAAACATTTAAACATTTGAATTAAGCAGTTTTTGCATATTTTTGAATCTGACAAAACTTTCAACATGAAAAGTGTTTGAATTTGAATAACTAATTCAAAACCATTTTCTGTTTTATAAAATAATTATTCTAACTATTCAAACTATTAACCATTTTGCCATTTTGAATTAAAAAATGCATTAACTTTTATCTTCTGCATACTTTTGAATCTCACTAGACTTTCAACATGAAAAGTGTTCGAATTTGAATAATTAATTCAAAACCATTTTATGTTTTATAAAATAATTATTCTAATTATTCTAACTATTAACCATTTTGCTATTTTGAATTAAAAAATGCATTAACTTTTATCTTTTGCAAATTTTTGAATCTGACAAAACTTTCAACATGAAAAGTGTTTGGATTTGAATAACTAATTCAAAACCATTTTATCTTTTGCCATTTTGAATTAAAAAATGCATTAACTTTTATCTTTTACATAACTAACTCAAAACCAGATTACTTATTCAGATGCTAAAGATCATTATTTGGAAATGCAGAGATAAAGAATACATTTTACACGATCGTCGTCTTAGCAAGACCAGAAGTAGTTAATGACAACAATCTTGGGTACATAGATATGAGTGGGTACGGTGGAAGCCATGGGAGAGTGATGAGGTTGCAGATATGAGTTTAGATGTGCTATGCCAATGTAGGCCATGACTACATATATATAGTGAGAAACGGCGGGAAGACGGAGGCGAGAAGCGGTGGAAAGCGCGGGAAGAAATAAGGCGGGAAGAAACAGACCTTTAGTCCCTGTTCGAGCCACCAACCGGGACTAAAGGGGCTCATTTGTTCCCGCGCAATTTTACCAACCGGGACTAAAGGGAATCCCACCAATAAGGAAGAAGCACACGGATCGTGTGTTTCTTTCGAGCGCTTGTGAGCCGTTGGATCAGGGGTGTGTTTCTTTTGAGGGCTTGTGAGCCGTTGGATCAGGGGTGTGTTTCTTCTCGTGAGACACATGACCCTATATATAGCGCCCCTCCCCGACATGTTCGGCACTCAGTGTCTACTCCTTGCAGTTCATTTTGGTATACAAAGCATTCGGATTCCCGTCAGACAGCCCAACGGTGCATTTGATATATGCAGTCACTCACGAGCCACCGTTGGGCTGTATGACGGGCAATCCATGTGTTTTGGTCAGTTGGTGGGCGCGCTGATCGGGCAATCCGTGTGTTTTTCCTGTAGCAGAGAGCAAGATTTCTGAGAGGCAGGAGTTCCTAGAGCGGAGGCTGAAGGTGAACCCTCCCCTCGGTCGGATCCAAGCAGCGGCAAGGATCTCTGATGATTAGCAACATCCCCAACACTTGTTCGGACGGTTGCAGATCATCAGAGACGTCTTGCCGCTGTCTGGATCGAAGGCCGATTTGCCGTCTCACGACCACGCGAGCCACACCACCCTCCGTCCCTTCCCCAAGGTGCTGCCCTCTCCCTCCCCTACCTAGGTGTTTGATCAAATTCCCCACTCATTTTTTCAGATCTCGACGACGATGTCCAGCCTGTTGGATACGAGGGGCGATGTCCGGGACTGGGCTCCGCCGGGATGGCACTGGGAGGTGGTATCTTCCGGGACGCGTCGCTTGGCGAGGAATCCGGGTGACGTCGTCGACCCGGATCTTGTTTGGTGGAAGTCGCGTGGGCCACACTCGTTCCAGAGGGAGCCGGCCCCCGAGGAGGTGGTACGTCGCCGTATCAGGGAGGAGGACGAGCACGTCAATCGCTATGTGTTTATGTTGGATACGCCAGCGGTGTATAACAGTAGATCGATGCTTCTTCATAGGGATCCTTCTCATGTGAGTATTGACCCTGTGATGGTTCCTGCTCTTTGGGTGCGCAGCGCCGGCTGCTCAGCACCCCGTGGCTTAGGACCCGGCAAAAGTTAGTGATATTATTCGTGATGTACTATTCAGAATGCTCAGGAACCATGCATTACATATGGTCACTTTTTTCACATTACTACACATCACATAAAGGTTTAATACATTACATTACGTTTAACACATCACCAACATCCCTATCTAGTGTTGTGGTTTTCTTCTGCGCCGTAGCCATGGAGAATCTTCATCATTTAACAGGATGGATGGGTCAGTTTTCACTGTGAAGGGCGGAATTTCATGAAACTTATTATAATCTTCTGACATGTCTGTCTTGTCTCGACTCCCACGATGTTTCTTTTCCCTGAAAGAACTATGTGGCGCTTTGGCTCATCGGACGATGTATTCTTTTGCTGATTTCTTTTTCTCGGTTTGGTAGACATGTCCTTCACATAGAAAACCTGAGCCACATCGTTGGCTAGGACGAATGGTTCGTCATGTACGCAAGATTGTTGAGATCCACTGTTGTCATGCCGTACTTTTGGTCTACATCTACCCCGCCTCCTGTCAGCTTGACCCATTTGCACCGAAACAAAGGGATCTTAAAAGAAGGTCCATAGTCAAGTTCCCATATCTCCTGTATGCAACCATAATATGTGTCCTTTGTCCCATTGTCGTTTGTTGCATCAAAGCGGACACCACTGTTTTGGTTAGTGCTCTTTTTATCTTGGGTTTCCGTGTAAAATGTATTCCCATTTATCTCGTACCCTTGGAAAGTACATATAGTCGAAGATGGTGACCTGGCCAACAAGTACAGCTGATCTCCAACAGTGGTGTTATTCATGAGATGTGTCTGCAACCAACTGCCGAAAGTCTTCTCGTGTTTCCCTTTAATCCAGGAGTCAGCCTTCCCCGGGTTTTCGGAGCGTAGAATATTCTTGTGTTTCACGATATACGGAGCCACCACGGTGGCATTGTGTAGAACTGTGTAGTGTGCTTGAGTGAAAGAATCCCTGTCCATACATACCGTTGCTTTCCTTCCTAGTGTGCCTTTTCCAGTCAGCCTCCCCTCATACCGAGATTCAGGAACACCAATCGGCTTAAGGTCAGGAAGAAAGTCAACACAAAACTCAATGACCTCCTCTGTTCCATAGCCCTTGGAGATGCTTCCTTCTGGCCTAGCACGGTTATGAACATATTTCTTTAAGACTCCCATGAACCTCTCGAAGGGGAACATATTGTGTAGAAACACAGGACCGAGAATTCTAATCTCTTCGACTAGGTGAACTAGGAGGTGCGTCATAATATTGAAGAAGGATGGCGGGAACAACAACTCGAAGCTGACCAGACATTGCACCACATCAATCTGTAACCCTGATAGACTTTCTGGATCGATTACCTTCTGAGAAATTGCATTGAGGAATGCACATACCTTCACAATGGCTAGTCGAACATTTTCCGGTAGAATTCCCCTCAATGCAACCGGAAGCAATTGCGTCATAAGCACGTGGCAGTCATGAGACTTTAGGTTTTGGAATTTTTTCTCTTTCATATTTACTATTCCCTTTATATTCGACGAGAAGCCAGACGGGACCTTGATACTGAAAAGGGCTTCAAAAAAGATTTCCTTCTCTTCTTTGGTAAGAGCGTAGCTGGAAGCCCTTGAAACTGCCCTGGATGCATGCCGTCTCGTCCTTTATGACGTTGCTGGTCCTCCCGTGCTTCCGGTGTATCTTTTGACTTCCCATACAAGCCCAGGAAGCCTAGAATATTCACGCAAAGATTTTTCGTCAGGTGCATCACGTCGATTGCAGAGCGGACCTCATGGACTTCCCAATAGGGTAGCTCCCAAAATATAGATTTCTTCTTCCACATGGGTGCGTGTCCGTCTGCGTCATTCGGAACAGGCTGTCTGCCAGGACCCTTTCCAAAGATTACATTTAAATCCTTGACCATACCAAATACATCAGCACCAGTACGGGGGACAGGCTTCGGCCGGGTTCTGCCGTGCCATTGAAATGCTTGCCTTTTCTCCTTAAGTGATGCCTGGCGGAAGAAAACGACGATTGTACGGGTACACATTCTTCCTACATTTATCCAGATATATACTTTCAGTCTCATCTAAACAGTGCGTGCATGCATTGTATCCTTTGTTCGTCTGTCCTGAAATGTTACTAAGAGCAGGCCAATCATTGATGGTTACGAACAGCAACGCTCGTAGGTCAAATTCCTCCTGTTTGTGCTCATCCCAAACACGTACACCTGGTTCGGCCCACAACTGCAAAAGTTCATCAACTAATGGCCTTAGGTACACATCAATGTCGTTGCCGGGTTGCTTCGGGCCTTGGATGAGCACTGGCATCATAATGAACTTCCGCTTCATGCACAACCAAGGAGGAAGGTTGTAGATACATAGAGTCACGGGCCAGGTGCTGTGACTGCAGCTCTGCTCCCCAAAAGGATTCATGCCATCTGTACTTAGACCAAACCATAAGTTCCTTGCGTCACCTGCAAAGTCCGGGAACTCTCTCTCGATTTTTCTCCACTGCCGACCATCAGCGGGGTGCCTCAACATCCCGTCTTTCTTACGGTCTTCCATGTGCCATCGCAACAACTTGGCATGCTCTTTGTTTCTGAACAAACGTTTCAACCGTGGTATTATAGGAGCATACCACATCACCTTGGCAGGAACCCTCTTCCTGGGTGGCTCGCCCTCAACATCACCAGGGTCATCTTTTCTGATCTTATACCGCGATGCAGTGCATACCGGGCATTTATCCATATTCTCGTACTTCTCACCGCGGTAGAGGATGCAGTCATTAGGGCATGCATGTATCTTCTGCACGTCTAATCCTAGAGGGCAGACAAGCTTCTTTGCTTCGTACGTGCTGGCGGGCAATTCGTTCTTTCTTGGAAGCATCTTCTTCATTAGTACCAGCAACTTTTCAAATGCCGAGTCAGTCACACCGGTCTCTGCCTTCCACTTCAGCAATTCCAGTGTGCTACCCAGCTTCTTCTGGCCATCTTCACAAGTTGGGTACAACAATTTGTTGTGGTCCTGTAACATCTGCTCGAACTGCAACCTCTCCTTTTCTGTGTCGCAGCCTCGCCTTGCATCAGAAATGACCCGACCAAGATCATCAGCGGGCTCATCTGGTGCCCGTTCTTCACCCTCTTCTTCTTCTTCATTGTCTTCCATTTCGGTATCAGCGTATTCAGGGAACATAGATCGGTAGTTGTCATCATCGTTCTCTTCTTCATCGCCGTCTTCCATCATAACCCCTCTTTCTCCGTGCTTGGTCCAAACATTATAGCCGGACATGAAACCGGACCGAAGCAGGTGGCTCTGAATGACTCTTGAGGAAGTGTGATCCTTCTCATTCCGACATTCAACACATGGACAAAACATAAAGCCAACCCCATGCTTGTTCGCCTCGGCCGCAAGGCGAAAAGAACGCACGCCTTCTCTGTAAGCGGCAGAGCGTCGGTCACCGTACATCCATGGATGGCTCATCTGCATCATAGAACTATATATCAAACGCAATCACGATGCTAAAATTACTACCGCGCGGTCTAAACGAGAAAATAGTTGCTAACCTTTTAGGACACTTGGAAACAAAGAGGAGGAAGCTTAAGTGTGGCTCGGGCACCTCATATCATGTTTGTCTTGTGTGAACTCAAGTGGCATCGCTCTAACAGGCATTTCACCGAACACCTCTAGTGCATATGAAGAAAAAAAAAACTAGCACAAACCTACTCCACCTCCCACCAGGAAAAAAAAGGAGAGGGGGAGAGGGCTGCCATATATATAGGGCCAGCCCATTAGTCTCGGTTTGAGATATACAAACCGGGACTAAAGGTGGCCACAGACCTTTAGTCCCGGTTTGTATCTCAAGTCGGGACTAAAGGTTTTTTTCCTGTTAATTCTTTGTCATATTAATTCATTTTCAATTCATTTTCAATTTCAATTCGGTGTCATATTAATTCATTTTCAATTCATTTTCATTTTCAATTCAGTATCATATTAATTCATTTTCAATTCATTTTCAATTCATTTTCAATTTAAATATGGATTAAGTAAATTTATGATTAAGTAATAATAATTATTAATTCATTTTCAATTTCAATTCGGTGTCATATTTAATTCAGTTTCAATTCATTTTCAATTACAATTCGGTGTCATATTAATTCATTTTCAATTCGGTGTCATATTAATTCATTTTCAATTCATTTTCAATTAATTTTCAATTAGAAGGATTAAAAGATTTAAACATTTTGCAAATAGAACTCATTTGAAGATTCAATATAGCACTGCGAAGATTCAAAGTTTTTACAATAGAAGCCTCTCACACACCACACCACACACCGTACACCATCTACTCATCAACATTAATGTTGAGACAATCAAAAGGGGTATCATAGCCATGTAGCATCCAGTGCCTCCTAGCAATATCGAAGCCCAGCCGAGCATCTAGAGCGGCATACTTCACTTGCTCGAAGCTCAATGGAATGTTGCTCCAACCAACAATTAGTTCATCTTCTTCTTCTTCCTCGTCGTCCTTCTTCCTGTTATTCTTCTTGTCGTCCTTCTTGTTCCTCTTCTTCTTTTAAGATTTGTCCCAATAGTAGCATTGGCCAGATCATAGAGACTCGAAATGAGATTATTGGTGGGGTTCGGGATAACCTGTTGGAGGTCGACCACAGTCACAATGTCAATTCCGTAGTATCGCAGCATGCACACATCATTGTGGATAGCCGCGCCGCAGAATCTGATGGTGTTGTCCCGCAAGAATTCCTTCAGCAGCTGCGGCACTTCATTAACCCAACAGATTTGGAACACCAAATTCTCGGTCGCCACCGAGAGTTGAAGGACGGCGGCGCGCTGATTTTGTCGACCCTCGCGAGGGTCGGTGAACTCGCAGTCCAGGCCCACACACTTGATCGGTGCGGCATCCAGGAACTCCTTCTTGACGAAGCGGATCCACCTCTCCACCCTTGATGCACGGGCAGTGACCGTGACCGTGAAACTCATCTCTTCGGCGGTGAGGTGGTACACCCGAGTTCGCGCGAGCGGCTCCGCCATTAGAATGAGAGGGAGGGCTTTGGGAGGGATTAGAGGAGAGAAGCTCTAGATGTGTGCTTATGGATGTGATCATGTCCATTATATAGTAGTTGAGGGGGAGGTGAACCAGCGGCCGGCGAATTTGATTCACCGGCCGGTGGTGAACATGAAGCGATCGTGGACGACGAAATGAAGCGCCGGCGATCAATGCGATCAATGCGCCGTGGCGTTTTCCAAAGCGTCGCGGCCGCGCGGGAAGTGAACGGTTTGAAGATTTAGTTCCGGTTTGTGTAATGAGCCGCGACTAAAGGGGTGCCCCCGGCCGCATCTGGTCGCATACCCCTTTAGTCCCGACTGGTTACATGAACTGGGACCATTGCTCCCTAACGAGCCGTGACTAGAGCGGGCCGAGTGCTTCGGCGTTTTCGGGGCGACATGTCCGGACCATTAGTCTCGGCCCAGGCCACGACCGGGACAAATGGCCCAGACGAAAGGCCTGTTCTCTACTAGTGATCTCTCCCCAATCTCAAATAAACCTCTCCCTGGTTCCTCGGGAACAAAACCATCGGCAACCCACTGCCATATCGCCATGTCTTTGGGGATCAAATAATCTTCTGGAAATATGCTTAGATGCAATAAGCATGTCCTTAAATGGCGTGGTAGATCACTATAGCTAAACATCAATATCTTCCTTGTGTTATCGACATCGTCGTTAACCTCAGGCCCAAAACCAATAGAGTTGCACACCGTAGGCCAATCCTCCCTCTGTTTACAGGCCAATAGACTAGCTATCGTGATGATAGCTAATGGCACACCACCACATTTTGATAAAATCTTTTCAGTTACCTCATTTACAACATCACATTTGCCTTCCTTAGGAGACAATGTTGCATAGAATAGTTCTTTGGAGTAACCATGGGAAAGCGGGTCTAGCTTGTAAACATCAGCAGCAATTGTGGCAACTTCAAATTTACGTGTAGTTATGATTACTTTACTTTCACATTTGCTATCAACAAAAGCAAATTTGATGCAATCATGTCATACTTTTTCATCCCACATATCATCGATAACAATGAGGTACCTATTGACGTGAAATGCGTGAGAACTGATTAGTAAATGCATCTTAAGTATCCGTTCGAAAACAAGAATAATGTGACATGTCTTTGTTGAATATATAAGCAATTTTGCATAAGATTTAATTCACGAAAACAGTAAACAAATTATGACTAGAATAACCAGAATTAAACTAATCATGTGATCTACTAAAACAGTAGATAAACAGATCGAATCTTGAGTAACTACAAGAAGCAGAAACTCTAGCAATACATCAAACAGGAAGATGAAGAACACGTACGATGCAGCAGCTGTGGAGCCGCTGGCGTCACCCATGTCGTCGATGAAGAGGTTGGCGATGTCGGGGAAGAAGTCGTCATTGGGGAAGAACTCGATGCCAGTAGTCGCACGAGTGCGCTCCCCAAAAACCTGATCGCCCTCTCCCGTATAGGATCACAAGAGGCGGGGTTCCGGAGGCCTACTGTCCCTTCAACCGGTGCATGCCGGAAGACGGGATGGAGAAGACTTGGAAGACGGCGGCGCAATGTTCTGTAAGTGGAACGGTGAGAGACCATGTGTTTCGCGTGGTGGCGGCTAGGGTTTGCTCAGCCAGTATATATAGTAGCGCAGGTCTGGTAGGACATGGGCGCAGCCGCACGATCGAGTCGGTAACAGCCCCACAATTCAAAGGAATCGTAAACGGCTGAGTAATTAACGCGTCCGTTAATTATTGATAAATTTTCCTGAACAGCAAAAATATAACTCGGCTCGGCGAGATTCCCGCAACCCGTGGCGCGGCGCGACGCGGCGTGTTGTGACGAGACGAGACGAGCGAGCGGCGGTGGAGGAGGAGGAGTGCGCACGAGAGAGCCTTCTGTTCTCACATGCTTACCAAGTAGCACAACACTTCACTATATAAAGTGGTGCAACTCTCTCCCAACTTGCAATGTGGGACTAAACTTTAGTCCCCAAACCAGCCATGTAAATGGGCCATGAGATTTTCGGATTTTAGTTGGGCCATGAGCAAAAGCTGGTCAAAAGGCCCACAAAATTCCAAAAATCCCCCATAAAGTCTCATTGGCACATGTCTCATCATGCAGTTCCGAAACATTGTTTTATATACCGGTGCTTAGTGGAGACTGTTAAGTTGAACTTCCAGTTAGAGACTTATGCTACACTAGATCACAACTTAGATAGTGGACTATGCCTTGAACTACAAGTTTGGTGCGAACTAGTTTCACACAAGCCCTTAGCCGATACTGGGCTGCCGCAAGGCTTCCCGCGGGTGGAGCTTATGCGTCATACTCCAAGACCTTTCATGAGTTTACTAGAGAGCACCCAATTCTCATAGACTGCGACGTTTAACAGTCAGGCTCATATAGGTGTATTCCTCAAAAGATGCTTGCAGGACAACATCTCCACTTATAAAAGTAAGCCGCTTGGAACACATTAAGATAAACATCAACCTGCCATGCAGATCAGGAGAGTATT
Source organism: Poa pratensis (assembly GCA_947311845.1). Lineage (NCBI taxonomy): Eukaryota > Viridiplantae > Streptophyta > Magnoliopsida > Poales > Poaceae > Poa > Poa pratensis. The sequence goes on from CAMZMU010000100.1 coordinate 1,288,674, forward strand.
GCATCTTCACGGAGTGGGATAGTAAAATATAAGGATACTCTCCTCTCAGCTGTCCAACAGCTTGTCACCCACTTCTACTTCACGGGATCTCCGATCACATAGAGTGGTTTACCACTGTGGACAACTCATACCGTGGGTCTCAAACCCATCTCCCTCGATGCACTATCTATCATATTACGTGATAAACCCTTTGTGAAGGGATCTGCCAAGTTCTTAGACGTTTGGATATAATCCAACGCAATAACTCCGGAGTTTCTCAATTTTCTGACAGATTTCAATCTCCTCTTCACATGCCTTGATGACTTTAAATTATCCTTAGAACTTTTAATCTTGACTATCATAGTTTGATTATCACAGTTCATAAGGATAGCGGGTATTGGTTTTTCAACCACAGGTAAGTCCATCAAAAGCTGACGAAGCCACTCTGCTTCAACAGTGGCTGTGTCTAACGCTGTGAGTTCTGCTTCCATAGTTGACCTCGTTAAATGGTCTGCTTGCAAGACTTCCAGGAAACAGCGCCACCACCGAGTGTAAATACATAACCACTCGTACCCGGAATCTCATCAGCATCAGAGATCCAGTTTGAATCACTATAACCCTCCAGTACCCTCGGATACCCGGAATAGTGAATTCATAGCTCGCAGTGCCTTTTAAATAACGCATAACTCTCTCAAGCGCATGCCAATGATCATCTCCCGGATTAGAAACAAACCGGCTCAACTTGCTCACAGCAAAAGAGATGTCAGGCCTCGTGGCACAAGCCAATAATCTGAGAATATCTCAGCTGATCTCTAGCACTCTGTTGATTCTTTCGAAGCAACACACTAGGATCATATGGTGTCGGAGAAGGCTTACAGTCGTCATACCCGAAGTGACTCAAGACCTTTTCCACATAGTGAGACTGAAGCAGTGTAATCCCACCATTACCATCTCTCAGCAGCTTGATGTTCAAGATAACATCAGCTACTCCTAGATCCTTCATCTCAAAACAGCGAGATAAGAAATCCTTAACCTCATTGATTAAATCAAGGATGGTTCCAAAGATCAGTATGTCATCGACATACAGACAGAGAATAACTCCCTCGCCCCCACCATGGCGATAGTACACACATTTGTCAGATTCGTTTACAACGAAACCTGCAGCAGTTAAAGTTCTTTCAAACTTTTCATGCCATTGCTTAGGAGCTTGCTTCAGGCCATATAAAGACTTCAACAACTTGCACAACTTTTCATGCCATTGCTTAGGAGCTTGCTTCAGGCCATTTAGGAAAGTTGTCTTAACGTCCATTTGATGAACGAGAAGACCATGCGAGGCAGCCAACGAAAGTAGCACACGAATCGTGGTCAGTCTAGCCACAGGTGAGTAAGTATCAAAGAAGTCTTCACCTTCTTTCTGGGTATAACCCTTGGCCACAAGCCGCGCCTTGTACTTCTCAATAGTACCATCAGGCCTAAGCTTTTTCTTGAACACCCACTTACATCCTACAGGTTTGTACCCATAAGGATGATCAGTGACTTCCCAGGTTCCGTTAGCCAAGATGGAATCCATCTCGCTACGGACAGTTCCTTCTAGTAGTCAGCATCAAGAGATGCATAAGCTTCTGAAATGGTACTGGGTGTGTCATCCACAAGGTACACAATGAAATCATCACCAAAGGACTTTGCATCCTCTGTCTCTTGCTCCTAACAGGAATTTCATTGTCATCCTCCATAGGATTATCAGTATGTTCTATCGAAATGGTAGGATCAGGAATATCAACCAATTCCTGACTAGATGTATTAGGTATCTCCTGATTTGATGAGCTAGGCATATCCTTCATGGGAAAGATATCCTCAAAGAAAGTCGCATCCTTCGACTCCATAATCATACCAACATTAACGTCGGATACCTCAGATTTTACTACAAAAATCTATAACCAACGCTATGAAAAGCGTACCCAGAAGAACACAATCCACGGTTTTTGGTCCAAGCTTGCGCTTGGGAATTGGTATATTGACTTTCGCCAAACAACCCCAAGTACGAAAGTAAGAGAGTCTCGTATTTTTCCTTTCCCATTCCTCAAATGGAGAAACAATTTTCGTCTTTATGGGAACTCGGTTTAGGACATGAAAGCTGTCAATAAAGCCTCCCCCCACCATGCCTTGGAGAGACCCGAAGTGTCTAACATGGCGTTAACCAAATCAGTTAGAGTTCGGTTCTTTCTTTCAGCCACCCCATTTGACTGAGGCGAGTAGGGAGGCATCCTCTCATGGATTATACCATGTTCCGCACAAAACGAATCAAACTCATTGGAAAATACTCTCCACCACGATCAGACCTTAGCCGTTTAATTTTCGATCAAGTTGGTTCTCTGCTTCAGCTTTATAGATTTTAAAGAAGTTTAAAGCCTCATCTTTTGATTTCAGAAGATACACGTAACAATATCTAGTGGAGTCATCAATAAGCGTCATGAAATATTTCTTTGCCTTTTGTCAACACGCCATTCATCTCACAGAGATCCGAATGTATAAGTTCCAGCGGTGCCAAGTCTCTTGCCTCACAGTCTTATGGGACTTGCGAGGTTGCTTAGCTTGCACACACACTTGACACTTGGAACCTTTGACAGTGGTGAATTTCGGAATTAAATCCAAACTAGCTAGCCGCGTCATGCTACCAAAGTTAATATGACAAAGTCGTGAATGCCAAATATTAGACAATTTCATGGCAAATATGATTAATAACTTTGGTGCAAAAGTCTGACAAAGATAGGCGGAACAAGCCTCCGCACTCATAGCCTTTTCCAACAAATTGTCCATACTTAGATATTACAACTTTATTGGACTCGAAAACCAACTTATAACCATCTCGACATAGTAGCGATCCGCTGACGAGATTTTTATTGATGGAGGGCACATGATGAACGTTCTTCAGCCGCACGATCTTTCCCGAAGTAAACTTCAGATCGACCGTGCCAACACCATGAACAAAAGCATGTGACCCATTCCCCATCAGCACGGGAGAAGTCCCTGTGACCTGGTAAGAAGAAAACATGGAAGCATCAGCACAAACATGTACATTGGCGCCAGTGTCAATCAACCATTCAGGAGAATGACAAACTGAAAGAATGGTAGGAAATATACCGTACCCAGATTCCTTCATCTCAACGTCACCAATGACAACATTGGCAGTCTTGCCGCTGTTCTCTTGTTCGCGCAGCTCATGGCGGTTGGGACAACGAGGAGGCAATTGATTCGGATCACCGCAAACATGGCATGATCCCTTCCTCGGCTTCTTGTTGTTGCTCTTCTTAAAGTTGGTAGGCTGTGAAGGCTTGAACCTTCCATCAGACTTGCCTTTACCCCCAGAATTGCTCTTGTTAAATTTGGGCTTGTGGGGCTGCTGGTACTTCTTCTTTGTACCATATTGGCACTAGAACCAGCCTCGGCAGCTCGAGCACGTGTATCCTTCGCTCTCGCCTTCTCTTAACATCAAGCGACAATGAGATCCGAAACGGAAAACTCTTGTCTCTTGTGTTTCAGAGAAGTAGCAAAGTTGCTCCACGAAGGTGGAAGCTTGGCGATAATGCCACCGGCAACAAACTTGTCCGGAAAAGTACACTTGAAGTGCTCAAGTTCCTTAGCGAGCGACTGTATCTCATGAGCCTGTTGTACAACAGAACGCTCATCAGTCATCTTGTAGTCATAGAATTGCCCCATGACGTACAACTCGCTGCCAGCGTCCGAGGCCCCAAATTTGGCCTCGAGCACGTCCCACATGTCCTTGCCGTTATCAAATGACATGTACGAATTCGCAATGGAATCGTCAAGAATACTGAGGAGGGCACTCTTGAAAAGAGTATCGAGCCTCTCATATGCCTCCTGTTGTTCAGGATTAAGCTCGCCCTCAGGCTTGCCTTTGGTGGCAGCATAGCAGTTACTGTTTTGGAACCAGTTGACGAGGGGTGTCCTCGGCAAATCCCATGGCTAAGGGCCTAGGGTTGAGATTATGGGGTAGAGAACATGGTAGAGTTGGTAGTATCGTCGGCTGACAAGCAAGACCAAAGATTTTACCCAGGTTCAGGCCTTCGGAGAGTAACACCCAACGCCCTGCTTGTCTGTTATTGATGTGTGGAGTATATGCGAGCTACAATGGGGGTCCCGGTGAGATGTCGATCTTGCTAGGGTTCTGGTGGTTCGAGTATGGCTTGCCCTGGATCGGCCTCCCTCCCAGCCTTTATATGGGAGGCTGGGTCTTCGGAAAACATAACCGACTAGGATTACAGGTATGGTAAGTCTAAACCGACTATGGCTTGGCCTAACTTGGGAAGTACTCCATCTTCTTGGGCCTTCCTTCATGGGCTTCGGTATGCTTCTGGTAATTGGGCTTTAGTCATCACGTGCACCAGGTACCCTCATGGTAGGGTACCCGAAAGGTATAACCATGTCAGTAGCCCCCGAGTACTTGTCTGACTCGAAGAATCGGGCATGTGCTCACTTATCAGTGCACGTCATATTCTTTGTATCTGTGTTTGCAATTTGGAATTCCTGTATGAATAGCACATGTTGGCTATGTCGAGTATTTCATCGACTACGGTTTTTGCTTATGATAATCAAGGGATAATGACCTAGTAGGCCCGGTTCACTCGACGGATCGGGACCGGTTAACTGCACATTTGGGCAAAACCTTACTAGCCTTCAATCAAACTCGAGTCCCCGGACTCGAATCTGGAACACACTGGTCAGACTCGACTCAGGCCGTTGAGGTCTTACTGAATCGTTCTGCAGTTTAACTTTGATACCCAACGTGTCCGTCGGGATTTTCCATCATGTCCGCTAACATGGAAAGTTTTAAGGAGCAACGCTGCTGGAGCGGTCCTTAGCCCAGCTCGATAATTCGGCGGGTCTTACCTTTGCACTTATGCATGCAGCATCCGAGGTATTTGCGGCGGACGCAACTCGGGAATTTATGGAATATGATTTTTGTTGTCAAATTTTGCTTAATAGCTGAGTTGTGTAACTTGTCGACTGATTCTTTGCCATTATTCTATCGGGTGCGCGACAGCGCTCCCGATGAGAGTAGCCCCCGAGATTGTGTTGTATTGCTTATAATGGAGGATAATCTCAAAATCATTTTATCTTGAGCATCTCTAGTCGAAGAATCTTTTAATATGCTCCCGATGGGAGTACTATGCTTCAGTCGACGATACGTCGAATGTCATCTTGTATCTCAGTCGAAAGATTGCATTTGTCGAATAATCCATCGGGTGGCTTTTTGGTATCCAACGGCTGTCTCGGGGGAAGACGTCATGCATGACGTTGTTTGCATGTGCCCAGTCTTGACAAGACGTATCGGCGTGGTCCCATTGTCAGTGTTTGACTGCAGAGGACGCCGCTTCAGTTCTGATTTGACCGCTCGTGGCGAAATTTCGCCGCATAATGATGGCTCCCTCGTTTTACGTGCGTAGTGGGCGGCGTGGCCTGCGACGGTTGCTCTCCATGCGTGCCATGTGTACGGCCAGATCTATTTGCTAGTAGCACATCCTTGTATGAATGGCTGCGATTGATTGCAGTTTGTGGTAAATAGATAGGGCGGTGCTGGCGTAATTTTTTACTTGCCATTTGCCTCCTGCGCCACTCCCATCTCGTCTTCTTCCTTGCGCCTCTGCTTCCATTGTTCGTGCGCCCAAGCTCTCTGCAACTTCGCCCCATCCACCCTTGCCAATGAAGAAGGGTCCGGGCTCCAAGCGAGCTGCCACGGTCATGGATTCCGCCGCGACTGACGTGGCCGCTGTGAAGGGAAGAAGGTCACGGCTAGCGCGTCTGCAGCTGCCGCCGGCCTGAAGAAGAGCACCGGGGATTGGGCGAAGTCCTCGATCAAGGATGGTCACCTCGTCAAGCTCCGCCAGCAGGGCCTGCTACCACCCGAGGACCAGCTGGCTGTCCGCGCTCCATCGCCGAAGGAGGTATTCCCCAAGCCTCGTGCCAATGAGCGCATTTGTTTTGTGGAATTTTTGTCTAGAGGATTTTCGCTCCCCCTCCACGATTTTGTTCGTGGTCTGATGTATGCCTACGGGGTGCAGATCCATGATTTCCCCTAATGGTATTCTGCACATTGCGTGTTTTATCACGCTTTGTGAGTGTTTTCTAGGAGTTTCTCCCAGCTGGGCGCTGTGGAAGTCGATCTTCCTCGTCCGCCCAAATGTGGGAGGCGGTCGCACCTATCCTGTGGGCGGCTTCGGGATCCAAGTGCGCGCCGACACCCGCTATTTTGCCCTGAAGCCAGTCGATTCTGCACAAGGGTGGAGAAGCAAATGGTTCTACGTCTCCACCGAGCAAGCAGGCCTCCCTGCCTTTTCGGCTGTCAAGGTTCTGGAGAAGACCAAGGCATGGGCCCATCCTTTGTCGACGGAAGAACAAGCGGAGGTGGCGCCCCTTTTGGATAAGATTGCTAACATGCTGGGCACTGTCACTAGTGTGCATCTGATTGCCACCTTTGTCAAGTTGCGGGTGTGGCCGCTTCACGCCCGAGCTCACCCCATGTGGCAGTACGAAGGTGCATCCGATGCCAGCCGAATGAGCCCAGACGAGTTGTCGAAGAACGAGCTGGACACGCATGTGCGATCCATCACCAGCATCAGGGCAACCGATCCGTGCAATCTCGACTGCCCTGTCACTCCATATGGGACTGACAACCCTTTGCTTGAAGTGAGTTTAACTTTTATGTACTTTTTGTCGTCTGGCTTTGTACCCTTTACTTTTGCATATGTAACTTTTTGGACGTTCTTCTTTGTCCGCAGGGGCATTCGACTGCATCCACCCTACCCCATCTGCCGGAGACGGCCCTACTTTTGAGGTGGAGTTGCAGGAAGAGGAAGTGAAGGCTGTCGAGTCACCCCTTCCTTCTGCCAATACTTCCACTGTGGAAGAAGTCAAAGAGGAAGAGGTCCACAGGGCGCAGGAAGATGTCGTGCCTGCGACCGAACACGAGGCTGACGCTCATGCATCCAAGCGTCGTCGCGTGGTCAAAGGTGTGTCGTCGACTACGAGTTCTCACTCAGGGACAGCGGATTTGAAGGACGATGGGGACTCAGGTTCGTCACCTCCTGTCCGAGCCGCTCCCGTGAGTGTATCTCCTTTGAACTCTGCTCCTCCTCCAGAGTCGAGTGGGGCTATGCTTTTTGGAGGCCCAAATTTTGACGGACTCGACGACGACGAGGATGAGAGAACCAGGTTTGCTTTTTTTACGTATGCTCAATTTTTGCTTTTGTGGTATATTTTCTTATGCTGCTCTTCCTTTGCCATTTCATAGAACTGGGACTGAGCGTCCTCCCACTCCTCCAGCTATTGAGGCTTCGACTCCGGACATCCCGAAGGTTGTACCTGAGGCTGCTCAGACTATTGCTGTGGTTGCCACCGATGAGGCGATCAAGGCTTCGAGTACTGCAGCTCCGGATGTCGAGAAGTCTACATCAGAGCCTGCACCTTGGGCTGATCACGTAATTGTTTTTTTTTTTGCCAAGTCCGTGTACTCGGAACTAGTTTATGCGACTGAAATTATTTGTATGTGCTTGTAGCCCTTCTTCCGTAACATGGTGGAATCGGGGAAAGCCTTTTTCCAGGTGGAGCAAGAGAGAGACACTTTGTGCGCTGACCTAGAGCAGTTCACCCGTAAGTTTATCTGCTGCCTCCGAAGCTCTTTTTTGCTGTCTTTTACTTTGCTGATTTTGAGTTGTGCCTTTCGGATCCAGGTGACAAGAAATCACCTGAGGATCGGGTGAAAGAGCTAGAGGACGCACTCGCCAAGCAGCGTGTTGAGTCGAAGAATGCTTTGGATGATGCCAGGGACTCTGCTGCCTTACGTGAAAAAGAATACGTTGAGCGGCTGGCTAGCCTCACTCGAGATATGCAAGGTTAGTGGAAGTTTCCACTTTTTGTTTACTTCTGTAGTCCTTGACTGTTGTGTAAGAGTTTCTGTTCTTTTTGATTTTTGAAGGAGTTGTTGGCGCACCGGCACCTGTAGACGCGGCGAGTGGCAATGTGTCACTCGACCGTGCAATGGGCGACCTTGACGCCATGTTTGGCCAAGCGAAGGATGCACTCGCCAAGTCTACGAGCACACTCGGCACCGTTTACGAGGGCGTGTTCCCGTCTGGCAAACTGCCATCGACCATGGATGGCTTCGCTGATGTCCTTGGCCCGGGAACTTCGACCATGGCGAGTGTTGCTCGCACCCTCACGGTACGCGGCTCAGAGTCCACCCTCAAACTCCTTTTAGGTCATGGGATAGAGGGTGACTTTGAGGCCGCTCTTTCTGATTTCCCTCGGAAGCCGGACGGGAAGCTGGTGTCTCTGAAGCATGTGAACGAGCCAGCCGCGCGACTGGCCAACATATTTATGACCACCATGGAGCGCCGGGCATTGGAAGTCGCCACCTGTTTGAGTAGGGCTATGTCGGAGTCTGCATCATAGACTTTAGGGCAGTTTACCCTTTTTATGGACTGTAATTATGCATTGAATCACACGAGTGTGTGCTTTTGCTACACTTTATGCGAATATCTTTTGCTAATGTATTTTTCACTCGATAAGCTGTATGCTGATATGTCTCAGCTTATTTTATGCAATGGGTTTCCCCTTCTGATATGAGATTTTTGTCATGGTGATGCCTTTGAACAGCCACGGGAACCCACTGCTTCTTCTGGTTCTTCACAGCCTCGCCCTAAAACCCGAACTCAGGCTCAGGTGGCCAACGATGCCAAGGTGATGGCTTATATGAAATCCCGATTCGTGAAACTGGAGCAAGACTTGAAGAATGCCCAGAGTGAGCTGGATAGGCTGAGAGCGAGATCAGCTTTGGCCACCCAACGAGAAGATTATGTTCTTAGAGAGATGGATCTTGCAAACAGGCAACTCGAGTGTGAGTACGATCCTTGCCCTGCTTACAAATTTTTGCCTATTCTTTTTCTTTTGACTCAACTTGTATTTTTGTAGGCTTTGTCCCTGACTTCGAAGCAGAGCGAGCTCGCGTTGAGCAGCGTTTGGATCATGTTGTTGACAACCCGACAACTGGTCATCAACATTTTTGGCTTGATAGGTTTCGAGCGCGCACACTCGCTACTTTGAAGGATCGAGCCTGGCGGAGCGCACAGTTACTCGAGTTATGTAGGACGGCATTTATTCGCCTCAATGAGATCATTTTTCCAACTGGGCCACAGCCGCATGGAATCCACGCCCTGGTTTGACTTTTTCGACTATCAGGTCCTATCCAAGAGGTGATCACTCAGAAACTTGTGCTAGGCGCAAATGCTGCGATGGCCTATGTGCGCAGTCGACGACCCAACTTGGAGCTTCCGCCACCCACTGTTGGTTCCTCTCTGTCCCAAGCAAATCTTGATGGCACCAATTTATGCGCGAGGTTGCTAGTCGAGCGTTGCCACGATCAACTTCTTGGCCCTGCTTTGCCCATCAAGGATGAACCTGAAGAATAGGAACTGTAGCGCGTGTACTTGTGTACAGAGGGGCAGCCCCCAAGTGTAAATGTGGTACTTGTAAGTATTATGAGCGAAATATTCGTATCTCCGCAGCCCCCGAGCCTGTTGAGTGGGGTGTATGAAGTAATTTATTGTAAATTTATGATTACCCAGCCCCCGAGTGTTCGGGTGCGGCTAAGGTGTTATTTATAAGTTTTTGCTTAAGGACCCAGCCCCCGAGCATTCGAGTGCGGCTGGGTTGTTTGTTTGCACAACCTTTTTATGACCCAGCCCCCGAGTATTTGGGTGCGTCTGGGTTGTTTGTTTTTGTGGGAGTGAAAGGTCGTGTTTTTGATAGCACAACCCCGAGTGTTCGGGTGCGGCGAAGGTATGAGTTATGCGAATAGTAAACAGAGAGATAGGAGGGACATTGATTATATTCCACTTTTGAATGTTAAGCTGCTGGCCGCCTCATTAAAAACCTTCCAGTCCCCGTAGGTACCCTGGTAAGGAAAAGAGCGCGTCTGAAACCTGCAGCTGTCCGATATATCGACTGGTACATTGTATGACTTGATGAATCTAAGCATAGAAATGGCGCAAGTGCGCCACGTTCCATGGGTTGTGTGATAGCTCTCCTGTCTTCGCGTGCTTCAGGCGGTAGGCTCCACCATCAATGACTTCGGTGATGATGAAGGGTCCCTCCCATGGGGAGGCGAGCTTGTGCACCTTCTTCTGCTTCAGTCGAAGTCGTAAGTCACCCACCATAAAAGATCTTGTGCGCAGTCGATGGCTATGATAGTTGCGGAGATCCTGCTGGTAAACAGCTGTGTGAGCCAGTGCCGTGTTGCGTGCTTCCTCGAGCAAGTCGACTGTGTCTTCGAGTGCTTCTTCCGCATCGTTTTCGTTGTATGCTTCGACTCTGGGTGCGTTGAACTTTACGTCGGATGGCAGCATTGCCTCTGCGCCGTAGACCATAAAAAATGGTGTGAGTTGTGTCAAGGCGTTTGGAGTTGTTCGTAAGCTCCATAGCACCGACGGAAGTTCTTCGACCCATGCACCCGCGGCCCTTTTGAGCGGCACCAGTAGGCTTTTCTTGATACCGCTACAGATGAGCCCATTGGCCTTTTCGACTTGGCCATTGGAACTGCGGGTGTGCAATGGATGCGTAGTTGAGCTTGATATATTGTTCTTTGCAGAAGGAGCAGAATTCTTCAGCCGTGAAGTTTGTGCCGTTGTCAGTTATGATGCTGCTCGGAACGCCAAAACGGTACATGATGGTCTTTATGAAGTGACTGCCGTAGAAGCAATCGAACTTGTGATACGGATTGCTTCGATCCACTTTGTGAACTTGTCGACTGCCACCAGTAGGTGAGTATGCCCTCCATGCGAAGATTTTTTGAGTGGCCCGACCATGTCGAGCCCCCACTGGGCGAAAGGCCAGGCCAATGGTATTGTCTTCAGTGCTGATGCGGGTGCGTGAGGTTTTGTGGCAAATTTTTGACAACCGATGCACCTTTTGACTATGTCCTCCGCATCCTTTAGTGCTGTTGGCCAGTAAAACCTTGCTCGAAAGGCTTTGGCTACGAGTGATCGACTGCTGGCATGATGCCCGCAGGTACCTGCATGAATATCTCGGAGTATAGCTTTGCCGTCCTCGAATGCGATACATCTTTGGAACATACCTGATATGTTGCGTTTGTACAGCTCGCCATTGATAATGGTGTATGCCTTGGATCGTCGAGTGACGCGCCGTGACTCGGTTATGTCGTCAGGTAGCTCGTTGCGAGCATGTATGCCAGGAAGGGTTGAGTCCAGGTGGCTCAACGAGGAGTACTTCGACTGGTGGGTCCTCTGTGCTGGGTGCTTTGTCTTTTGCTGCGGTAGTCGATGCAGGGGGAGGTCACTTTTCCTTGATGGACTGTGCTCTATTCGCTCGAGGAAGACACCAGGTGGTACTTGCGCTCCGGTGGAGCCGATGTTTGCTAGCATGTCTGCTTCTTCGTTGCTTTCTCTCCGATATGTCGTAGTTCGCAGCCATCGAAGCTGCCCTCCATTATGTTGTAAAGGTCGGCGATCATGTTGTCCGCTATACCATCGTAGGCCTTCATTGTTTGCTGCACAACCAAGTTAGAGTCACCATAAATCATTAGTCGAGTGCACCCCAAAGCCTTGGCCATTCACATGCCATGGATCAGGGCCTCGTACTTAGCCTCATTGTTTGAGGGGAACGCGAATCCCATTTGTAAGACATAGTGAAGCCTATCGCCTTTTGGTGAGATGAGTACAACGCCTGCTCCCGCGCCCTCGTTCTTTTTGGATCCATCAAAGTACATGGTCCAGGAGTTGGACACATCTGGCAGTCCTGGCAATTGAGCTTCGATCCACTCGGTTGTGAAGTCAGGTAAGACTTGTGCTTTGATGGCCTTTGGGTGTTCGTACTTGATGTCCCATGGTCCTAGCTCGATGAGCCATTTTGCGACTCTCCCAGTTGCATTGGGTTTGTGAGGATATCAGCGATTGCTGATTTACTGATCACTGTTATCGGGTGCTCTGCAAGTAATGCGTCAACTTTCTGGATGTCATGAACACGGCGTAGGCCAGCTTCTGATAACGCGGGTACCGCTGTTTTGATATGGAGAGGACCTCGCTCACATAGTAGACTGGTCTCTGTATGCTCTAGGTATGTCCCTCTTCCATGCGATCCACCACCAGTACCGTACTCACCACCTGATTGGTGGCAGCGACGTATAGGTATAGCGGCTCACGCTCCTTGGGTGTGACCAGGATTGGAGGGCTTGTGAGGATTTTCTTGAGATCGATGAAGGCTGCCTCGGCCTCTGTGTCCACTCGAATTTGTCTGCTTTCTTCATCAGTCGATAGAGTGGGAGTGCTTTTTCACCGAGTTTGCTGATGAAGTGACTGAGTGCCGCCACTCGACCTGCTAGCTGTTGTACCTCGTGAAGCTTCGTAGGCCTTTGCATTGTGAGTATGGCATGTATCTTCTCTGGGTCCGCTTCAATTCCTCGAGCTGAAACCAAGTACCCCAGGAGCTGCCCGGCTGGAACACCAAACATGCACTTCTTGGGATTGAGCTTGATATGGAAACGCTTGAGGTTGGCAAATGTCTCGCGTAGTCTTCGAGTAGTGTGTCTTCATCCTTTGTTTTGATGACTATGTCGTCGACATAGACCTGGACATTGCGTCCTATTTGCTTTTTGAGGCAATCTTGCATCATGCGTGGTATGTTGCACCCGCGTTTTTTAGCCCAAAGGGCATGGTTGTGTAGCAGTAGACCCCGAGTGGGGTTATGAACGCCGTCTTCTCTTCATCTTCTTCCTTCATCCTTATCTGGTGGTAACCGAGTACGCATCCAGGAAGGATAGGCGTGCGCATCCGGCGGTGGAGTCGACGATCTGGTCGATTCGAGGCAGCGGGAAGTGATCCTTTGGACAGCATTTGTTGAGTGCTGTGAAGTACACGCACATCCGAAGATATCTGTATGCTTCTTCTCTACAAGTACGGGGTTGGCCACCCATTGTGATTTTTGATTTCTCGGATGAACCCTGCCGCGAGTAGTCTATCGACTTCGGACTCGACAGCGGTTCTTTTTGGGCCGGAGATTCGGTGCATTGCTTGCTTGACTGGCTTGGCATCTGGAAATAGTTGGAGAGAGTGCTCGGCGAATTCCCTGGGAATACCTGGCATGTCGGCTGGACACCACGCAAATATTTCCCAGTTCTCACGAGGAATTCGACGAGCGCGCTTTCCTATGCGATAGGCAGACTCGACGATACATTGACTGTCTTGGACGGATCGGTCGGGTGCACCTGATGTGACCTTGTGTTGTTTGTTGCACTAAATGCTCTGTCGACTGCTAGCTTCTTAGCTCTGGCAAGAGTGTGCGGTCATTGGAGAGTGAGAGGTCGGCGAGTGATTGTTCCATCCCAAACATCTCCGAGATTTTGCTGAAATCACGGTCGCAAGCATCGGACCTTTGAAAGTTTCCATTGACAGTGATGACTCCTTTGGGTCCTGCATCTTCAACTTGAGGTAGGCGTAGTGTGGCACTACCATGAATCGAGCGAACATGGGTCATCCAAGTATGGCATGGTATTGTGATTTCCAGTCGACAACCTCGAACTCAATCGACTCGTCCTGAAGTGGCTTGGGTCTCCGAATGTAACGTCGAGTTGTACTGTGCCTTCTGGTAGTATAGCTTTGCCTGGACGATACCGTGAAAGGTATTTGTGGACTTTAGTAAGTTTTCGACTGACCTGTTCATTTTGCGAAGTGTGTCGGTGAAGATGATGTTGATGCCGCTGCCTCCGTCCATGAAGACCTTGGTCATGGCGTACCCGCCTATTTGAGCATCGAGTGCCAAGGCTGCATGCCCTGGTCGATATACAGCTGGCGGGTGATCTTCCCGGCTGAAGTTGATTGTAGTTTCGGATCCCTTCAAAAATTCTGGCACAACTGGAGGTGTCATGGCTGTCATATTTACTTGTCGAGTGTGTAATTTTTGCTGCCTGTTGGATGGTCGGCCTTTCTGAATCATGTTCATTTGCCATGAGGCCGGGGGTACTGATCCTCCTCCGCCTGTGGCATAGGATGTATGGCACCCGCTATATGTCCTCCTGTGTTATTTGTGGTGGAGCTGGGAGCGCAGGGGCTGGCTGAGCAGGTGGTGCGGTGCAGGGGTCGACTGAGCGGGTGCAGGGCCTCCCCTTTTGAGTCGTATCATGTAATCAGCTGCCAGTTGGTCGAATTCTCTGCAGTTCCTTAGCGAGTGGTTGGAGCGTAATTTTCCGTCTTCCCCTTTGAACATGTGGAATCTGCAATAATCGTCCATCATTTCTTCGAATGACCGCTCGGGTTTTGTGTCAGTGCATTTGTGCCACTCTTGCCTTTTGTAGTTGTCGCTTCGTTGCTCGTGGTCTCGACTATCGCGGCGGTCGTCGGGTCGCCTTTCGCTTCGATCGTGATTGTCGCGTGGCTGAGAGAACCCAGCCGCCACGAAATTTGATCTTTCGTCGTCGTGATAACGGTTTTTGCGTTTGCGCCTTCTGTCATCTCTGTAGTTGTCCCGACGGTCTCGACTGCCACTCTCGTGGCTGTCGTGTGGAGAAGCAGGACGGGAAGCTCGTACTGAATCTTCTCCATCTGCCCACTCGGTTGCTATTTTCATGAGCTGAGCCATGGAGGTTGGCTTTTGTCGACCAAGTGCCTCTCTGAAATATTTCCTTGTGACTCCCATGGTGAAGATGTCCATGGCCCTATCCTCAGAGATTGTGCCAACTGAGTTGCAGATGGCGGTCCATCGCTGTATGTATGACTTGAGTGTTTTGTCGGTCGTTGCACGCAGGCCCTTAATTCTTCAAAACTTTTGGGTCGCTCGCATAGAGGATCGAAGTATTTTATGAAGTCCTCCCGGAAGTGTTCCCAAGAGTCGTATGAAGACGTGGGTAGCACTTTGAGCCAGTCACGAGCTGTGCCTTCAAGCATGAGCTGTATGTATTGCATCGCCGTTGTTGTTGAGCCGCGCTGGCATGCGACTGCTAATCTGTAGTCCTCTAGCCAACCCGAAGGTTCCTGTCGGCAGTTGAACTTGGGTGTCGAGGTTAACACGAACTTTTTTGGTATCCGAGACTCGCGAATATGTCAGGTGAAGCATCTGGCACCGCAGAGCCCAAGGTCGAGTTCGGAGTCTGAGTCACTGCTGTCAGACCTTCTGGATTTGCTTCTGCTGGATCGACGACAGCTCGAGTCCCTCCGCGCGCTCTCCCTACGGGGGCTGCGGCTGCGATGATCACGTGCTGCATGTCGCGAGCTGACTATGTCACGATCTCGACTCCTTTTCGGAGTATGAACAACTGGCTGGATTGCCTGGGCCGCGAGTGCGAGCGATTTGATTTGCTGTCGACGCAGGGCTGCTTGAGGGTCACCTGCTGGGGCTCCATTGCTTTGAGGTAAGCTCCGACCGACAGCAAGGCACCCTCAGCCGTTTTGGGTACTGGTATTCCTTGTTCATCCACCGTCATGAACGACGCGTCCAGATTGCGAGTGAGCGCCGATCTATCTCCTTCTGCAAGGTGTGCGAACCTCGATCTGCGCCTGGGGTCTGACCCGCCTGTGGAGCCAAGGGATAGCTGGCGCCTTCGCACACTCGAGATGTTGGCTTGCCTTTTGCGTTCTTCGAGTGTCGCCCTGTAGTTTTGCAGTCGGATCGACTCCTGCCTGTTGAAGTACTGGAAGGTCAACGTTTCTTCTGGAGTTGCATCTGCTGGCATCATTGTGCACTCCTTGATGACTTTGTCTGCTTTTGCTGCCATCTCGGCAGTGATAGTCAGTTTTGTAACCCCATCCGGTAAAGTTACCGTGCATGGGAATTCTGTAGGCCTGCGGGTGGCTGCAGCCGCCGATGTTTCTGCGCTGAACGTTACGTAAACCTGGTGAGGTGTGACTCGAGGGCACGTATGTATGCTGTCAACGCCTGTCATGGACTCGACGTCGTCATGAAGGCTCATGTCAGAGCTGTTCTGTTTGCTGATGGGCGCGTCGGAGTCGACGTATGTTTCGGGTGCTTCGTCAGAGCTGTTTGCATTGTTGGTGAGGAACTCGTGATCAACGTAGATCTCTGGGCCGACGAAGTCGTCCAGGTAGATGCTATCGTTCATGCCTTCACTGTGCGTGATGTCGAGGTCGATGTTGTTGCTGGGGTGGACGTCAGAGTCGAGAACCATGTCGAGTGGTCTGGTGGACTCGATGACGCTTTCATGGTACGCAGATTTAACTTCGTTGTCTAGAAGCTCGTTTGCTACGATTTTGTTGAGCTCCCTTGTCGACATGGTTGTGGCGGACGAGTAGGTCGGCGAGATCGGTTTGATCTATGACGAAGTTGCTGCCAAGATTGACAGTGATGCAGACGCAGTCGATGGAGCCTCGGGTGCCGCAGTCGCGAGTGGATACTTCAAGTTCTGCACACCAAACTTGTTGACGAAAAAATTGAATGCCCCAACAGTAATATCCAAACCTGAATCGAGACTGGCGAAGATCTCCCAAGCTTCTGGCGAGTGTGGTTCAATTCTTCTCGGTGATGTGAGCCTTGTCGATGCGGTTGGCGAGTGGTCGCCCTTTGATCCGATGTTTCTCGATATCGCCGGTGACTGGTCGTTGGCGGGTGCGATCGGCGAGTTGCCGTTTGGTGATGGAGCCGACGAGTCGTCGTTTGCAGATGCGATCGGCGAGTTGCCGTTTGACGATGGAACTGGCGAAACCATGAGTCCAACACTATTCTTTCCCACAGACGGCGCCAATTGACGAGGGGTGTCCTCGGCAAATCCCATGGCTAAGGGCCTAGGGTTGAGATTATGGGGTAGAGAACGTGGTAGAGTTGGTAGTATCGTCGGCTGACAAGCAAGAGCAAAGATTTTTCCCAGGTTCAGGCCTCCGGAGAGTAACACCCTACGTCCTGCTTGTCTGTTATTGATGTGTGGAGTATATGCGAGCTACAATGGGGGTCCCAGCGAGATGTCGATCTCGCTAGGGTTCTGGTAGTTCGAGTATGGCTTGTCCTGGATCGGCCTCCCTCCTAGCCTTTATATGGGAGGCTGGGTCTCGGGAAAACATAACCGACTAGGATTACAGGTATGGTAAGTCTAAACCGACTATGGCTTCGCCTAACTTGGGAAGTACTCCATCTTCTTGGGCCTTCCTTCATGGGCTTCGGTATGCTTCTGGTAATTGGGCTTTAGTCATCACGTGCACCATGTACCCTCATGGTAGGGTACCCGAAAGGTATAACCATGTCACCAGTAAACTGTTCTCATGCGCCACCGTTTGCACAGCACCCCTTTGAAGGGAAACGGCTTCGTTGACGTGAGAAAGCTAGGCGATACAAATTGCCTATAATCAGGTTTTTGGATTGTTGAATATATAAGCAATTTTGCATAAGATTTAATTTGCGAAAACAGTAAACAGATTATGACTAGAATAACCAGAATGAAACTAATCATGCGATCTACTAAAATAGTAGATAAACAGATCGAATCTAGAGTAACTACTAGAAGCAGAAACTCTAGCAGTACATCAAACAGGAAGAAGAAGAACACGTACGATGCAGCAGCTGCGGAGCCGCTGGCGTCACCCATGTCATCGATGAAGTGGTTGGCGATGTCGGGGAAGAAGTCATCGTTGGGGAAGAACTCGATGCCAGTAGTCGCGCGAGTGCGCTCCCCAAAAACATGATCGCCCCTCTCCCGTACAGGATCACAAGAGGCGGGGTTCCGGAGGCCTACTATCCCTTCAACCGGTGCACGCTGGAAGACGGGATGGAGAAGACTTGGAAGACAACGGCACAATGTTCTGGAAGTGGAACGGCGAGAGACCATGTGTTTCGCGTGGTGGCGGCTAGGGTTTGCTCAGCCAGTATATATAGTAGCGCAGGTCGGGTAGGACGTGGGCGCAGCCGCACGATCGAGTCGGTAACAGCCCCACGATTCAAAGGAATCGAAAACGGCTGAGTAATTAACGCGTCCGTTAATTATTGATTAATGACTCATTAAATTTTCCCGAACAGCAAAAATATAACTCGGCTCGGCGAGATTCCCGCGGCGCGGCGCGGCGAGACGTGACGAGACGAGCGAGCGGCAGAGGAGGAGGAGTGCGCACGAGAGAGCCTTCTGTTCTCACATGCTTACCAAGTAGCACAACACTCCACTATATAAAGTGGTGCAACTCTCTCCCAACTAGCAATGTGGGACTAAACTTTAGTCCCCAAACCAGCCATGTAAATGGGCCATGAGATTTTCGGATTTTAGTTGGGTCATGAGCAAAAGCTAGACAAAAGGCCCACAAAATTCCAACAGTCTTCACAACAGGAACTTTCATTCAATCTACCACAAAGTGTTCCACCGAACATCAATATTACAGGGAAATAGAAAAATGCAGAAGGAAAGATTTATTGATGTTATTCTTAGCTGCAAACTATAGTACAACAAATTTAGTTATCTTCTATGTCACCACAATCAAAGGCTTTAAATGTGGCTGAATGACCAACGATTCCTTTCAATTCAATCAAAATTAAACCAGTTTATACTGAACTAGACATAATATACTACACAAAAGTTCTCTGTTACAATATTTGTGTGTCCATTTCTTATGTAAGTATTGTCTTCTATGATTTTTGCAATTTCAGAATCAAATAGACTCACGGAAAATTGGCATGAACTTATCTGCCACTGAATACCCAAAATAAGCTGTTAATATTCCACAACGCACCAAAATCTTGAAACATTTTACATATGCCTTATTATACTAAAAGCATAGTACAGAAGAAAAGAGTGATAGGATGAAAAATCTCACCAAAAAAACCAAAGCATCTCAATATAATTAAATCATGCACACACTCAATATAATCCAATCCTTATTTTGAAGACATGCACACACCCATGTATATCACCTTCAACGGTGTTTGGTGGTTGGGCCCAATTAGTTAGTATACCCCCAAACAATTCAACGGGTGAACTTTTTCTACACGTTGAAATCTGTGGGGGCAAATATATTTGGACTAAATTTATACAACAAGTAGATGAAGGGATAGTATTAAGACTTATATCACCTGCTATGCCTTATTTTGTAAGACAGTGGCCAAGGGATTTGAGAGGCACTAATCTGATGGACAGACATAAACACTATTTCCCTCTGTCCGAATATATATAAGATGAATTTTCGGAAGTCAAACTTTTATATGTTTAACCACGTTTATAAATAAAATATCAACATCTTCATTATTGGATGATTAAAATATGAAACAATAATTTACAGTGGATCTAATTATATTTATTTAATATTGTAGTTGTTGATCTTTAGTTTTATAAACTTGGTTAAACTTTATGATGTTTGACATTGACCAAGACAAATGTGCACTGCATTTTGGCATAAAGGTAGTAGATTTTGTATTTGTAAACTTTAACTCCATGCGGATGCTGACCATGCTAACATTTTTTTATGATTGCTTAAGGAAGTACATGCATGTTTTGGCCTTTGCTAAAAGTTTACGATTGTTTAGTGTATATTTACTTGAACAGGATAGGTGGCGTACCTCTTGTTCTGGAGCAGCTTTGTGAGTACTTTTATAAGCTCTCCTTCATTCAAATCTGCTGCCCTCCACTTTAGATACGTTTGTTCATCAAGTTCAAAGAGAATGCCGTACAAGAGTTTCTTCACATCAGGATTCCTACCCACCGGAACAAAAGCCATCAAACGGAAGTACCCTTTGAGCTGATCACACACAGCTCTGGCAGGTGTGGTCTTGCCCAGTCCTCCAATACCAAAGATGGAGTGTACCCTGAGCTCCTTGACATCTGCACCTCTCAACCTCTCGGTGAAGTCCTTCATTGCATTATTGATACCAACGAGTTTGTTGCTATCGTTGGCCAATGCGGATAGATAATAGGGATTAATTGTGGAAACTGTATTGGCAACCTTTTCGGCCTTGCTCCGTTCAAAAATAACCTCATCGACCTTGTACTCTCCCTTCCAAACAAACTTATTATGGATTTGGTTCTTGATTTCTTTGATCGCGCCACCAATCTGGCGACTGGTACTTCCCAACTTGAGCAGGCTCATCATCTTCTCTATGAGCTCCATCAACCCTCCGATACAGGTGACAGGTTCTGAGCCCACGACCTGCACCAGGAAGCCGTCGACAACATCCTCGATTTCATATGATAGTTCTCTGGCTTCCCCGGCCCAAAGCTTGACCAACTTGATCTGCTCATCGTTGGTGTCTCGCTGCACCTCTGACAAATTGCAGAGGTCAGCGCGGATGACTCGTAGCTTTTGTATGACATAATCCACATCCCCCTTAATGCTTTTCTCTAGATTGTACTTGTTGAGGAGCTCACTCAGCTTCAGGAGCAGGCTTCCTATGGCCCCCATTGCGAGATCCACAGTTTGGTCACTCGTCAAGGTTGTAGCTAGATTCCCTTCGAGTGGGTCGAACTGCATGTATCTTGTGTTGTCATAGCTGCTAGAACCAATGTCCTTGCATGCAAAATGATGAAATATTTAGATTTTACAAGGTCATCTGTTGTATAACAAAAGTAGCAGGCATGCTCTCAGAAAAAATGATAGAAAAAATATAAATTGAATGGATAAAACAATGTAATGCAAACCAGTGGACACGATAATTCATAATTATAGTACATAATAGAATGATCAAGTGAAATTCAATGTTCAGGGTATTTTCTTCTGCGATTATCGAACACAAAGTTCAACTCTTTCGTGCACCAAGGTGACATCTCGAATGC
This sequence comes from Poa pratensis, assembly GCA_947311845.1. NCBI lineage: Eukaryota > Viridiplantae > Streptophyta > Magnoliopsida > Poales > Poaceae > Poa > Poa pratensis. The sequence goes on from CAMZMU010000100.1 coordinate 1,309,429, forward strand.
GGCAACCAAGCACAGATACATTGTGACAAAAGTAACAACAACGATATTGTGTAACTAATGGTATGCGAACAAATTCATTTTTGTTGAAAGGTACAAATTCATTTTTGATCTAACTGAAATTGCATTTTCTCTCTATGTGTGGGAAAATTCAGAATGTGAGAAATTTTACCCAGATGTAACTAAGGGTGAACAACATTTTCTGTCCGTTCACTTTTTCTTTACAAAAAATCACATTTTGTATTTTCCATTCGAGGAAGTACCATACATTTTTAACTTAAGTAAATAGAAGGACCCATCATACTACAACTGATATTCACCATTTTCTCTGGCCATATTATAATGGCCATGCCCCGGCAAATGTGTGGGCCCCTGCCTTGCTATTTTCAGTAGATGTGCTATGTTAGATCAGGAGACGAAGCTCACCTTGGAGACTTCCTCTTTCTGCTGATCAAGTGATAGATCCACTTGGTGTTTCTCGGGCTCATATACAACCATCAAATTGACTTCATCAACCACTTCACTTCCCATTTTGTTGAATATGTTGTTATTGATTTCATTATCTGCTAGACGCTCCTTCAGTTTTATGCTCTGCACGACGAACTTGTCAGCATTCGTAACTTCTGTTGCACTCTCCTGTGGTTGCAGAAGTGTTATCTTCACATCACGCTTGCATCCTGGCAGCACAGTGCCTTTTTCTGGCTGAGTGATGTATTGTTTGCTTGGTATTCGGATGTTGAAGGCAATCGAGTTACTTGTCTTGTTGGTTAGCTCAACTGACCATGATAACTGTTTGTTATGCTCCAAAGGGAAGCATAGCTCGAGTGGATCAATCTCAAGCATGTCATCATCTAGATACAGGCTCGTCTGTGAAAAAAGCAATAGATATGTCATTGAAAAGATATATTAAAGTTGTATCTAGGTAGTTGACTTTACTTACTGTACTCTGAGCCTTTTTGTTCTCGGTGTATACTTTTCATATAACAATTCAGGATGATGAAATATTTTACTTAGTGCAAAATGAATGGCTTATGCTGCAATTAAAGTAGCAAATAAAGGTTTATACCTATAGCATTATCATGTCCCCCGATCACTGCAATTCATCTAAGAATAATTTTGGAAACGATCACTGCGACCTTTCAACTATACTTTTTGTATCTATAACTTTCTTCCTCCCCGAAGGCCCACTAGTAATCATATTAATGCTCATTGTATTTATCTAGCTTATTTCCCAATCCATGTCTAAACTAAATGATATATTTCCAATATAATTTTGTATTGTGTGGTAATGATAACTTTCCGTCAATAAATTAAAGTATCGAAACTATTTTCATTTATATTGTAGCTATCGCAGTATCTCTGGCTGCCCACTGAAAATTCCTGTGCATGGCCTCGCTAAGTCCTACTCCCTCTTGAGTGTATTAGTGTTTGACTAGATTTTTGAATTCTAAGGTGTATTTCCTTTTTTGGAAAAGTTTCCCATGCATGTCACATTATTTCATACATAGATGAAGTCATGCATGCACTCGACAGAAACATCGGTGAGCAACAACCTTGTACACTTATATATATATACAATATGTACTTTACACAACCGTACCACCATCTAATGTGTCAACATTATTTTGTACTAGAATCTAAAATATAGTGCAGGCTTGTAGCCATTAATGACAAAAGGCATATTTCCATACAAAAATAATGAAAATCACATTGTAGAACATTAAAATAAAATAATAAGGCGCCCTGAAGTTCCATTAAGCATACTAGCATACCTGGCCAATGGGCCCATTTGTACTTCCTGGTTCGCTTAAATCGTGAATTATATCAGTGATAGATGGTCTATTTTCTGGTACATGTTCACTGCAGCGTGCCGCTATTTCCATACATTTCATTACTTGCTGGTGTTGGTGTTGTGTCTGCTGTTTATTCCACCTGTGTCTCCACCTTCGAAGTACCTACACATTTGGCATATGTTAAGTAATTTATCATAGTTCCAGATTTTCCTTATCGCAAACCAACCATATGCATAATGTGATGTGTGTATCTATGTGTATCGCAAACAATATATCCATGAAGTTACACACACCATTTGAAGGCATAATTTTGTGTTCTGAGTTAAAGTACTCTTACATTGGTTCTATCTGGAATGTGCTTACTTCCTGTCACCAGTTCTAGAATAACAACACCCAAACTATATATATCAGCCCTTTTTGACGTTTTACCATCTTTTAGGTATTCTGGAGCGCCATATCCTCTGCATGAAAATGTGATGTCTTACAGTGTTATAAAAATGTTATATCACATGATCATTAAGTATATTACAAAGAAAATATTAGTGCGTAAATGCCTGAAAATTTTCAGTAGGTTTCATTGATGCATATCTTACGGTGTTATAAAGATTTCTTTAGTATGTGTGTTCTCAACGAATCTTGACTGACCAAAATCCGTAATTTTTGGTATCATATGATCATCAAGTAGTATGTTTGCTGGTATCAGATCCATATGAATGACCAATTTATCCTCGTGAAGATAACGCAGACCCTCACAAACTCCTCTAATTATACCAAAACGTGTATCCAATGTGAGTCCACGAAGTTCATCCGCAAGAGTTAGAGAACATGAGATCCTCAATTCCTCATATAACTATTTAGTTGTACAATGCTAAACTGCACATTGAATGATATAACACTTTTAATCGAGGACATGAGAGAAATAAGATAAAGTTGTATTCAGTTGCATCAGATGTGTCACATCTTACCGGTAATATGTTTATCAAGGCTTCCGTTGCTGATGTACTCGAAACAGAGTAATATATGCATTATGTGAAAGCAAAGTAGTTCTTCTGATCCTGTCTGTTTTTCCATGACACGAGCTTTATTAGAACAGTAGCCCAGAAACTGGACTAAGTTTTGATGGTTTTGTACCAGCATCAGGCTATTAACCTCACGAAAAAATGGCCTCTCATCGACTGTGTATTTGTTAACAACAATCTTCTTCACAGCAACGTTCTCGTCCGGAGGACACCCTGTTGGTCAGCATTTAGATATTCTCAGCCCTACAACACCAAAACACAGTGGGGGAAAAACATACATACGTTCTGCATCTGCGGTGGTACTTCCTAATCAAAGGTCTTTGGTTACCCTATACCAAATTTGCTATGAAAATCATTATTGTACCTTGTAAACTGTTCCGAAACCCCCATTACCAATTATTCTTTGTTCAGAGAAATGATCCGTGATGTCCTCTAGAAGTGGTAGTGGCAGATCTCTCGGCATCTCAATTCCAGCAAGTATATCTTCCAGATATTGTTTATCAATTATGCGCCCCATTCTATGAATATTTAAAGTTAGTTACCTCGTGAAGAATTACAGCAATCAATCATAAAAGGATATGCAAACCTACAGGAGATTTAGCCCGCCGAATCGAACAGCTCTGCAGATGTACTTCTAAGCGCTTTGATCAAAACCTTGCATTAAATAAGTGGTAAAGAATGGCTATGAAATGGACACTAATGTATCCAGAAGCATATTTGATTGTTGAGAAAAAAAGTATTACTGTTAAAATGTTAAATTTCCACGTAGAGCTGATGAACAGAATCCACTTCCTTGTATGAAACGCACTCAATGAAAGAGGAGATTTCCAAGTCGAAGATGGAGAGATGCCACCGCGAGACTGGTTGATTTAGTACAGAAGCTCTAAGAGGAAAGAGGACAATGGAGAGCTAGAACAGGCACAGAGCAAAGCAAAAGGACTTGAACTTATAGGTGAGATTAACATATAGCAATACCGATGACATGGTCTACACCTACCACTACCAGGCATATTCTATTGGCACTATTTTGATGATAACAAAAGGTTGAATGGCCTGATCCCCCGTAGTAGTTTATGCCGGAATGCAATGAATGAGATGCACAGACTGGAACCAGGTGATCGCATCAACACAGTAATGATTCCAGAATTTCCAGCTCTCGACATACATGCTTGCTCTGTGAAATGCAAAGTTCAAAGATGCACAGACAATGTTTTCATTGTCCATCGAATACTATAGTTCCCTATGCTACACTGTTTCAAAGGGAAAATGTTGAGGTATAACTGAACTTATAGAAGAGAGAGAAAGAGAGATGTGGTTATAAGCATAACTCTACCCACTCAAGCACCCCTCCACGAAAAATCAACAGATGTGGTTGAAAGCTAGACGTTCCTGTCCTAGCAATATAAGATTCCTTATAATCCAATGGCACTTCACGTACCGGCAGTTTAAATATGCTCTCTTTGAGAGAAACATCTAGAGATTAGTTCTTTCATTCTACTTGCTTATTAAATAGTTCAACTGTAAGCATCTTTAGATCTACAGACCATGTCTTAAGATGTATTCCAACTTTGTATACTGAATAGGTCAACTGTAAGCAATCCATGTGTCCGGACCTTGATTTACTCTTGTGTCTTGTGTCTTTTTGTTTTTATTTTCCGTTTCACAAGTTTCTATGTGGGTTTCATATCTAGTCTACCCCAACTTGGTTGGGACAGAAGGCTTGGTTTTTGTTGTTGTTGTAAGCACCTTTTGATCTAGCTGACCATGCCAAGCAAGTCCAAACAAAGTCACAAGCACGAGGGAGAAGATAGAACAGTTTGATGGGTCAAAAGCACAAGTAAGTCCAACAACATGAAACAAGACAAGAGCTAGATGGGAATTGCCAATAGTACTGTAATTATTATTAGAATAACCAATACCTTGAATTTCACGAGTATCGAAATCAAATGGTATTATTAGCAAATGTAAGTTTATACCCAAATTGAGCAACGAGGCTTCATTTCACCTTCTCTGAATTGCTTTAAATGTTTGATGCCAATCGAGCATTCGGTTGATATATAAAGATGCACATGTGACTGGCTAGGGATTAGTCGGCAATGCTACGCAAGCTAAAGCATCTTTATTTCTGACCAATTCTATCGTAAATTGCAGCTGGCAAAAAAGTCAATGGGATGGGGTAGTTGTAATGATAACTGAGAAGGAAGACTTCTGCATATACAAATAATTTTTTTAGATAAAGGGCTTTATTACTCAAAAGTTTAAGTATTACACCCGGCCTCTGCATAATGAATGCACAGCCGCAATCCAAATGAGAAAGAAAAAGTAGTGCAACATAAGGCGAATTACAATCAGCAAGAATTAAGTAAGACGCCTATGTCCTAGGCAAGCTCGACGGCCTATGGAGGTCCAATCCGGCGATCAAGCGGCCACCCATGTTGTGAAAAAATGTTCCTTGCCACCTCCTCCAGCCATGCACACGCCTCCGTAAAGAGGTCTCGATGTCCCACACGCTATAAGGTGGACCACGTACGGAGAATACCTGTGCATCGGTAGAGTACCTGCATATAAGAAACATCTTTATCATTGAAAACCTTGTCATTTCTACTAAGCCAAAGCGACCATATAACGGCAATCGCTCCCACCCTAATAACCGTTCTAAGCTTTTTATCTATCCCATGTAGCCAGTTGCCAAAAACATTGGCAACAGACTTGGGTGGATAAAGGTTAGACGCTATTTGGATAGATGACCATATAGAACGTGCGAAACGACACTCGAAGAATAAATGTTTTATTGTCTCAGGTTGTGGACAAAATACACACTTAGTACTTCCATGCCAGTTCCGTTTGAGCAGGTTATCCTTGGTCAAAATGACACCCCTACGAAGATACCAAGTAAAAACTTTTATTTTAAGTGGAATCTTCATTTACCATATTTTTTTATCATCAACGACTGAAATATCCGAATGCACTAGCGCCCTATACATAGAATCTACTGAGAATTTTCCATTCCCGCATAGATTTCACCGAAATTCATCGGGACCTTGTGTACGTTGGACCGAGGCCAACCGTGCCAGCAAGGCGTTCCAAGATGTTAATCTCGGACCAAATAAATCTCGTCTGAACGTCACATTGGGTGGTGAGCACTGCATAACAGTGGCTATAGTATCCCCTTTGTGTCGAACAATATTGTATAGAGCAGTATATTGCTCCCGGAGGGTGGTATTCCCTAACCATTTGTCCTCCCAGAATCTAATCTCCGTGCCATTCTTAATATTAAATACGCCAAAGCGAAAGAAATGCTTCTTAGTCGCCATTAGGCCGGCCTAAAAGTGGGAATCACCAGGTTTCCAATACACCTGTGATACCGCCTTTGTGCCAATGTATTTTCTTTTACAAATAAAATATTAGAGTATCTAGTGAAAATTACAGCATGTATTGAAGATATTGAAATCACATAGCTATGTGATCACGACTACAACTACGGACCAGTTAGACCTTCCTTAACCACTTTTGTGCTAGCAGTAGAAGATTTCTTCTAATCAAAGGGCACTTCCGCTGCCAGTAGTTAAACCGATCACAGCTATTAGGCTGCCCATGACCTTCTCTTAACTGATTGAGGTGTTCAGTGCCACTTGGCCTCTTCTAAACATTACCTAACTATATTAAGTTGGAGCAAAATCGTGGTCTGAGAGCGCTCCGCGCTACTGTAGTACTGTAGCTAAAACTGTTCCCGCTACAGTAGTGCAGTAACGCGATCCAGGCCGTCCGTCACGGATCCGACGTCCCCAGTGCGATCACCGTAGCCATTTTGCAAAAAGAGACACGCAATCCCACATATTGCGCCGCGGTCCACACTCCTCCACGCCGACGGACATATTCGCAATTTTCCAAAAACCTAGGGACTTTACCGCAAAAGCTTCCACACACTCGACCTTCTCTGCTCTCTCCTTCCCCACGCACGGCCGGAGTTGCCGCCGCCGCCGACGCGTCGTGCCGCCGCTGCACGCCCTCTCGATCAAATCGAAGAACGCCCGCGGGACGGCCTCGGCCTCCTCTCCATCCACGCCAAAAATTGCGAGCCGGGAAGCTCGGAGACGCCCGCACCGGGGTCGTCTTCCCCAGGTCCGTCCGCCGCCGCCGCGTCCCGATTCGCCACCTCCCGACCTCGCCTTGCCCAGCGCCGTCGCACTCTGGTTGCTCGCGATGCGCTGCATCGAATGCGCTATGCCGCGCCACCCCTTTTGGCCTCAAACGAGGCCGCCATGGTCGACATGGCCACCCGGGGAAGAAGGTGGCCATTGCTGACGTCAATGAATGACGTCATCACGGGCCCCAACAGTCAGCCTCCCATTATTTTCGTAATTATTTCTGTAAATTATTAAATTTCCTTACGTGTGGGTCCCAGTTGTCAGGATTTTAACAAAAATTAAAAAAAGGACTGAAATTTGTTAAATTCATACCTTTTAAACCGTAATTCAGAATAAGTCAAATGACATATCAAAATTTACAGAAATCTAATAGCTTTTAGACAATTTTGGCATGCATTTCCCTTGATTTTCACTTTTACAAAAAAAACTACAATTTCTTTCCCACGCTCATATTGTCAACACAAATTTTAAACGTGTTGTCCCGGTGATACTTTCTTTAAGCTAACGTCAAACAAAATTGCGACTACATTTTGTGCGCTACAAATTTTTTTTATTTCTAGACTCCATAGACGCTTTCGACACAAATTTTCAAACGTAGTTTCCCAGCGGTAATTTTGTAGGTCACTTATCTATTGAAAACAAATTTGGGACTGTAATTTGCAAATTTTACACCAAAGGCGCGACACGCCAAATTCAAAATAACGCAAATAATATATCAAAAATAGCATAAAAAACCCTTTCCAATTATTACTTCTCCATGCACGATGCAAACCTGTTAAAAATGTGTCAATTTTTCCCCCTCATAAATACCAATTCCCATCAACTTTCTTTCCCAAAAAAAAAAAAAACTATAACTGCTTACACTGAATTACGGTACACTGATATACCATTTTATATTGTGGCATATCATATGACCAAATTCCAAATTTAAATATATTTATTAATGATGTATAGTTAAGACATACGCCATGATAAAATTTCAAATTTAAATATTTCAACAAATTTAATGCCTTCCAAATCTAAGCATTTTACAGACGTCAAAATAATTCGCATCTAAATAATTGACCAAATTGAACAATTTTAAAAATTCAAATAATTTTAGATGCAAACTTTTTCCCAAATTCAACAACTTTTAGATCTGCACAATTTTCAAATGTGGACATTTCCAAATTTTAATTTTTACCACCACCGTTTTTGCAAATGTGACGAAAATATCAACATAACCACAGAAATAAACACTGACTATTTATGGCATACGATCAATTCTGAAATACGAATAACTTCCACTTTTTGCATTTTTTCTAATTTGAACAACTTTCACCTGTAATTTTTTTCCCTTTTTCTTTTAATTCCAACAGATTCAAATCTGGCCAACTTTTCAATGCGGCCAATTTCAAATTTGAATTTTTCATAGCGTGTTATTTCTTCTTTTAACACTTTTTGTCTTCACAGGAGGGGCGTGTCGCCGCGCCACATTTGCTAGTTACTTCCAAGGGAAAGCACATATAAGCTGAGTAATTAGGATCCGGTAAATGGGGTCGCTAGTAATTCGGAAGCAGCATCCTTGAGGAATAGTACCTGAGCAATGGTCTTCTCAGCATCTTGATTAGAATTAGATCCACAAACATTTAAATCATCCGCCATCATGAGAGATGAATAGGAGGGGGATTTGTACCCACAGGAATTTTTTAGATAAAGGGCTTTTATTACTTAAAAGGTTTAAGCATTACACCCGGTCTCTGCATAACTAAGATGCACACAGCCGCCAGTTCACCATCACTCAAGTCGGTTAGCAAAAGATAAAAAAAGTATACTCTAGTGACCATGAACCAAACTGACAGAGGTGACATTCTATAAAGGCAAAAGACAATGACATGATACAAAACAGGGACGCTATATTCAGAAGAACATGGCTATTATATCACCAACACACAGATTTTACATAACACTACTCTTCTAGGTAGTTTGCTAGCTTCAACTCTTAGTCTCCTATATATACTCATGGTAGTTTAAATTTGACATCTCTAGGGATAATGGATGCCAAAAAACAAAACAACATGCTCTTGCAATACAAAGGCCACTGATTCCACACAAAAATCAGACCATGAAACATACAGCCAACAATGGGTTCATCAACAAAAAGGGTCGTCAACCGTGAGCTTAGACGCTTTCACAGGGCACCAGTCAATCTCCCCATTAGGCGACACCAGCAAAACTTTAGAGGTCCATGCTTGAAACCATGGACATTCTAATCTGTCTATCATCTCATTCACCTCATCGGCGGAAATAACTTTTTCACTGGACGACACAAGCAGCAAAGACTGCAGCGCCTTCGCATCTCTGGCAACAGATTTGAGGAATTCAAATTCGTCTTGATGCCCTCGGAATTTGTGAAAAACTATCCTCTTGACGTCTGATGTCACGAATTCAACTGGACTTGCCTCCTGCCGGAACTGAGCATGGTGCTCCCCACTGGGTTCATAGGCAGTTTCAGATGGATCGCACATGACAGACTGCAAATTCACACCAGTGAGAGAATAGTTTTAAATACTAATAACTAATGGCATGATTGCTAAACTACTGACAAAATGAACACCTGGATGTGCAGCGTGTACAGGTTGGGAAAGCATCTGAGCAAGCTTGCCACCATCTTGACCTCCTCTAAGACCGAAAAGTTCACCCTGAGTGCCAATATCTTGATGGCTGGAACCACAGTACTTGGACTTGCCACTGTGTCAGGCTGTAATTAAGAATAGACACCATATACTCGTTAACTGTTAAACTGTCATAGAAAAGGTGGTGTTGACAGAGAGATAGAAACGAAGCTGTACGCACTTTGATGTTGCTGCCATTGATATGCAGCTTGTGAATCATTGGCTCCATGTAGCCGAGCATCCGCAGATTTGATGTAGAGGCAAGCTTGACTCTCACGGGACCAGCACTACGCCGCGGCTTCAACAAGATGAGCCGTTCCAGGTGAGGCGCCTCCACCACCGTGAACTCCTCCACCGGACAAACTACCATGCACCCGAGCTTTTGGCCACGGAGATGGAAGCGCTTTATGGGGAAAGTGAGTACAAGGGTCTCCAAAACGGGGCAGGCAGCGAGCAGGTGGCCAAGGGCCTGGTTGGACATGGTGATGTTTGACATGCTGAGCCACCGGAGGTGGGGAAACGCTAGGCTGCGGGAGAGGTGGTCAGGTAATATCCAGAAGGCCAGGGCGAGGCGCTCGAGCGAGGCGCAGCGGAGGATGCCGGCGGGAAGGCACAAGTGGGGAGGCGGAGCGCGATTGAAGAAGACAAGTGCCTGGATGGCCTTGGCGACGAGGAGGCGTGGCCACTCAGCGAGCTCAGGGGACTGGGTGGAGAACCTGCAGTGGCTGATGATGACAGAGCAGAAGGGGCCCGGGTGGTCGGCGAGGACTCGGGCAATGGTGGCGGCGCGCGTGGGCTCGGGGAGGTGTTCAGCCCATAGGACGAGCGGGGTTGAACGCCAGAGGTGGCGCCAGCGGGAGGCGAGGGCGGCGGTGCGGGCGGCCTCCTTGACGGGGAGGCGGGAAATGATCTTACCGAGGAGTTCATCGTACAGGTCGCTGATGCGGTCATCCTCGCCGTCTCCCATGGCGGCGAGGCGCGGAAGGCGGAGAGGTAGCCGGAGATTTCGGTCACGGAAGGGGATAAGGCCACCACCATCTCCCATGACGGAGAGATGAAGCGGGGTCGGCGAGGGAGCTCCTAGTATATGCTCTATGTGTGACTAACAGCTATAGATCAGTTTTCTAATGCTACTTGCCTATTAACAGCTAGAGATCATTTTTGTCATGCTACTCGCCAATTAAATACGCCAGCTGGAGCATCTCTATCTCTGACAAATTCTATCTTAAACTGGAGCTGGTAGGAAGTCAATGGAATGGGGTGGTTGCAACGATAATTGAGAAGGAAGGCTTCTGCACATACAAATAAAATCTTCCAGTATCATAGTTGCTACTTGTCCATCTGACCATTTCAATTTTTCAAAATAAAGCATTTGAAAATATTACAAGGTGTAATGAAGATACCGAAATCACATAGGTATGTGGAAAGGTACTGATATATATAACAAGGGAGAAATTAACTTCTGTTTTGCTACTTAACGATAGGACAGAGCTTTGAAATATCACAGATATCGGCAGCTTAAACCCCTAGAAGAAATACATAAGCTTTTAACCAGTACTGGCATAGCTTTACCCACTCAAAACATAAACTTGAAGTGTGCCATCCCAACCAATTGCAGGACATACCGATAGAGAAACAGCAAGATCACCACAATGCCATATAAATATAGCTACCTCTGATGTTTTAATATAGCTACCTCTGATGTTTTCTTAGTTCCAGAAGTTTGCAGATATGGTACAAGCCAGACTTTCCCTCGCAACTGTTCTAGCAATAGAAGATTTCTTATACACAAATGGCACTTCGGCCAACAATAGTTAAACCGAAGCAACAACTAGGTTCCCATCAACTTCTCTCAACTGATTGAGATGTGCACTGCCACTTGGCCTTTGGTTCTAAGCATATATGCTCATTGGGTGTCTAACAGCAAACGATTAGTTTTCTAATGCTACTTTCCTACTAAATACGATAAGTTTAAGCATCCTTATTTCTAACAGACTCTGAGATGCATCACCATGGTTCGAAAGTCAATGTGATAGAATAGTAATATTTTAATTCAGAAGAGAAGCATTACATATATGTATACAATAACATCTTTGCGCGTATAGTTGGTAGTAGTTATTAGCTGTCCAACTCAACCCAATTAAAAGTAGCTAAATTATTAATAATATTTCTATTACAGTAGAAGTCAATTCCTATCTCCTGAAAGAGCCCAACAAGATGAAAATATAGGAATTGTGAATAATTTAAATACATAATTTTTATGTCCTGGGAATCGTCAATACTTTAAACAACTTCTATGAATCCTTTTAGGCCATGTCCATGTGAAAATGATGATTCTGTAGCGTCTTGAAAGGAGAAGGAAATAAAGGGAATAAACACTACGCGCTCCAAACTCTTTTTTTATCAAGGTCAACCTTTTGTTTGTGTGTATGTGTGCAACGAACTCGTTACCTCCCTAGATTTAAAGATACATTGCTTGATAGCATCCTCATATGAGCAGATCACTCATCTTCTCCACCCGACCTCTCCCGATCTCTGAATCACTCTCCAGGTTAGTGGTACCATTGCTCAGTTAATTCTTGTGCCATCAAGCCATAGTTCATGGGCTGATTCACAAAAAATTGCATTTCCAATTTGCATGTAGTGTACTAGTGGTACAGTTTCAATTTATTCTCCTTTCATTCTTCTTTTTCAGAAGATATTATAACTTTGTACTGGGTTTAAGCATATGCTCTCATCTTAAGACTTCCCATAATAGTGATAGACCTTTTCTATCCCAGGCACTTCGAAGATCCAAGATCGACAAGAGTATATAGCTGCATGGATATTGAATTCCATTTACTTCAAACTATTACAAGCAATTTTTCAGATGAGCAAAAGATTGGCAGTGGTGGGTATGGTGATGTTTACATGGTGTGACTGACTATTCTTATGTAGTATTCTCTATTTTTCAATTTCTGAATCATGAATACAAACCCCTGGCCCATAATAACAAAATATCTTCACAGGGAATGTATAATGGAAAAGAAATTGCAGTGAAGAAGCTTCATCCATTGCAAGGACTTGATGATAAGGCATTTGACAGGGAATTCCGTAACCTTAGTAAGGTCAAACACAAAAATGTGGTTCAGTTAATTGGCTACTGCTACCTAGTTAAAAAGTATGTTCCCTACAATGGAGAATTAGTGTTGGCTAACGAAAAGGAGAGAATTCTCTGCTTCCAATATATGGATGGTGGAAGCCTTTGATAAACATATTGCAGGTACATGGTTCTCCACAATACTATTTAGCATGCTTTGACAAACGATCCAGTAGCTCCATACGTTCCTCTTTTTCCTTCTGCAGATGAATCTTGTAGACTTGACTGGCACACATGTTACCAAATTATGAAAGACACATGTGACGGTTTACATCACCTTCATGGAGCAAATGAAAAACCTATTTTCCATTTGGACTTGAAACCATCCAATATATTGCTGGTTATGAACAACACGATGGCCAAAATTGCAGATCTTGGTTTGTCGAGGCTTGTTGCTTCAACAGAAACACACAAAACACAGATAGTCAACATCAAAGGAACACTGTAAGCTGATTGATCATGTTTCAAGTCAGTTAGTATGTTACTGCTTCCAAACATTGTTTTGATTGTATTGCACTAATCGTATCGCTGATGCTGATGACATGATGCAGCGGGTACATGCCACCAGAATACGTAGACGGTGGCTATATATCAAAGAGATATGACGTTTTCAGTTTGGGAGTTATAATCCTAAAGATAATGGCAGGAAACAAGGGCCACTACCGTTCTTATGAAATGTCTGCGGAACAGTTCACTAATCATGTAAGAAATATTATCTTTTGTATGATGGATTGGTGTACTTTTTTTAGTTTTGACACTCTGTTATGCGGTAGTAGTTTTAATTTTGGACTCAGCCCTCATCTTCCCAAATTGATGTGCCAATTTTCTCAGGTAATAGAGAACTGGGAGAGAAAACTGCAGGGAACGTCGGGTTATTCATCACACGACATCCTACAAGTGAAGAAATGTATTGAAATAGCTCTAAAATGTGTGGAGAAAGACCGGTATAAAAGGCCCCTCATAAAGGGTATTGTCCATGAACTGGAAGAACTAGAAGCTAAGATTAAGGAAATGTCACTATATACTGATAAGTCAACAGATCTTATTGGTCAGGTATGATCATTCAGACAACTATGTATTTACAAATTGACATATTACAAAACTCGAAATTTATGGGGATAAGTTCACTTCAGTATAAACCTGATTTAGTTACGCCAAGCTGGATTAACCAATCTATTCTTCTCTTGCAGACAAGTTCTAACTCCAGCGTTCTTGCCATCGATCCAGCAATAGAGCTGCGCTTCCTATTCGAACCAAGGAAGGACATATCAACGTGTGTGCAGATAACCAACCAGACGGATGGCCCCTTAGCATTTCGTGTCATGACCAACCAAGCCAAGTACACCACGCAACCAACCAAAGGAATCATGCCGTCATGTTCCAAGCGCTACATCTCTGTGACCTTGCGGGCACAGGACGAGGCGCCGCCAAATATGCGGTGCGACGACATGTTCCTTGTGCAGAGCGCTACTGTGAGCGAGGGCCACAAGTCCGATGGGATCACTGAAGACGAAGCCATGGCAGGACCGGTGGTGGGTATGGTGAGACTGCCGATTGTTTATGTTGGGTCAGACCAAGTCCTACGCTGATAATTAATTACCATGGGTGCAGACAGACAAGTTAACTTACATGACACTAGTTGGTATTCTGGCCTGTGCATCGATCAAGATGCACACACACACACAGGCTAGACATACACTGGCATGTAATAGCTAGCTTAATCATACATTTCCTTTCTGAAATTCTAGGTGAAGACAGTTCGGCCTTGTTGACGTTGACAGCAATATGTGTGTTTACGATGATTTGGCGCTGGCATTGGCCATGGTTTCTTCAGTTGAAGCTTGTAAACCGGAAATCGCAGGAAAACATTGTACTAGCATGTGTTTGTGGGCAGTATATGCTAGGCAAAACGCCCTTTTTATCTGAAAACAATGCGGTGGCTAGGGAAGCTCAGGCATCCCCTGTTTTCATGATTTCAGATTTCTTATTATGACATTCTCTGATCTGTAAAACTAGGGGGCAAATTCGTAACCGTGGTTGGGGACAAATGAACAGCTAATCACAAATGTCTTGAGAGAATACTAGCAGCACTGGCAGTGCTTAGATTGTGGATTGGGATTTCAGAACTCAGAGCAATACAAGCAAATCAATCACAATGCAGACCTTGAGGGGGGTTTGCTAACCTCAAGGTTCCTCTCATCGATGAGCACGATGCACGGTGCATTTGCCTTCGCCTTCAGGTCCACGCAGACAAAGAGCTCGACGAGCTCTGGCGCGGCGCCGGAGAAGTTCTGTTCTGGAGGAAGTCGAGGACATCCTGCAGTTGGAGCTTGGCCTAGTCGCCGCCGGCGATGTTATGGCACAGGGCCGGGCCTATCATGTCAGGGCACGGGATCTTGGCCGCCAGCTCGGTGCACGTGTCGGAAATGCCGACGACCTCCTGCAGCACGAGCTAGCCTGCTCGCCGCCGGCGATGTCCAGTGTCTCTCGGGCACATGGGCCGGGCCGGGCCGACCCTCTTGCTAAAAAAAACTACCGAAGTAATGTCTACACACAACATGACCTCGTGTACCCTCGAGAGTAGGGGTGCCTGTCAGGCGGGTCAGGCAGACGGCCTGGAAGCGTGATACGCAAGATAATCAAATCAGCGTTTTTTCAACCCAAAACCCTACTCGCTCGGAGACGCGCCAGGGCTCGCAGAGACTAGGGGTTGGGATAGATTGATTTGACCGCCTCTAATTCGGTTGTGGACAACAAGAAAATCACACTAGGGACGTAGTCGCTAATTTTTTTTTAGATAAAGGGCTTTTATTACTTAAGAGTTTAACCATTACACCCGGCCTCTGCATAGCTAAGATGCACACAGCCACCAGTTCACTAGTAACCAATTCAGAGCAAAAAGTAAAAATGCGAATTACATATCATAATGAGATAATGCAGATCCGCCTAAGAAGCTGGTAGGTCTATTCGGAGTCTATGTTGCCATCCATGCCGGGAGAATAACTCCCTGGCCGCAGCCTCCAGCCTCAACGCCACCTCCAAAAAAAGTCACGGTGCTCCACACGCTGCAGGGCCGACCATGCTCGTAGCGTAGCTGTACACCGATAGATAACCTGCATAACTGAAGCATTTTTATCGTTAAAAACCTTGTCATTTCTACATAGCCACAGCGACCAAATAACGGCAATCGCCATCCATCCTACTAAGAGTTTAAACCTAGGATCCACGCCATTTAACCAGTTGCCAAAAATATTTGCAACAGTACGCGGTGGATGTAAGGTAGAACCTATCTGGACGGCTGACCATATAGACCTGGCGAATTCGCACTGAAAGAATAAGTGTGTAATGGTCTCGTCATGTTGACAGAAAACACACTTTTTACTTCCGTGCCAATTACGCTTGGCAAGGTTGTCTTTTGTAAGAATTACACCCCGACGAAGATACCATGCAAACACTTTAGTTTTAAGCGGTATCCTCATCTTCCAAATTTTGTTATTATCCTTAATATCGACTGGCACTTCGGGTAGAATTAGTGCTCTATACATAGAATCAACCGAGAATTTACCATTCTTCGTAAGATTCCATTGAAATTTATCTGGACCTTCCGACAATTGGACAGAATCCAATCGGATGAGCAAGGCATTCCAGGATGCTTGTCTTGTTCCAAGTAAACTTCTTCTGAACGAAACATCTGGTGGGGAGGTACCCAACACCTTCGCGATCGTGTCGCTTTTGTTTCGTACAATAGTGTACAGAGCCGGATATTGTTCTCTAAGGGTAGAATGGCCTAGCCATTTATCCTCCCAGAAACGAATTTCCGATCCATCCCTAATTAAGAAAGATCCATGTTGGAAAAAAAACTTCTTTGTAGCCATGAGGCCAGCCCAGAAGTGTGAATCGCCAGGTTTCCAAAGAACCTGAGAAACAGCTTGATCCCCACATACTTTCTCTAAGGAGGGTTTGCCAAACTCCATCTTCCGATAGAAGTTTGAAGAGCCATTTACCTAGCAAGGCTCTATTCTTGACCTCAAGGTCATGAACTCCGAGCCCTCCTTGGTCTTTAGGGCAGCAAACCACACTCCATTTAGTCAGTCGGTATTTTTTCTTCTCGCAATCCCCTTGCCAAAAGAATCTTGATCGGAAATAATCCAATCGTTTTAAGACTCCTTTAGGCAATTGGAAGAATGAAATCATATACAGTACCATGTTTGTTAGTACCGAGTTTATGAGAACCAATCTTCCACCCAGGGATAAGAGTTTGCCTTTCCAGCTATTTAAGCGTAATTGAAGTCTTTCCTCCACCTTTTTCCATTCAGCATTTGTAAGTTTCCGATAATGAATCGGAATACCCAAATAGTTGATAGGAAATTGACCTTGCTCACAGCCAAAAAGTTCAGCATACAAGGCGGCGTTTTCTCGAGCCTCGCCAAAACAAAACAATTCACTTTTATGGAAATTTATCTTAAGACCCGAAAGTTGCTCGAATGCTGACAAGATCAGCTTAAGGTTACGAGCTTTTTCGATGTCATGTTCCATAAAAAGAATTGTATCGTCAGCATATTGAAGAATCGATAAACCACCATCAACAAGATGTGGAATCACTCCTTCAATTTGACCCTCAGATTTAGCGCGTTCGATCAAGATAGCCAACATATCAGCCACTATATTAAATAGTATTGGCGATAACGGGTCACCCTGTCTGAGGCCTTTTTTCGTTTGAAAGTATTTGCCAGTGTCATCATTGACCTTAATGGCTACACTTCCTCCCGAAACAAAGCTATTAATTAACGCGCACCACTCAGGAGAAAAACCTTTCATTCTGAGGGTCTGCTGAAGGAAAGACCATTTGACTTTATCATAAGCTTTCTCAAAGTCAATTTTAAGAATTACCCCATTCAGCTTTTTCCTATGTAGCTCGTGAACTGTTTCATGTAGGATCGCAACTCCATCAAGGATGTTGCGGCCTTGCATAAAAGCCGTCTGAGACGGACGAACTACATGATCTGCCACACTGTTCAGTCGAATCGTAGCCACTTTGGTGAATATTTTAAAACTAACGTTAAGAAGGCATATAGGTCTAAATTGTTGAATCCTTTCTGCCTCGTTAACCTTAGGTAATAAAATTATCTCACCAAAATTGAGACGAAACAACTCTAGCTGTCCATTGTGAAGACAGGCAAACAGTTGAAGTAAATCAGACTTGATAACATCCCAAAAGTTCTGGTAGAACTCAGCCGGGAAACCATCAGGTCCAGGTGCTGTATTATGTTTCATTTGGAAAACCGCCATCCTCACTTCCTCCTCTGAGTAGAGTTTAGTAAGTAGACTATTTTCCGCATCTGAAACCTGGGGATATCCTCTGTTCGAGACTCATCCAAAGTGAAATTTCCTTCCTCTGGAGCACCGAACAGGCCTTTATAGTAATTTGTAATGTACGACTTTAGTTGTTCATGGCCCTCAATCGTTCCCTCATCCTGGACTAGAGAATGAATGCGCTTTTTCCTGTGTCTGCCATTGGCAATACTATGGAAATAGCGTGTATTCGAATCCCCTTCTAGGATGAATTGGGCTTTAGAACGTTGATACCATTTTAACTCCTCCTCTCGCAGTAGCTTCGCTATCTGTGCATTGGATTGGCTCTTTAGCTCAATCTCTTGCTCGGATAGTAACCGAACTTCTGCTAATGCTTCTAGAGCATCAATATCGAGGAAAGTCGTTCCTTCTCTTTTTTAAGTAAACCAGAAGTATGACGAGCCCAACCAACGAGGTGCGTGCGTAAAGCACGTATCTTGTTGTTCCACCGCTGGATAGGCGTATCACCCGCAACTGGTCTTTCCCAAATTCTTTTAACCATCTCATGGAAACCCTCGCGGTGCAGCCACCCAAGCTCAAACTTGAACCGTGGCTTACACTGTGGTCTAGGTATTCCAGTAGTCAAAAGAATGGGAGCATGGTCTGACAAACTCTCAATACGTTCTAGAGCCCGTACCGACACCAGTGGGAACCTAGATTCCCAATCAGTATCCATCAGTACACGGTCTAGTTTCTCGTATGTGGGTTCAGGGAGAGAATTAGCCCAAGTGAACTGTCTCCCCACCATTGTTATCTCCGTAAGTTCAAGCTGTCGATGACTGCATTGAACAAAAGAGGCCAACGGTTGTCAAACCGACCCTTACTTTTCTCAAACGGAAAACGTAAGCATGTTGAAATCCCCACCAATGATAAGAGGGTGTGGGTTATCTTTTGCCAAGTTTACCATTTCACAGAGAAAAGAAGTCTTAGCCGCTTCCTGGCCGGCCCATACACGGCAACAAGACTCCAAATGAAATTATCAGATTTATTACGGATGTGCATTTTAATATGAAAATCACCATCCGTAACATCCAACACTTCCATGGTATCCGTCCTGATACCTAGTAAAATGCCCCGGAGCGGCCATGGGGAGGACGCGAGTACCAATCAAAGTCTATACCGCCAGAAAGCCGGTTCAATAGAGATTGCGAGAACTCACGTCTTCCAGTCTCAGAAATAGCTAAGAAATCCAAATTATGGTCCCGAATGCAACCAGCAAAGTGCAAATGTTTAGCCAGGTCACCAAAACCTCTGCTATTTGCGAACATGCCATTCATTGGGAAACTATGGGAGATTTGGAAAACTTAGCCCGTTTCCGAGGCAAATTGTTAGAGGCAGATTTAGATTTCCGGCGGTGCTTTTAACTCATACAATGAGCACAACCCGTCCTCATCCAAAGCATTCTCCGACACTTCACCAATTAAATGAGAAAGAAGCTGACCATCTGATGTGGCATTCGCTTCTTTTTCATTCAAATAGGTGGCAGTCAACCCAGTCGAAACTTTAGAAATAACCGTAAGACGGTCGAATTTCATAAGCCTCAAGACCTTAGTTGACACACTAATAAACTTAGAAATAAACGACGGAAATGAAAAAGAAAGAAAAGGTCGCTGGATAGCTCCGCTCTCGTCGTCGTCGCCGAGGCTATCGTCAGAGGTGCCGCCGCCGTCGTCCCGGCCGTTGCCGTCGCCCTGGAGCTTCAGGATGGCGGGGAACAAATTCCTCCTTGAGCCGGCGGCGCCGATGCCCATGTCCTTGAGGTCCTCCAGGATGAGCAGAGGGAGCACCTCGTCGTCCACCTCGCGGAGCACCTCCGGCTGCGTACTGGCGGCCGCCGGCGAGCCGGCGGTGGGCGAGGATCCCCGCAATGTCGAGGACGAGTGCTCCTCGATGGCCTTGTCGATGAAGGAGCCGAAGATGGCCGGCGGCGAACTGCGGCGAGGCGGCAGCGGGCCGCGCCGCGTGCCCATCCTAGGCGGCGGACGAGACAGCAGCATCCCAGACAGCGAGGAGGACGTCCCACGGCGGCGCCGCGCCATCCCTGGCCGTTCCAGCACCAGGCGCTCACGCATCGGTCCTTCCCTGCATGGAGACACCACAAAAGCAACCTCACCTGAGCTAGGCGGCGACCCCTTCTCCCAGAATCAACTCGACGGCGAAGGAAAACCCGCGTCCTCCCAGAACTCCTGGACAAGCTCCTTGTCCGATCACGGCTGGCGGCGAAGAAACGCGGACTCCGGCTCCGCATCCATGGCCTCCAGCGCCACCAGCACGGCGACGTGCTCTCCGTCGAGGCCATCAAGGCCGGAGGGCACGGCCGCGAGCCCAGCCAGGCAAGCAAAGCGGGAGCCCGCCCTCGCCGCTGCACCCAGATCGATCGCCTCCAGCGAGAAAGTCACGATCTACGTGCGTTTACATGTTTGAAAAGAATAAAACACCTATGATAAACGAAACAAGTCTTCGACTTCGTACTGGAACTAGGTTCCAAGCGTTCTAGTCGTCCTGGTCCGTAAACCGGCAATCGGCCAAAAATGACTGTTGTGTACAAGATTGGAGTCTAAAATTCAATGTTTTTTTCAAGAAATTGCGATAGAAGGTGTACATGATTGGAGTCTAGTCAACGTTCTGGGTGTGAAAGGTACGTTGCTTGATGGGTCCCCTCTCTAGATACGTTGTGTGAAAGATGTACAAGAGATGCTGCTGCTGGGTGTGAAAGATGAACAAGTCCAAGTTATGCTATTTTTTGCTTTGGTCTTCTACTTGTAGCTGGTTTATTTGATTTTTTTTCTTTTTTTGGAATTTTTAGTTTGGGAGCACAAGCACGCGCGCACACATGGCCAAGTTAGCTAGGTTCGTGGAAAATGAGCTTCCTTGTGATCAAGAGAGGAACAAGTCCAAGTTATAGGCTACTTGACTTTGAATAACTGAGAGAGACGAAGCCTCTTAACCAATCAAAGCTTCTTCTCATGCTTAGTTAGGATGGGGTTTCAGACTATTCTCCACTCTAGGTAGTACAAGTACACAAAAATAGTTGTAGCAGAATTTGGAACTAAAAGTGGAATATTGGAGTCAAGTCAACACTTTATTTAGCGAGGTCAACGTTCTGTCTAGTCTAAGATTTAAAGGTACGTTGCTTCGTGGGATCCTCATATGAGCAGACCACTCATCTTCTCCGTCCAATCTCTCTCTCTCCCCCTCTCCAGGTTAGTGGTACCCTTAGTAACTTCCGATGCATTAAGTTTGCACAAATTGCTCGTATGCCATATAAGCATTTCCAATTGTCATGTTGTGGTACTGTTTCAGTTTATTCTTCTTTCGTTCCTCTTTCCCCAGAAGATATTAGTAGCTCCCCGCTGGATTTAAGCATCATTGTCTTCCCCGACTTCTCTTACGTCGAAGATCCAAGATCGGCAAGTCTGGTGGGAGATATGGATCTTGAATTCCATTTGCTTGAAACCATTACAAACAATTTTTCAGATGAGCACAAAGTTGGTAGTGGTGGGCATGCGGATGTTTACAAGGTATAGTCTCTACTTCTCAGCAATTGCTGACTGCAAAACATACAGTCCACAATAACATCATATCTTCACAGGGTGTGTGTAACGTGTTGTGTTTGTGTCAAATCACTAGTAGAAAACATGTCTTTGGTCCAGAGCCGCCCGAGGCTTTAATCCCGGTTCAGTGAAAAACCGGGACCAATGCCAGGCACTGGTCCCGGTTCGAGCTGCCAGGGGCCCGTGGACCATTGGTCCCGGTTCGGTTGGGGTCATTGGTCCCGGTTCTTGGCACGAACCGGGACCAAAGCTCCAGAGCCGGACACGTGGCGTGCCGCGGAGCTTTGGTCCCGGTTCGTGCCAAGAACCGGGACCAATACCCCTCTCCTGCCTATAAAACAACCCCCACCCCCCCCCCCCCCTCTCCTCTGTTTTTTTTTCCCTTGGATTGGTGGGAAGTGGGTGCTAGTTTTTTTTTCCTTTGCCACGCACAAGATGTGTTCGATGAAATGCCCGACCCACACTTAAGTTCACACAAAATGATATCCTCGGCCGAGGTTAGCAACTTTATCCTTTTCATCTGTAATTGATACAAAAATATTGCATGTGTCGATGTACGGTGGTCATTTTCACTATTTAGGATGTTATTGTAATGGTATTTGATAAACTTAATTATATGATGCAGATGGATGCACGGATGCGATGGATGTACGGCGAACGACGCAGTTCCGAGTTTATTGCAGGCCTGCATAAATTTCTCGAAGTGGCTGAGGCAAACAAAGTGGATAATTTTATGCCTTGTCCATGTGAGAAGTGTCGGAACGTCAGGGAGTACTCTGACCCGAGAACCATTCAAGACCACGTGCTTCGGAGAGGTTTCATGCCCAGCTATAATTGTTGGACCAAGCACGGAGAAAGAGGGGTTAGGATGGAAGACAATGAAGAAGAGGAGGATGATGACAGCTATCCTATGTTCCCTGAGGAATGCGGTGATACTGTAATGGAAGACGTTGAAGAAGAAGGAGGTGAACATCGGGCATCAGATGAGCCCGCTGATGGTCTTGGTGGGGTCATTTCTGATGCAAAGCGAGAATGCGATACAGAAAAGGAGAAGCTAAAGTTGGAGGCCATGCTTAAGGATCACAAAAAGTTGCTGTACCCAAACTGCGAAGATGGCAGCACAAAGCTCGGTACCACACTGGAATTGCAGAAATGGAAGGCAGAGACTGGTTGTTCTGACAAGGGATTTGAGAATTTACTGAAAATAATGAAGCCGAAGCTTCCAAAGGATAACGAATTGCCCGAGACTACATACGAAGCAAAGAAGGCTATCTGCCCTCTAGGATTAGATGTGCAGATGATACATGCATGCATTAATGACTGCATCTTGTACCGTGGTGAGTACGAGAATATGGATAAATGCCCGGTATGCAATGCACTGCGGTACAAGATCAGACAAGATGACCCTGGTGATGTTGAGGGCGATGACGAGCCCCTCCGGAAGAGGTTCCTGCTAAGGTGATGTGGTATGCTCCTATAATACCATGGTTGAAACGTCTGTTCAGAAACAAAGAGCATGCCAGGTTGTTGCGATGGCACAAAGAAGAGCGTAAGAAAGACGGGAAGTTGAGACACCCCGCCGATGGGTCCCAGTGGAGAAAAATCGACAGAGAGTTCCCGACATTTTCAGATGACGCAAGGAACTTAAGATTTGGTCTAAGTACAGATGGCTTTAATCCTTTTGGGGAGCAGAGCTCCAGTCATAGCACTTGGCCCGTGACTCTATGTATCTACAACCTTCCTCCTTGGTTGTGCATGAAGCGGAAGTTCATTATGATGCCAGTGCTCATCCAAGGCCCGAAGCAACCCGGCAACGACATTGATGTGTACCTAAGGCCATTAGTTGATGAACTTTTGCAGTTGTGGTCCGAACCAGGTGTACGTGTGTGGGATGAGCACAAACAACAGGAATTTGACCTACGAGCGTTGCTGTTTGTAACCATCAATAATTGGCCTGCTCTTAGTAACATTTCAGGACAGTCAAACAAGGGATACAATGCATGCACGCACTGTTTAGATAAGACTGAAAGTGTACATTTGGGAAACAAGAATGTGTACCTGGGGCATCGTCGATTTCTTCCGAACGGTCATGCCGTAAGAAAGCCCGGCAAGCATTTCAACGGTGAGGCAGATCGCCGGAAGAAGCCTAACCTCCCTGATGGTGATGTTATATATGACATGGTCAAGGATTTAGAAGTAATCTTTGGAAAGGGTCCTGGCAGTCTATCTGTTCCGAATGATGCTGACAACCACGTACCCATATGGAAGAAGTGCTCTATATTCTGGGAGCTACCCTATTGGAAAGTTCTAGAGGTCCGGTCTTCGATCGACGTGATGCACGTGACGAAGAATTTTTGCGTGAACCTGCTGGGCTTCCTGGGCGTGTATGGGAAGACAAAAGATACACCGGAAGCACGGGAGGACCAGCAACGTATGAAAGACCCATACAACAAGCGGACGGATAAAGGGCGTCAATACTTAAGCAGCTACGCTCTTACCAAAGCAGAGAAGGAAATCTTTTTTGAATGCCTGAGCAGTATCAAGGTCCTGGCTGGCTTCTCGTCAAATATAAAGGGAATAATAAATATGGCAGAGAAAAAATGAGATTATAAGGCAGCATATGAAGTTTCTAATTTGTTCTTGCAAATGAGATGATATTGTATGTTACACACAAAAATAAAATTGTGAAGTTTCTAATTTGTGCTTGTCCTAATTAAATTTGAATTTTCCTGTGGCCTTTTCTTATGGTTGCCAAGTGTTTGCATTATTTTTTATGGCCTTTTCTTATTTTCTTAGTTTTTGTACTGATAAATTTGTGCTTGGCTATTCTTAATACAAGCCGATGATTAGAATAGTCCATTATGCTTGCAAGAAGACTGTCTACAGAAACAAGGGTAAATGCAAGAACAATGCATTTATTTGTACTTCGTTCTTGTAGGCACTCTTTTTGCTGACTAATGGCTTTGACGTATGAGGATTCAGTTGTGAAATTTGCCCACTGATGAAGGGCGTTTACGGGTTTACGATACGAGTTTACGGGTTTACGATACGAGTTTTACGATACGAGTTTACGGGTTTACGATACGAGTTTACGATACATATGGAACAAATTAAGTTACCCAACTAAATTTTTGTGCATTGTTCTTAATTTGCAGAAACTATGGAACGAGACGAACATCAGGAAAACATCCTCGAGGATATAATCCGCGGGCCAGAAGATGTTGTCGATGTCACCTCGGAGTTTCTGAACAACTCCGGTGAGGGAGATGAGTCTATCAACCGAAGAGACGGCTCCGGTGAGGTAGAACCCGACGGCAGGGGTGAGGGAGAAGCCGAAGGCTCCGGTGGAACATTAAATGTTGCAAACTCCGGCGAGGTGCATATACATATATTAATGACGCCGAAGATTGTATTAATTAAGCCTCTGCTGTCTATATACATATATTAACGCTCTTTCTTCTTTTAGCCCTCCGGATCGAGCAAATCTTCTGAAAGGACAAAACGAGGCCCAGCCAAAAAGTTGGGCGACCAAGAAAGGTACAGGATCGAAAGAGTCGCTGAAGACGGCACACCGACTGCTCCCCCTGATGCTGCAAGAAAAATGGTAAAGCAATGCGGAGTTTTTGTTAGGGACTACATCCCGATCACCGTTCGAGAATGGCATCGGCCAAAGGATAAAGGACTGCTATATGTCAGCGATGAGGGCAAAGATAGACTTTGGAGAAAGCTCATGTTTAATTTCACCCTGCCGGCGCCAGAGGTGGATTCAGATGAGGAGGATCCAGATGAGGCAGAAAAGATTACCCGGCAAAACATGGAGCAAAAAGTCAAGGCCTGGGCTCTTAAGAAGATGGCCGAGCTATTCAAGAACTGGAAGAAAAGATTGAACAACGAGTTTGTCAAGAAAAATAAGACTCCAGACTTCGATAAAGGGTATGAGAAGATAAAGAACTACTGGGAAGAATTTGTGGCGTACAAGAAATCGGACGAAGCTCTGGAAAAGTCTGCAAAAAATAAGGCAAATGCTGCTCTAAAGATGTACCACCATACTATGGGGCCTGGTGGCTACGCCTATAACATCCCTAAGTGGGAGAAACTTGAGGCGGAGTATCTGGCTAAAGGGATCACTCCAGAGCCAGTCGCATGGACCGAACGGGTAAGAAATTGGTTTTACGGGCATGGGGGCACGTTGGACGCAGAAGGGAAGTGCATATATAACAGACGACACAAAGAAAATCCCCTACTACCCATCCAAGAAATTAGAAATGCATTCAAGGATGTTGAAGAGGGACGGTTCATTCCCGATAGAGAGGATGACGAGCTCACACGCGCCCTTGGGAATAAGGAACACGACGGACGGTTACGAGGCGTGATAGGCTCCAAGCCCAAGACAATTGCGATTCCCGAGCACAGGAAGAAATTTCCTGATAGAAGCCATCAGAGGAGAAAGGAAAGGGAGGCAATGGAAGCACGCGCTGGTGCAGACCGGCTGCGTAATATAGAAGAAGAATTAAAGCTGCAGAAGGAACAAATTGCCGCACTTAGCCAGGAAGGTACTAGCGGCCAATCTCAGCGGCACATGGTAGAAGCTGCATGCGATGGTACCGGCGGCGGCCCATCGAATCGGAAAAGCAGCGTGGCTTCCACGGAGCTCCAGCATGGTAATGATGATGCAGTGGCTCCTCTTCGTCGCTACCCAGTGGATGATATCACGGAGAGCACACCTTGTGAGCTGCATGTGAAAGTTTATAACTTATCCTTCAAGGTGGCGGTCGGCTATGCCGTACCAATTGGACCTAATCCAACTTATCATTTCTCTCCGGTTCCAAATGGCTACGCTGTTGTCGGGGTGGATGGAGTGATGAAAAATTATGAGGAGCTGAAGCTGCAACACCCTGCAGGTGAAGATGGGGAGGTGCTTGAACTTGGAGAAGCCAAGAAAGCGCTCATTCTATGGCCAAAGGAATTCATCATGCTTCCGAACTGGCAGCCAAGGCCATCGACTCCTCACCAGTCTCCAGCGCAACAGTCCTCTTCACCGCCTCAGCATTCTCCAGCGCAGCCGTCCTCTTCACCGCCTCACCAGTCTCCAGCGCAGCCGTCTCCGCCGCCGCGTCAGCCGTCTCCGCCCACCGCTGGTACTATGAGGGGTAAGCGATCACCGACGAGGCAGATGAGTCGCCCCCGCTCCCCACTCATGCGCCCCACTCAGAAGAAACGGACCAACGCCGCTCCCCCGCTGCCCACTCAGAAGAGAGGTCGCACTCAGAAGATAGTCGACATCCCGTCGGTTCCTCCCAAGAGACCTTATGACAGGACTGAAGCGGAAAACGCCGCGGTAGTGGCTGCCTACAATAAGGCTTTTTTTGCACCAAAAAAGCCCGAGCAAAAGAAGGTATATGATGCAAAGACCAAAAAGTGGGCTAAGTCCTTCCTTGAACAGCCATCCCAGATATCGATAAATCTGCCATCTGACTATGGTCGTGAACTTAGTAAGCTAGCACGTGCCCAGTCTGAGCAGAACAAGGAAAGAAGTGCAAAAAGCGGGAAACAAATTGCCCAGCTCGGACAACAGAAAAATCAATCGGTCCCCCCTCATAGTGTGTTCCGATGTCGACAAGGACTTCAGAGCCGCTATGGATAAGGACCTGGAATTATTGGACCCCAGAGCCATAGCTGCTGCTAAAGAACCTTGTGTTACTGTATCGCAGGCCAAGGAACAGGCTACCGCCTTGGGTATGTCCCTTGGTCAACTTTTAGGCTATGACTATGCGCCAATGTTAGAGATAACACGGAACTATGTCCAAGGGGAGCCTATGGTCAGTAATGAGGAGCTCACGCGTCTATCAACACATATGCGAAATCTGCATAACTGGTACCTGGTGCACACATCAAAGAAGGACGCGAAATATTGGTTTCCGGTGGACGTTAGAGTGGAGCATTTCTTCAAACGTTACGTTATACAGGTTCAACTGACTGAACTGTTTCAGTTATTCCAAAAGCGCGCCCTCGACAAATCTATCCTCGCTTGATATTGTCTGTAAGTGATTTATTTTCGTAATTAAGTCTCTAGCTCAGCTCGTTCATTGCCTGTATTATATTATCCTGACTATATATATATCCTTTTGTACGCTATTATGCAGAATGAAGATGTTGGAATGCAAAAGATTTAGAGTTTTTGAGGTTGGGTTCGTTGACCCGTATATCGTTAATTCACATGTGTTAAAAAATCACCCCAGAGACGTGGAGGATGACCTGACCACCTTTTTAATCAAGCAAAATTTCTGTACGGAAATACTATTTCCTTACAACTTCAGGTGAGTGTTTCTGTCTTGTACATATTTTTATTTGGCTTTCTCGATGTTAAGTGTAATTGATGAGCTATGCATGTCTGCTTTATGTAAACGTCCGCAGGTTCCACTGGATTCTGCTAAGCATTCAACCTGACAAGTCCATAGTTGAAGTCCACGACTCATTAAGTTGGGACCAAGAGACGTGGTCCGACATGAAAGAAATGCTCAACAAGTAATTACAATCATTATCGCATTATATCGGCCTCTTTCGTTCGTTTCCTGATATCAAGTAATTAATAACTCCTTTGTTCATTTTCTTTGCCAAAGCAGGTGTAGGAAACTTTTCAAAGAGAAGGTAGAAGGTCCATTCAAAGATGAGCTAACTTTTATATCGGTGGAAAGTCCGCAGCAGCCACCGGGGAGTAATTTATGTGGATTCTACGTTTGCGAGTTCATTCGCGAGCTGACCGCGGACAACAACTACTATGAGCGAAATGCGGGAGACGCTCGACCCAGAACTGCGCGTAGTAGCAATTCAAGAGGAATTGGCGGAATTTATGCTTAGGGAGTGCATCGATGAAAAGGGAGAACATTTTGCTTCGGACGATGAACTACATATGCCTTGATGGCTTGATCTATCTCCATGTAATTAAATAGTTGTATTCTCGCAAGAGATCGAATATTAATTATATATGCATCAACGTGTATTGTGTATATAGTAGAGCGTATAATATGCGTACGGAAACGATGGAGAGCACGTCGGCGATGCGAAGAAGGGGGAGATGACGGAGGCACCGGCGAGAGGGAGAGGGGGCACCGGCGATAGGGAGAGGGGGCACCGGCGAGAAGGAGAGGGGGCACCGGCGAGAGGGAGAGGGGGCACCGGCGAGAGGGGGCACCGGCGAGATCGAATCCTAAACCCTAAATACCAAAAAAAAAGCACTCATTGGTCCCGGTTCGTATTAAGAACCGGGACCAATGAGTCTCCCCCACGCCCAGCCAGAACTGGCCACGTGGACCAGCATTGGTCCCGGTTCGTGGACCAACCGGGAACAGCATTGGTCCCGATTGGCCAGTCCCGGTTGGGCAACCGGGACTGACGTCCAAACCGAATCGGGACCACAGGTGGTTTTTCTACCAGTGAATATTGTGTACGTGTTGGGTTAGGTTTGAATTTGAGTTGTACGAGTAGTGTTCGAGTCGAACTCTTGTAACCTGGGTCTCCCATATAATGAGGGGAGCACCACACGTGTAACCCATGACGACTTGATAGCAGCAGGCGCGCAAGTGGAGCCGGCGGCTTGTGCCGGCGACCAAGGCGGCCGGTGCAGCGGTATCAATGGGGAGGAGCGCCCGTAGTCATGCCCCGCAGATGTAGGCGAGAAGTGCTGATGTTATGATCGGGCGTCGCCTGCGTGTGCCGGCGAGAAGGCGATCTGGTCAGAACTTGAGGTAACAATCGGGAAGCAGCGAGTATCCAGCAGTGCAGGTGTCGCAGATCGGAGAGCGGCGGCACGCGAAAGTGCAGCAGATCGGATCGTGATGGAAGAAGCCTTGGCGAGATCCGGAGCAGCGTGCAGCGCGTGTTCGAGTTGGCCTCGGCGACGTGCGCGTGTGCAAGCCGGGCCAGGTGGATGCCCGTGAATCCACGAGGCAGGAAGCAGGCCCGGCAGCGTGCGCAGTGGCGGGCAGCATGCCAGGCGGCGGGGCCCATGTGCGGGGCAGGCCGTTGTTGCATGCTTGGAGGACTAGGCGTGGTGCTCACCAAGGCTGCGTGCGTACATGCATGTGGATGAGATTTGTTTGGTTAAAAAAATAAGGTCCCCACTCTCGCACCCCTCCGACCCCTTTCCTCTCGCTACAGTAGCGAGCGGCGATTTGTTGGTCCTCTCCCGCGAAACCACTGCGCGCGGCGGCGATCCGCGGGATTTCCTCGTCTCCGGCGGCTGCTCCGGCAGCGGGAGGCGGGGGAATCTCCGGATCCCGTCTTGTATATAGTAGGTTTGGTAGGAGGCCTAGCCGGCGGCGCCCTGGAGGTGGAGGTGCGGTCGGTGGTGGTTTTGGCGGCGGCGTGCTTCCCCTTTGTTGCAGGTGTGCTTCGGAGGCCGCGACGGCGCGCTCGTCTTGCTGGAGGTCGCGGATCTTCGGATCCCTCGACGTTCCAGGCCCCTGCGTCCGGATAGCGGGTCGGCGCCGCGGATCTGGTGCGCAAGGATTTTGGTCCCCGGGCTGTTTCGCCGCTGTGTCGCCGCTCGCTCCGGCGGTGGTGCAGAGCCCGGGTGGCGGTGCGATGGAGCTTGAAGCCTGGGAGTGTGCAGGGACGGTGCTCTCCCTCGTCGACGATCTTGGTGGGCTTGCGGAAGATGGTTGGATCCGTCTTCTTCGTCTCCGGCGTGAGGCGTTGATGGCGGCCTGGCGGTGGCTCAGCGCCGATGCTTCTTCAGCGGTTAGATTCCGGCGAGTGCGTCTGCGCCGGATGGATCTTGCGGCTTTACAACTGGTTTGGCTGTGCTTCTCCCTCGGGTGTGTGGTGTGCGTGGTGGTGCTAAGCTCGCCGTGTGTGGAGTGTGCTGTTCTTGAGCTCGTGTGTGTGTGTTCTTCCTTGCTTTGATCCTGTACACGGCTCCCTATCAAAAAAAAAAATAAGGTCCCAGAAGATGGTACGGTGGTTCATAGCCAGGAAGTTTTTCGTGAATTGGATACTAGCGCGACGAGGAGCATCTGCTGTATGGCATCAGCAATTGTGTGGTCTGCTTGAGATCAATTTTCGATCGGATTTTTGCTAGAGGCACACGGAAAAAGCTATGCGGGTCCAGATAGTTGGGGTTGAGCTAAAATTGTTCACGAGAAGTGAGTACCCGTAATTTTGGGATGGCGGCATGCGTATAAGACTCGGGGAGTTTGGAGTACGTCGTGGAGGATCATGTACCAAAAGGCGTCGATCATGGCACATTGGTGCTAGGCTGATATGATGCGAGGTGGAGCATGATTGCAGTCGAACAAGTTCGGCTGGGTTGGACTGGACAGTCTGACGGGCAGAAGACGGTGAAGATCGGCGATAACGACGTAGGAGCGTGAGGGCTGATGCTGTCCGAATTCTGTGGCGTGGAAACACGTGGCGCATGGTTATGCGTGCTTCGACATGCGGTGGCGCGGAGTTGATTCAAGACGGTGTACACGTGAGAACTTGAAGTCGACAGGGCGCGGGGTGGACTGATCCTCTACCAAGGAATCATGTTGAAGGTGGAGCTGGAGTCTCTGGCGGAGATTTCACTCGGCTGATGGAGGGGCTACGGCGTAAGTGCACGGAGAGTCGAAACCTAGTCAGCGGGAAGGCGAGAAGCACGTTGGTCGGACTGGACGTCAGGGTTCGAGAGATACGTGGAACTCGGCATCGGTCGGGATTGACTGATGGTTGTCTGCAGTGGGGCCTGAGATGGTGTGGGTTAGCAACCCGGTAGATCTTGGCCAAGATTGCAGATGCTCGACGCGGTAATAGCGGCGAGGCGTGCGGTAAGCACGGGACACGGCGACAGACCAGGGCACAGGCGGTCAGACATGTGGTCAGATGGGTGTGCAGGGGTGCTGAAGCAGTGTTGGCGAGTATCGGATTCAAGTTGGTGACTGGGTCTATGGAGATTAACGTCAGGTGATAGACAGGAGTCAGCCATGGGGAATCTGAGAAAGTGTTGGAGAGTCTGAAATGTCGGAAGCGTGGAGAGTACATGGCCGTATATTCTGTGATGTTCGGTGCACATGGCAAAGTGCGGATGACTCTATACAGAAGGAGGCAGAGTGCTACAGCTGTGGGACATGTAGAAGACTATCCAGGATGAGACGACTGTGAATTTGACTCAAGGTGACTAAAAGATGACGGTGAAATTCCTTCAAGTTGGAAGCATTTTCACGCAGATCAGTGATCGGTGTGTGATGATGTTGAAACGGGAAGAAGGGACTACAGTTGCAGGTGGAGTCACATGGAGTCTGGGAGTAGCAGTGGAGCTCATGGAGACAACTCAAGTCCGGAGTACATGGAGGTTTGACGCATTGACGAATTCAAGGTGGTGGACAATATTCGCCAAGGTGGAGTTTGTTGTGTTTGTGTCAAATATTGTGTACGTGTTGGGTTAGGTTTGAATTTGAGTTGTATTAGGTGTGGATAGGTACGAGTAGTGTTCGAGTCGAACTCTTATAACCTGGGTCTCCCATATAATGAGGGGAGCACCACACGTGTAACCCATGATGACTTGATAGCAGCAGGCGCGCAAGTGGAGCCGGCGGCTTGTGCCGGCGACCAAGGCGGCCGGTGCAGCGGTATCAATGGGGAGGAGCGCCCGTAGTCATGCCCCGCAGATGTAGGCGAGTTCGCCGAACTGCGTTAACAAATCTCGGTGTCGTCATCGTGCTGCGATTGCTTGGTTCTCGGTAGATCAATATTGAGCGCCTACGACAGTAACATAACGGAAAGGAGATCGCGGTGAAGAAGCTTCATCCCTTGCAAGGACTTGATGATAAGGCATTTGACAGTCAATTTTGTGACCTTAGTAAGGTCCAATATAAGAACATCGTTCAGTTCTTTGGTTACTCCTGCCTAATGGTAACTAGGTATGTTCCCTACAACGAAGAACTGATTTTGGCTACAAAAACTGAGAGAATTCTCTGCTTCGAATATATGGAGGGCGGAAGCCTTGATAAATATATCGCAGGTACCATCGATGGTGCTCCACATTACTATTTAGCAAGCTTTGATAAATGATCTAGTAGCTTCATCTGTTCCTCCTTTTCCTTTTGCAGATGAATTTTGTAGACTTAACTGGCACACATGTTACCAGATTATTAAAGGGACCTCTGATGGTTTAAATCACCTTCATGGAGCACATGAAAACCCTATTTTCCATCTGAACTTGAAACCATCAAATATATTGCTTGATAAGAACATGACAGCCAAAATTGCAAATTTCGGTTTGTCGAGACTTGTCGCTTCAACAGAAACAGATAATCAACTTCAAAGGACAGTGTAAGTTGATTCATCATGTTTTAAGTCAGCTAATCTGCTACTGACTTAGTTTTGATTGTATTGCACTAATCCTACATTTGATGCTGAGATGATATGATGCAGCGGGTACATGCCACCAGAATACATAGAAGGTGGTTATATATCAAACAAATATGACATTTTTTGTTTGGGAGTTATAATTCTAAAAATACTGGCAGGAAACAAGGGTCATTACCTTTGTTATGAAATGTCTATGGAACAGTTCACTAAGCATGTATGTAATTTTTAGTTTTCAAAATTTATTATGTGGTACTTTTTATTTTGGACCGACCGCTCATGTTCCAAATTTATCTGCCAATTTTCTCAGGTAATAAAGAACTGGGAGAGACGGCTGCAGGGAACATCGGGGTATTCATCACACGAAAGATACATCCTACAATTTAAGAAATGTATTGAAATAGCAGTAAAATGTGTGGAGAAAGACCGACATAAAAGACCCATTATAAACGATATTGTCCATGAACTTGAGGAGCTTGAAGCCAAGATGGCGGCGGTGGCGCCCAAGGAGAAGGAGGTGAGGTCGGAGCTATAGGTGTCAGCAGCATGGACGATTCGGCGATGACATGTTCTTTTGGAGGAGCATTTTGTAAACGACACACAAATTTAGACCACTTCGCATATATGCAAAAGAAATGGTCACTCTCAAAATAACACTCTAGTTCTTTTGCGATTAAGGGTGATTTACTAAGCTCACATGTGGCCTCTGCATAGGTAGGATGCACACGACCAACCTTCCAGTCTTAGATAATAGGGAAGAAACATATGATTTAGCAGACACTCAAAACTGGCCACGTACAAAAAAAATGTATTGTAAAAAACAAGGGTCCCCTACTGAAAAAGTGTTATAAAGTTTCAGTAGGGGACCCTTGCAACACAGCCCACTGCAGTTTGCAACACAGCCCAACAAGGTAAACAGAGAACTAAAATCACAAGTCCTTGGAAATTGCATGGAGGATCCTAACAGAATAAGAAAAATTACCAATATCATCCGAAAATAATCTTCATCACAGAGCCAGCGTCACCGCTACGGGGACAACAAATTTGGTGCAGTGAAGCTGCGATGCGACGACTATGAAGGGGCCAAAACAAAAGGCAAGCAGCAGCTACACTTTTTTTTTTGACGGATCCAGCAGCTACACTTGACTCAGAGTTAAGTTGCGGAGCACATCGGGGGTTGAGACTCGATTTTGGGTTTAAGGCTTGTGAATAGACCACTCGGTAAGCTGTATTTACACTGTATTATATTGTATTGTACAACAGAAAAAAAAACTACAAAAACTACCATCGCCAATGTATTTAACTGTTGCTTTTGCATACCAGCAACCTTTCTAGGTCATATAATGTATCACAGTAGTCATAGTTGAACAACCGTTTGTTTTTCTACTTTGGGCTCAAGAGACGTTTTACTAATATATCTAGCAAGCAAGGAAGCAGCTCAAGCTCGCAGATACAACAGCCTCCCCAAGGCAGACATCATCAGTCACTACAAACGATGACGCACCTTCCACAATATGGACAATAACAATGATCAGTTAACGCAACCGGTAAGATTAACCCTGAATAAACGACATTCTGGGAGTACATATATACACATTCTGAGCACAATCATATCCGCCTACAACATGCTTTGGTATTTACCAGCTCCAGCCCCAGATGTTTTTTTCTTTCCAAAGGCGGTTATGTTCCAAAAAGCTGGGAAACTCGGTTTCCCACCATATTTTTCTGTCGAAGCACGTCAGCATCGTCTTTGGATTACATACCATGGCTGCAAAAAAGAAAGGAGTGTTGTAAAACTCCCTGCGGCTATGGCTGCTGAGCATGTAAATGTTTAACGTGACTTTTTTGTCAAAAAATAAATACAATGCATGCTGTGCATTAGTGCATAGCTCATGGCCTGATACACGGGTGTAATTGTGCATGTTTAATAATGTATGTCACTGTAATCTAGAGAAATTACCAGAATCTGCCGCATGGCCCTAGGGCCTGGAGAGGAATCTATGGAACCGTTGTGCTTTTGCAGCATCTGCTGCATTCAAAACACCAGCTTTCTCAGGTGTGGTTGCACTAGATGAAACTCGCCTCCTCTTTCTTAAACGGAATAAGAAATCTTCCGTATCAAGGACATATGAAGCCTGCAGACGTGATGACATGCATCAGTACTAATTAATTAGTCCAAAATTGGTAAAATGTAGCAAAAGTATGGCATGGACAATGGCCAAAGTGGCATGTCGATCAGTAAAATTCTCAGAGTATAACCAATTTAGAAAAACGGTAATCATGGACTAAGTATAACATCACATTGCAGTCATAGGCATGATGCTCCCACTAAAATATAGGTACCAGTCACATTGCAGTCATTTGCAGTATAAACAAAGTAGCAAAACAGTGGTGGCAGATTCGTATTACATCATGTTGCAGTGATGTGCACAATGCTCCCACCAAAATATAGGTACCTTTGAGGATTTGCAGGATATCTTGTGTTCAAGGCCATTAGTGACCCTGAAACCATCCATGACCTCCAAGGAAGCTTGAATGTCATCGCTGCTCCCGAGCTTCCGCTTATTCCTGGGAAATTAAAATGAGGTTAGACCATGAAAAGAACAATATGAAATCAAGGGACCCGGCACGATGCCAGAAAAGTACCTCTCGAGGAAGACGTCATCAGATAACTTTGTATCTGAAATACTCGACAAGTAGTCGTCATAGAGATAAGATGAAAAATTTGGATCGATTGAGACTGCAGTTACTTCCGGCTTTTCATGCCCATACTCCATGAGCTGCATAGATAATCTTGTAGGATTTGAGCGCTGTAAATTACAACAGGAAGTATATGAGTTATTTGGTAGAACATGAATAGTCCTCTGCAAATGTATCCCTCTATTTGCTGTACGAAGCGATCTTGATTATATAAACAAACTTACCCGTTCGAATCTATATATGCTCTCGTCATGGAGAAGAACCCGAGCATTTTCATGATAAACTAGATCAAAGAACCTTCCAGGAGACCTGGACTTTTCATATATATAAAGCTGGAGCAGCTTGTTATCCATTTCATCAGATGCTATTGCTTGAAGCTGAAGGAAGATGAAAATTAATATTGTAGGCAGTAACCAGTATAACAGATTTTGATAGTTAAGTCAACTTGCCTGCTTCACAACTTTGTATATCAGCTTATCTAATGTGAAAAGAACATATGACTGAGTCCCGATGATAGAACGGCAGTCATCCTCGAATTTGGTGTTGTCAGAAGAACCATCAAGCAAGTTATAAAGTGCACTCATAAACCTGCAGTAATAACACAGATCAGTTATCCATTGCGCGGAAACGTTCCAATGGAGCAGAGTAGCAGAGCAATGTTACTTTGAATATTGGTGTGGGGAGTTTGTATCCTTAGAAGTTCTCCACTTCTTTTCAGTTGTAGAAGAGTTTGTCTTAGCTGATAGTATTCTCTCATATAAGATCTGCAATTAATACAAGTTAGCCAAGGGCATTGACCATATAGGCAACTAACATGACCATGCATGTATACGAATAACTAACCTGGTGTAGCCTGAAAAGAACATAAAATGAATCGTTTCCATAAAATATGCGTGAAAACTTTTCCTCGCGATCATGTAAAGCTGTGGGGACATGCTTGGCAAGTGGTTTAACTGCATTATGCAAGCGTTCTGAAAATGGCAGTGATATTCCTCCATCGGCATCATGTGCCTCTGTGTTTCCTCTGCCTCACCCTCACTTTCGGCCTTCGCGTCAGGATCATCATGATCAGCATCTTCATCCTCGTGATCTTCTCGAGAACACTCCTCACCATCACCAGATTCGCTACCAGAGGCGTCCTCGCCAGCCTCAGATGCATTTTCACTGTCTTCTGATCTCTGGGCACTTTCCTCACCTTCATCCCACATCAGCATCATTCTCTCCAGCAAACTCAACTGCTCTAGGGCGGCCAGCAGAAACTTCCTTCGGTCTCAAAGCTCCGTCTACAGCTACATTTCCAAGAGGCCCAAAACTATCTTCAAAATCCCCATTAGGAGATAACTCTCCCTCTTCTCTTTCAACCTTTGAATTTTTGTGAGGTCCAGTTTCTCCTCTCTGTTGAAATGGGAATACAAATAACAAAAGCAAAGCATGAGTTTGTTGGATTCCGTTTTAGGAGAAGAGTTATATGCATCGCCCATGTAAATGATTTTCACGGTTTTGTTTGACCATATAAAATTGTGCTTGGCATTGACAAAACTGCCACAAATATGAATCAACTAAAACAGTGTAAGCAGAGGCATGAAAATGAACACACAAAGCAACAGTCAGCGAGTCAGATCGTAGTAGATCCAGTTTAAGAATGAAACGTACCCCTATAGAGGGAACTGTCTCATTGCCACCCATAGCTTCAACCACAGCCTCCCCTCCAGTACCTAACAGGCCAAATTAAACAACTGAGAATTGGCTAACAAAATCATAATAAATAAGCTACGCTAAAATGTATCTTAAAAGATGTAAGCTCCATTTAACAGACAGCACAAACCTGATGTAAGCTCCAAATTTGTTCTACGCTGATTCTGTTCGGTCTGAGAAAGGTGGGTATTACTATTCTCCACTGTTCTTTCAGAGGAAATGTTTTGTCCAGATGACCCTCACCTCTGCGAACAGTTCGATCAGCATCATGGAAACCATTTTGAGCATCTTCTGTAACTCCATTCGCCAATAAAGCACGCGAAGATTGGGCCTGTTCCTTTGGAATGCTTTCATCTCCATCGGATTGCTTAACAGCAACTGCACCATTTGCTGTTGCATTATTGTTTTCCCCAACACTAGCTGTAGGGGTTCGGCTCTTGAGTTTTACCACCCTGCATCTTCAACACAACGAGCTCGGGGCTGAACTCCCAAAATAGGTTCCACGAATGTTGTCCAGGTTCTCATCACTTTGTCGACTTGATCTGCCGAACTGCAGACTTCTCCACAAGAGTACTTGATGATCTGATAAACATCTTCATGAATTTCTGAATCTACGTACTCAAATGACATATTGGGAACTATTGGCCGCCTATTCCCAGCAGCAATAGCAAGAAGAACATCATCCTCCTTCCTTTTCTTCTCATTAATTTCTTTGATCTCAGAAACAGAGCTGCACAAGGGGGAGAGTAGTTTCAAAACACAGCAGTAAAATAAGGAGATTCGGTTGCAGTACCAGGAACAACATAAACACATCATAAATGCATACCTTTTGTGCTCAGATTCTTCGCATCTTGTTGTTTGAAGTAGAAACTGCGATGGTCAAGGGACTTGTGATAATTCTTGGCATATATTTCAGCCCAAACTTTATTAAAATCTGACCGGCACCTTGACCATTCATCCTGCTTTTGCTTAAGCCTAGTTAAAATTACTGGCAAAGCCACGCTAGCATTTTTGCGAAGAACATCCATGACATCAAGGCCATGGTCACCATATAACCGTTCTATGCATCTCAAATTCAAAGCTGCCAAAAGCACAAAGAATTCAATGATATAAATGTTTTGTTCAACCATAAGAGAGCAGTAAAAACCCATTCAGCAAAAGAACTACAATACATGTCCAATACATGCTGGCAGATACTTACGAGTCAAATGTTCATCGATGCGTATAGGGCTGTCTGGTTTGATTGAATTGTCTTGCATCTTTTCTATCAGCTCCTCAATACGCTTAATCGCCACATTAACAGATTCCAACAGCATGTCTAACTCAAACCTAAACAAAATTTCACAGAGAGTAATTATCATCCACAGGCCACTTAAAATGGAAAGAGACGCTATCAAGTAATGCTATTCTGGTTAATGAGTGATACAATGCAGGAGAAGAAGACACTGTCATGGACATGTTTCTGGCCAAATCTACTGATGATGTCGCAACAGCAATAGCAGCGTATAGCCAGCACGGTCGTATCCAAGAAATTTATTTCCAAATATCAGATAGCCAAGTTTGTTAAGTTAACAGCTGGTTAGTTCATGTTTGTTACGGCCCATCTCTCTGAAAGAGAGTTAAGAGCTACACTGAGATGGACGGAACAAGTCACAATGTTTGCACAATATCAAATACAAGAATCACCCAAGTGTTACTATATGACAGCTGAACAAATGTGTTCGTGAATATAAATCATGGCTTCATGCAAGCTCTGGTTAAGCACAATCATCTTATCTCTGCTTGAAATTCAGTTTCTAATGCGTATGAATTATGGAAGGGAGTTTTCTGCATGTTTTTGTTGCTTTGTGGTTACGATTGAACAGTTATTTCTCCGCTGTCCTAAGGCTAGATACATTTGGGGTGTGGACAATTGTACTCTCTAACCTCCTAATGTGCTGGATTCTGCATCACTTTGGGTAGTCAGTGGTTTTTCATTTTCCTAAGTATTTTGGGTGCATGACAATTTATAAAAGGAATGATTCCTGTTATCGGAGCAAAATGCATCATGATTCCGCAGTTGACTTTAGCGATGTGTCACTTGATTCACTTTTGGGCTAACATGCAAAAAAAGAGAGCCAAAATTTCAATGGGGTCAGGGTCTCTGGCAAATGGCATTGAAGCCTTCAAGGACAAAAGGATGGGCTCCTGTGGTTTTCCACCTAAAGAACAGATGGCGCCAAGAATCATGAGGGTGCAGCTGTAGTTAATTTTGGACGCTTGGTAAGGAAATGAAGATGCATGGAAGCTTTAGTTTGTCTCTACTTTCCATGTCATGTTACGATTTTCCTTTTCGACAAGATTGTACCCAGTGTCCCAGTCTGAGGTTAAGATTCTAATGTTGCTGGTGTGGTGTAGCCTTTTTTCTATTGATGTCAGCGGCAAAACAGGCATGCATGTTGGGTGGGTTCTTTTCATTTCTGGTGCAGATTCGATACTGTAATACCACTTTGATTTTCTTAATAAACCAGAAGCATGTTGTTCTAAAAGATAACCAATTGGATAGACCTACAGATTGCACCCCTTTCTAACAATGGTTAAAAAAAGGTGCGTCTAGGCGCTAGGTGACAGCAAATCGCCTAGGGCTTAATCGAGCTGTGTGTGAGCTTAAAACCACCTAGGCATGCGCTTAGGCGACATAGGTGCTAGGCAGAGGCAAAACTAGCCTAGAACTTTACTTAACCTTGGCTAATATGTACGATTGTGCATTTTGCTAATAGGTGTCAACAGTTAGATGCAAGCAAACACGAAACATAGTCCAGAACCTGTCATCTTCACATCTAAACAAGCTTTCTTCATACTGATTCTTCCGCATGTGTTTAAATGAATAATCCTCACTTCCTGAGGTAACCGATACCCAGAGATCATTGAGCACAGAGACTCCAAGTTCAGTTCTGGAACTTGAAGAAGGGATAGGGTACTGAAATAAGAAAGGAAACATGAGATATTGTGGAAATCAGTGCCAAACAGAAATGACAGGGAGTAAAAAGGAAGAAGATATTACAATGAGCTGAACCAGCTTACATTTTTAGGCAAAAGTCGGTAACTAGGAGTACACCGCTGACAGTTTGAGAGGTCAAGCTCCGATATTGGCTTGCATAGGTACTTCTCTTTGGTGGAGAATGGAGTAGCTTTGTGGATAGCACCTTCCTTAGAATTAGACCCCTTATCAAGCCTTTCTCGTTCGTTCTCGCTCGGTTTTTCAATATCTCTGTCCCTGTCCTCCCCTGCACGCCCTTTATCTCTCTCTTTTTCCAATGCCTTTGCTGATCGTGATGTTTGCCCTTCATTAACGAAACCTACTATAAATAATCTCTACAAAGAGTAGAATTAATGAAATTATAAACTTCACAGTAAGATATCACTTACTTTTATTGATGACTCCATCAAGAAAGCCATCTACAGAGTAAAACAACTCTTTAGAAATAAAAGAATAAACACAACATGATAAAACGTGGTACAGAGAAAGCGCATTCAACAAACAGAAATACACAAGTGAAATAATATATGTGGTCTACCTATATTTTCACAATGTTCCAAGAACTCGCTGAATCCATTCATCAGTTCTGGACAGCGCTGAAGTATGTCATTTACCTGAAAATAAAAGGCAAAGATATTCATGTTCAGAAACGTAACATTAGGTTTATCCACTGGTTAGGTCTCTCACAAACCCTTAAGATCGTTAGGTAATATTTGCAATTGGACTTTAGAACACATCGATCTAACTTACCAAATTTTTCAATTCACTTCTTGTAATTATTTCCTGGCTGTATATGTGAAGACATTTCAAAAACTCCTGGTAAGCTTCAGGCTCTAGCTTCTCCTTTACTTTCTCACAGAAATGGATCTCTTGCGTGTACACACCTGAGTTTGAATGATAGAAATGGATCTATAAATCAAAATGGAAGGACTGTGCAGGACATTATTAATTTGGAGATCGACGTTATATGGAAAGCTGAACAGAAGCACAAGATAGATTCTAAAATTAATAGAAACCAACAGAACTACTCCCTCTGTATCAAAATATAAGACTTTCTAGCTACTTTCTGCACACATGTATCTAGACATGTTTTAGTGTAAGATTCACATGAATCTTACACTAAAACATGTCTAGATACATGTGTGCAGAAAGTAGCTAGAAAGTCTTATATTTTGATACGGAGGGAGTACAAGGCACTGATGATGCCACCCTGCACATATATCCGCACAAATTGGCATCTTAATACTAATCAACATGGCCGAGGACTCACTTTTCCGTGCATCATTATCATTGTAAGACGAAGCAGAGATGCTAGCCGCCCCTTGGTGTGTCTCAGCCTCCTTCTTTGGGAAAGTTCTGCGCTTGGGTTGTCCTCCTTCCAAATCTTTGCTGTCATATTCACCGTCCTTGTCTCTTCTATCCCGGTCAATCTTACGACCCTTTTCCTTGTCAATAGGCTTTCTGTCAGGGTCATGCTCGAGATCAGGGCGATCAACACTGGTGTCACGTTCAGCAGTTGACGGATGAGGCCTCTCCCTCTGGAGAAAGACAACAGCTAGTCAGTGTATAGTTTTTGTGTACAGTGAATTGGAAAATTAATAAAGCATTGAAGTCCAGGAGTATATGTGGGAATGAGAGCCTAACAGACGATGTCGTCCCGACTTCCTATGTGATCATTTTATATCTACATTACATGTGTGAAGCCATGGAGGAGCCAATGCCGACTAATATCCAGTGGATCCTAAAGCCCATGTAAGAACTCAACTCCATCATCGGTATAATTCATTCAGGTGCATTCAGATATGAAGACAGAGAACAATAATAGTGGTACATGTTTTACCTTAATGCTCTGTACATTCCTA
Source organism: Poa pratensis (assembly GCA_947311845.1). NCBI lineage: Eukaryota > Viridiplantae > Streptophyta > Magnoliopsida > Poales > Poaceae > Poa > Poa pratensis. Next base: position 1,351,707 of record CAMZMU010000100.1, read on the forward strand.
GCAGGCGGCATAATCTGGGTCTTGTCGTCATCCTGTTTAACCTTGGGAACAGCGAGGACTTGCGGAGCGGTGGACGTATCGGGCAAGAAATGCTTGAACTCCTCGAGCAGGTCGGCATGGTCGCGGAAGAGCGTCGCGACCTAGAGAAGGAGAGTCAGTTAGTGTTGGCACATATACATACAAGCACTGGCGGAGCCACGGCAAGCTAGCCGGGTGCACAGGACACCGGCTAGAAACATTTTTCTTTGCAAAATCGTATTTTTTCACCATGTGTGCACCCGCTAAAAATATTTTTTACGTGTTGTGACACCCTCTGTGACCCCTGGTTCCAGATGCTGTAGCTCCGCCACTGCATACAAGTACATATGTCTATGTGGCGACAAATGCAAGGTAAGTACCTCCTCGTAGACGTCCTGGATGGACTTGTTGTGCATGCGGTACATGTTGAGGATCCCGAGGAAGGCCTTGTATACTGCCTCCTCGTGCTGGAAGCGCGTCTTGATCTTGTTGACGAAGCTGATTGCCTCCATGAAGTCGACGGGCTTCTTGTCGCTGTCGAGGTCCTGCAGCTTGATGGCGAATCCCTTGGGCAGGAAGGCGTTGAATCCGAGGATGAGCTCCGGGTAGCCGTTGAAGAGCGTCTTGACCCGGATGATGACGCCCGCCGTGTCGATCCTGCGGCGGGGCAGAGGAATCGATCAAGACATAGATACATACACACACACACATGAACGGATATGCTGATTTGTTTGATTCCTTTTTTTGATTACGGAATGGTAATGGATGGTGGTGATGGCCGTGTTAGGGCGATCTAGTTGTGACTATGTACTGGTGGTAGTAGCAGGCATCATGGAGATGGTGGTGATGAGCAGGGCGTGCTATGTCGGGAGGATGGGGAACCATATATACCTGGCGGACTTGAAGTCTCGCATGACCTCTAGGAACTCGTCGTACTTGGCGCGGTTGTCGAGGAACTTGTCCTTGACGGCCTTGAGGTAGGTGAGGGCGTCGTTGGTGGTGAGCTTCTGCGCCGACCCCGGCGACGGCGGAGACATCCTGGACCTGCAGATCGGGGGTCATGGAATGGAACCGTGGACGGATAAGGAAGGAAGGTGGTGTTGGGACTCACGGATCGGATCGCGGGACGACGGTGTTGGGGCGCTTGAGCTGGGACCCCATGGGCGGCCGGGCGAGATAGGGCAGGCGGGGCTGATCAGTTCATCCGGCGGCGGCGGCGCCGCCTGGATCCGGTGGCCGCAAACCCTAGCGGCGGTCGAGCGAGCGAGGGGCGCGCGACAGGGGAGACGAGGAATGAATGGGGAACGAAGGAGGGGAGAAATACGAACTGATCGACGATAGATACCATCCTTCTCTTCTTGATTGAGCACACCGCCCACCCCCGCTGATCTCGACAGTCCGATCCGGCCGCTCACCGTCGGATGGTGTTGGCCTACATTACATATTCTTTTTGGGTTCGGAACACGACTATTATGAGCCATTAGCAAATTGTCGATTAGCTAGCGACTAGAGGGAAAAAAACACCTCACGTCATTGCTATGTGCTAATTGCATAAGATTGGAAGGGGAATTTTGAGACTGTCAACGGATTGAGCCCACTGACCAACTGTCCACCGCTCCACGTGTCCTACTTTGGCGCTCCACCTCCGTCTCGTTCTTGCAAACCCTCCCTCGCTCTCTCTATCAAGATGCTCAAGCAACAAAGGAACTATCTCTTTATCGACATCCTCAAACAACATACATGTCTTATGAAAAAACCTAGACTCCCTCTCTCTCGATCTCGTGAAGCAACATACACAGAATAACAGTGAGCAACAACAAACGACTTGTGAGGGTTTCACCAAAGATAGAGGGTTTAAATGGAAAGGTTGGTCTATATAGCCAAAATCATGGCTTGTTTTACATTACATTCTCTTTTTAGGTTTAGATACGGGTATCTAGCGGCCAGATCCGGATGTAAACATCAAAGTATGTTGGAGTTGGATGCGGAACGGTGGTTTATGAAGTAAACGGACACTTGCTGCCCTAAGCGACCCGGTTCCGTAAATACCCCACAGAAGCATGTATAATTTCTTCTTTCATTAGTTGTACCCACAAGTGTAGGAGATTGTTTTGGTCTTCAGGGGTACTATAGTTCAACGCCGTGGGAGCACAAGGATATCAATAAGACTTTAGCAATCGAGACGTCACTCTTTGTCACAAATGTACGCCAATTATCTTAACAAAGAGAGATGTTAGTTGTAAAAGCTGAGGATGAGCTTCAGATAGTCGTTGAAGAGCATCTTCAAGCGAATGGTGATGCCCGCGGTGTCAATCCTGTGGTGCGCAGAGGAATCCAGATGATCGCGAAACCGTATAATCCGTGAACATAGCTTCTTCTTGGAGGCAGGTCATGCACCCTAGGCTGGTCACCAGGCCTAGAATCAGCCTCCCTAGACCTCTAGAGAAGCTACCAGATGACAGTGATGGACGTTGAGGAGACAAGCATTTTTGTTTCTTCATCGAGACTTTCTCAACCACTCGCCCCCACTGCTTCGCATCTTTCTTCTCGACATTGCAAGGGTCATCCAGGTGAACCAGCAAACCACAATGAAAGCACAAAATTGGTATCTTATCATATTTTAGACCAAACCATCTCCCCTCGGCTTGATCATCAGATTCTTTTAGGAGCACTTTCCTGATGAGAAAAGGTTGATGCACCCAAATAGTTACTCGGATGTGCAATTATTTTCCCATGTCGTACAATCCTTATCAACATCCACTTCCAGATTATCGCCAATCCAACCACCAATTAATTTCACATAAGCCACATTCATCATATCCAGCGGCAACACACGGACCTATATTGCCATCTTGTCAAAAACCATGTCAGATGATCTAACAGCTCCATCAAACTCTTGAAGAAGGAGAGAATGGAAATCGTCGTTATGAACTGCATGCTTCCAATCCCCTTTGGACTTAAATCTCACCACAAACCTGTTATCCCCAATCACCTTGAACTATCCCCAATCCCCTTTGCATTCCCACATTTTTCCCGGCATGGTCGAAGGAGAAACACACGACATCGCCGCATCTCTCACGATGAAACCCAACATTGGGGTGGGGGGTGGGGTGGGGGCGAGAGATCCAGAGAATAGCCAACCAGTAGAGATCGCGCCACCGCAATCACCACCAAAGTCGAAGAGCACCACCCAACAAGGAGAAACCCTAGAGTTTTCACAAGCACATTAGAATTTTAATATTGGTTATCCAGCAAGCATGGTTATTTGGATAAATTGCATGAGTATTGAAAAGACTAGGTCTGGGAACTAGGGACATATGTGGATTGTTAATTTGGGAAAATTGGCTGCAGTACACCGTTATTTTCCATCATTTGCCAAAACACACCACCCGAATGCGTGTTTGCCGAGTATCATTATAATTTGCCAAAACCCATATAAACTGAGGATTGTTAACGTGAGATGTTTGTCTCCAATCATGGATATTCCATAGATAAACCTAAATGTTTTAGCTCATGTCACACTCAGGCCGGACTTCTAGCTCTATATCTGCCGTGTGGAAACCGTCAGGCCGACTAGGATCGCTGCGCAAAACAGGTTGACATTCTGCAGAAAACCCATGTCCTCTTGGTTGTCTCTTCTTCTTCTTCTTCTTCTTCTTCTTCTTCTTCTTCTTCAAAAAACCCATATATACATTGAGAACTCCCCAAGTCCTACCACAAGATAAAAACCTAGCTCCAGCCATGGCAGCAGCTGCGCCATCAACTGTCCGCATTCCCATCATCCTACTGGTCCTCCTACTCCCGGCCATCTCTGCTTCTTCCTCTTCTTCTTCTCCAAGTCCAGCCGACGGCAGCGAGACGGCCTCGCCGCGCTGCTGGCTTTCAAAGCCCAGCTCGCCGACCCTCTCCGTGTCCTTGCGGATAACTGGACCGGCATGTCTTTCTGCCACTGGGTTGGCGTCTCTTGCAGCCGTCGCCGGCAGCGCGTTACCGCTCTGAAGTTTTCCTACACACCCTCGCTGGACCCATGGCTCCTCACCTTGGTAACCTTTCTTTTCTCTCCGTCCTTAACATTACCTACGCTGAACTCACGGGTTCAATTCCTCCCGAACTTGGTAGGTTAGGCCGGCTTAAGCGGCTTCGTCTTAAAGGAAACTACCTTTCAAATGCCATCCCTACCGCCCTAGGTAACCTTACAAGGCTTGATCTCTTTAGTCTAGGTATTAACAACCTCACTGGTCAAATTCCTCATGACATGTTCATTGGTATGCGGAAACTTAAGGGGATTTCCCTGTATGAAAATGACTTGAGTGGCCAAATACCACCCTATCTATTCAACAACACACCTTCCTTGACGTACATTTACCTCGACACCAATAGTCTCTCGGGCCAGATACCTCCTGAGATGCTACTAAATCTTCACAACCTTACAGATTTTTGGCTGTATGAAAATTACTTCAGTGGCCAAATATCACCCAATCTATTCAACAACACGCCTTTGGTAAGACTTTTCCTACGATACAACAATTTTGAGGGAAACCTGGACTTCCTGTCATCTCTTTCCAGCCTTCAGTCTTTAGATGTTAGTAACAACCTACTCACCGAGCCCATTCCTAAATCCATCGGCATGATGAAAAATCTAACATTGCTTGATCTTTCTAGCAACGACATTTGGGGTACTATCCCAACAGAAATGGGTATGCTTGGGAGTCTGCAACGACTCTTTCTCCAAGAGAACAAATTATTTGGCTCTATACCAAGCAGCTTTAGTAATCTTAGTAGGTTAGAGAGACTTAACTTGTCCAACAATCAATTAGGTTCAATCTATCCTAATTGATTGTTGGACAATGCGCCTGAAGTTCCTGGAGAGGCTTGGAATCACGCTCGATGTGTCGTTGGCAATGGAGTATCTACATAATGATCAGTACGAGTTGATTTTGCAATGTGAGTTGAAACCCAGCAACGTGTAATTCGATGAGGACATGACTGCGCATGTTGCTGACTTCGGCATTGCACAGTTGCTTTTGGGTGATGACAACTCTATGATTTGTGCGAGCATGCCTGGAACGGTTGGCGATATGGCACCAGGTACTCAACTAGCACATGTTAAACCATCACGTAATTATGGTTAGCCGTACATGCTTGCTCTGATATTTGTTCATGTATTTCTTGCATAGAGTATGGGTCTGTTGGAAAAGCATCACGAGAGAGCAACGTGTTCAGCTACGGGATCATGCTCCCTGAAGTCTTTAGTGGAAGAAGACCCACAAATGATATGTTCGGGGGAGAACTAACCCTTTGGCAGTGGGTACAACATGCGTTCCCTGCGGAGCTTTTCCAATTCATCTACGATCAGCTACTTCAAGGCCCGACCTCTTCTTCTAGCTACAACCTGGATGCCGAATTCCTCGCACCGGGATTTGAGCTGGGTTTGGTCTACTCCAACGAGTCGCCTCACCAGAGATTACAATGAGAGACGTGGTCGTGTGGTTGAAGAAGACAAAAGAGGAGTACAACAAAGGATGGCAGCGGCATCGCAAGTCATAGGATGGTGACCGAACTTGGACTCCTTTGCTCATATGAAATTATGTTTGTGGAGGATGTCAATGGGGCATATGCACCCATTTGCAAATGAGTCTTTTTTTTGGGTCAATGGTGCATATGCACCCGGTAGGCAAACTGAACTTCCAAGTAACAAACAAATGTTAATTACTCGTCTAGATTACTTCACAATATACCATGATGATATAACGATTTTATCCTAACTACTTTCATAAATGGCACATTCCAAAGGGCGTAAGGGTAGCAAACCAGGGAATGGTGAAAAGAAAGGTACATACGTGTCAGTGTATCATATATAATGCACAAAAAAAAGATAGAAAAGATATTTTACTAATCTTGCAGATAACAAATATAATTCCACTTATGTTTGCGCTCCATGCCCAACTAGCCCGGCAAGAGATTGCAATCTTCTTATTTCCGGGCATCTCGTTTAAAAGATAGAGCGGAGTGTACTGCTTTGGCAGCACACCATGCATGTGTCGCGATTAAATAATTCAACTATTCTTAAACAGGGGCATTGGACCAATTATGCAACGAGAAACACAAGGAAATATACATCGACCAGGCTTTTGACATTAGACCCCAATTTAAAACACAAGTTACCCATCATTTTCTATTTTTTTCTTACAATAACCGTCAACAATCAGACCTAACTAGGAACGATTTACAAATTTTTGAAGTGCAAGCGATAATACACACAGCCTTGAAACTGCAGGTGTGCACGGTCCAAATATCTATCTCCAACGCATGGTTACTAATAGTTCTCATGCTTAGGAATTAGGCTGCACTAACATCATAACAAGTTAGGATGGTGTGTTTCAGCTGTATTTCATGCGGCACACAGACTTTGTTACTTGGACACATTGTCAGGTCAATAATTTCTGGTAAACGCAATTTAACGAAACTGCGATGATTGGTGTTTCGGACCAGAAGTCTTGAGTCAAGCATCAGTGACAGTGGGCATGTTTGTCCTGGCCTGAGACGGTAAGCTAGGTGACTAGGACATATCAAAGGATCGCGAGATGTTTGTCTCCAATCATGGATATTCCACAGATAAGCCTAAATATTTTAACTCATGTCACACTCATGCCGGACTTCTAGCTCTAGAGCTGCGCAAAACAGGTTGACATTCTGCAGAAAACCCATGTCCTCTTGGTCGTCTCTTCTTCTTCTTCTTCTTCTTCTTCTTCTTCTTCTTCTTCTTCTTCTTCTTCTTCTTCTTCTTCTACAAAAAAACCCATATATACATTGAGAACTCCCCAAGTCCTACCACAAGATAAAAACCTAGCTCCAGCCATGGCAGCAGCTGCGCCATCAACTGTCCGCATTCCCATCATCCTACTGGTCCTCCTACTCCCGGCCATCTCTGCTTCTTCCTCTTCTTCTTCTCCAAGTCCAGCCGACGGCAGCGAGACGGACCTCGCCGCGCTGCTGGCTTTCAAAGCCCAGCTCGCCGACCCTCTCCGTGTCCTTGCGGATAACTGGACCGGCATGTCTTTCTGCACTGGGTTGGCGTCTCTTGCAGCCGTCGCCGGCAGCGCGTTACCGCTCTGAAGTTTTCCTACACACCCCTCGCTGGACCCATGGCTCCTCACCTTGGTAACCTTTCTTTTCTCTCCGTCCTTAACATTACCTACGCTGAACTCACGGGTTCAATTCCTCCCGAACTTGGTAGGTTAGGCCGGCTTAAGCGGCTTCGTCTTAAAGGAAACTACCTTTCAAATGCCATCCCTACCGCCCTAGGTAACCTTACAAGGCTTGATCTCTTTAGTCTAGGTATTAACAACCTCACTGGTCAAATTCCTCATGACATGTTCATTCGTATGCGAAACTTAATGGGATTTCCCTGTATGAAAATGACTTGAGTGGCCAAATACCACCCTATCTATTCAACAACACACCTTCCTTGACGTACATCTATCTCGACACCAATAGTCTCTCGGGACAGATCCCTCCCGAGATGCTACTAAATCTGCACAACCTTACAGAAATTTGGCTGTACCAAAATTACTTCACTGGCCAAATACCACCCTATCTATTCAACAACACGACTTTGGAAAGACTTTTCCTACAAAACAACAATTTTGAGGGAAACCTGGACTTCCTGTCATCTCTTTCAAATTCCAGAAACATTAACATTAACATAGAGCACAATTCGTTCACGGGTTCGCTCCCTGACAATATCGGAAACCTCACTTCACGATTAGTCACCTTCACTGCAGGTCACAACAAGTTGACAAGTGAAATTCTAAAGGCAATTTCAATCATAAGCAGCCTTCAGTCCTTAGATTTTAGTAACAACCTACTCACCGAGCCGATTCCTAAATCCATCGCCACGATGAAAAATCTCACGTCGCTTGATCTTTCTAGCAACGACATTTTAGGCACTATCCCAATGGAAATGGGTATGCTTGGGAGTCTGCAACGACTATATCTCCAAGAAAACAAATTATTTGGCTCTATACCAAGCAGCTTCAGTAATCTTAGTAGGTTAGAGAAAATCGACTTGTCCAACAATCAATTAGGTTCAATGATACCCGCAAGTCTATTCCACCTGCATAAACTTCTCATACTCAATCTTTCTTACAATTCATTTGTTGGCGCACTACCGGACTTTTCTGGGCTGACACAAACATACCAAATGGACATTTCTTCTAATTTCTTGATAGGAAGCATCCCGGAATCAATTGGACAACTTAAGATGTTGACCTACATAAATCTATCGCACAACTCTCTGAGAGGCCCCATGGGAGGCTCACTCGAAAATCTAACCAACTTAGCTTCATTAGACCTCTCTTTCAACAACATCTCTGGTACCATTCCTACGTTCCTTGCAAAACTTACTGGCTTGACTATCTTAAACCTCTCATTCAACATGTTGGAAGGCCAATACCAGAGGGAGGTGTTTTCTCAAACCTCTCGCCACAATCTTTGATCGGGAATGCGGGACTATGTGGCGCTCCACTCATAGGATTTTTGTCATGTGTTAACAAATCTCATTCAAGTAATATGCACTTGCTAAAGTTTCTACTCCCAATTACCATCGTAGCTTTTAGCAGTATTGCTATTTTCTTATACCTATGGACCAGAAAGAAACTTAAGAATGAGGCGGACCTAAAATATTCTTTTGATTCAACCGATAGCATAGGTCATCAAATAATCTCCTTCCGAGAGATTATTCATGCCACAAATAATTTCGACGAAAATAACATCTTGGGATTTGGAAGCTTTGGAAAAGTCTTCAAGGGCAAGCTGAATGGTTTGGTGGTGGCAATAAAAGTTCTTGACATGCAGCAGGAGCATGCTATGAGAAGCTTCGATGCCGAGTGTCGCGTGCTTCGCATGGCGCGGCACCGCAACCTGATACGGATACTCAACACATGTTCCAACCAAGACTTCAGAGCACTTGTGCTTCAATACATGCGAAATGGCAGTTTAGAGAAGCTACTACACCAACCTCAAAGCACAATGTACTTGGGGTTCCTCGAGAGGCTTGGCATCATGCTCGATGTGTCGATGGCAATGGAGTATCTACACAATGATCAATACGAGTTGATTTTGCATTGTGACTTGAAACCAAGCAACGTGTTGTTTGATGAGGACATGACTGCGCATGTGGCAGACTTCGGCATTGCAAGGTTGCTTTAGGTGATGACAACTCTATGATTTGTGCGAGCATGCCTGGAACAGTTGGCTACATGGCACCAGGTATTCAACAAGCACAAGTTAAACCACCGCGTAATTATGGTTAGCCGTACATGCTTCCTCTGATCTTTGTTCATGTGTTTCTTGCATAGAGTATGGGTCTCTTGGAAAAGCATCACGAGAGAGCGACGTATTCAGCTACGGGATCATGCTCCTTGAAGTCTTTACTGGAAGAAGACCCACAGATGATATGTTCGGGGGAGAACTAACCCTACGGCAGTGGGTACAACGTGCATTCCCCGCGGAGCTTTTCCAAGTCATCCATGATCAGCTACTTCAAGGCCCGACCTCTTCTTCTAGCTACAACCTGGATGACGAATTCCTCGCACCGGTATTCGAGCTGGGTTTGCTCTGCTCCAGCGACTCGCCTCACCAGAGATTGACGATGAGCGACGTGGTCGTGTGGTTGAAGAAGATCAAAGCGGAGTACAACAGAAGGACGACATCGACATCGCAAGTCGCTGCATGGTGACCAAACTCGAACTCCTTTGCTCGTATGAAATTATGCTGGAGGATGTCACAGGGCACCATGCTTGTTTCCATCGCCTATAGTTTCAAGAATTTTTTGTTTCCTCCTTCGATCAGGCTTGTTTGCTCTATGTCACAGGATATTGGTTTACTAGTAATCGGTATGCTTTCTTTCATTGATATCATCATAAGGAATATCGATCGACCTTATGTTACCTTTCAAGAAGCTAGAGTCGAAGCCCTATGTCTTTGGAATTATAAAAATAGAAAACCAAAAAAAAATCTGCATCACTGAGTAATGCCAGACACATCTTAAAATGCAAAAATTGAATAGAATTTCACATGCAACTCCGGAGTGCCCAGGACAAACGATGATTCAAAAGATAAACGGATTACAAAGTTACAATAAGGCAAATCATGTCAGATGGGACTCTCTGGAGCAAGACATATATTCAGGATCGGCAGAGTTGGAAGAAATCAGGATTGATGTTCAAAAGGAAATAGATGGATGGAAGACGAGAAGTACATGTCAGGCGCACTTACTCAAGTAATCCACTTCGTCACGAAGAAATGACAGTGAGTTCGTCACATATCTCCGTATACTATATCTTTCTATAAATACGCATCATGATCTTTCGTCACTAGTAAGTACTAACAAAAATGGGGACACATACCGCGCCCTGCCCAAAATCACGCTATATTGATTAACCATGAATATATTCTCGATATACATCCTCTGATCGCCAAACTGAAGCAACACAGCATAACACACGCTGCGTAAAAGCTAAAGACTACTTGTATCCTGAAAGAGTCACCCGGCAAACTCTTGCTGCTCTTCCAGGCCCGGGGCCGACAGAGGGGGGACGGCCGACACATCATCATTCCTGTAGGCAGGCTCGACAATGCTCAATATTTTCCTAGAACTAGATGTGATGGATCTCCTAGTCACGCCGGGTTCAGTGTCACTCCTAGTCACGATTCCGGGTTCAGTGTCAGTTTTGTTATTGCCGTCATGTTTCTGAAATGGAACTTTATTGTTCGAAGCGGATTGACTAGCTGTGATGACTGAAGTGAAGACACCAGACTCCCGCAGACCTTGGACAATTGCCTGGTAGAAGAAGATATCAAGATAGATGAGTATATGGATATTAAACATGACAAACATTTGATTGTATGACTAGGACTGTTACGCACCATTGGGGTATATATGCGAGTCAACACTCCTTTCCTGAGAAGCTTCAGATTGAGCTGCTTATCATTCCATACAACGCGTTCATTGTACCTGAGAAAAGAGCAGTCAAGCAACAGACATAAATGGTCAACTGCAAATCCTGAGGCCAGCTTGTATTTTCATGCTAAAGGCTGTGCTTAGTGCATCTGAGTGACGGGAGAATGACTCTGAAATTTGATTTCTTTGTTTATCCTGATATTTTCAATCACGCAACATGCAAAGCAGGTGTCCAATGTCTAGAATCATTACAGGAAATGCCACATTTCTACAAAAAAGAACAGCCTGAATGGTCAACTGTGAATCATTGGCGTCAGCTAGTATTTCATGCTACAGGCTCAATTAGAAAACCATAACGCATCTGAGTGCTGCACAACAACGCACCGAAATTTTGATCACTTTATCCTGATATAGGCAATCTTTTTAGTTGAATTTATGGCGAATGGTCGATTATATTATGACCTATCTGGCCAAAAGAACATTCCCGCCGTTTTCCAAGTGTTGGTAGCACCAGACTTGTTTTCCTGATTTGTTCCTACAGAATTCTGTCTTAGAGTGTCGATTAAACATTTTGAGGTTCGGTCATCAATAAAGAAAAAACTAAATTGTCCAAATGAATTTGGTGATACCAGATTTATTACGATATATACTTCCGTAACACACATTTGTGATTTGTAGTAACTATGGCAGACATTAGCGTCAAAGTGAAACAGTGGAGATCGACAAAATATTCAAGACAATGCATTTTTTATCAGGATATTATTTGGTGGCAAATCAGAAAGTTTAATTGATTGACAGATTAGGTTAATTAAGTCAAGTAAGAAAACTGTCATACTGAGGAAACCACATAAAAATTACCAGCGAGCATTTCCTCATCACTAGCAGTTGATGCGATTATAAAAGCCTGCATAGTAAATGTTGAAGTCAGATGGTAGCAGAAACAGTAATAAACATGCAAGAGGAAGTCCTAACACTAGTATAAGAAGCAAAAGCAAATGAACCTGGATGGGAAAAGTACTAGTGCAAAAAAAAAAGAATGACAAAAGAAAATCTGGTAATAGCTTGCAAGAGAACCGAGTAGCTTTACTTACTGCTCTGTCAAAATCCAACATGAAACATCTTTTAACATCTTCTTTCGTAGGCTTGCATCCACAGCGATCACGTCTAGATGTTAAGTCCGAAAATTTGGTGTATGTATAGTGCAGAACTGCAGCCTCCTCCAGCTTAATCTCACTGTTAGTCACGTGCCAAAAATATTGTAAGAATCAACTCCACTCAGTGGGGGAAAAAAAGTATGCCATGTGCAAAGGTCCTTACTTTGGGCTCTTTGCATAGTTATGCCATCTATGTGCACCATTTGGACGGAGATGATCTTGAATTCGTGCCGCCGATTTTCCATTTCCATAAGTAACGAAATAATTGGGGTTGCCTCTTGTTGCTTCCTTATACATGCCAAAGTAAGTATCTTTGGGAAGATGATCATAATTCTTCTTGAACATAGACACCTGATAAGATATTGCAATGCATGATGAGATTGGGTGTTTAGAACAGGCAAGCAACCCATGGTAATTGGTGAAGTATCCACATACTCACAATGATAGGTCACTAGTTGTATATGAGATTTTCTGGCAAGATATTAGAGTTTATAAAATAGCCACATACAGCTAGCTACGGTGCTCTTAACTTAATAAGCAAATATCAGAAAATGTCAAAGTCACCAATCACTGAATCAGTTGCCGGATCGGATGGTGCTTGCAGCCTTGCACTCACTGACTTGTTGCATATTTGCACATATGAGAGGTTTAAGATTCTTCCATTGGCTTCTCTTTCCTTTTGTAATAATTTTCTAAATTGGCTAGGTCCATGTCGGTTTACCCTAGAAAGGCATAACAGCTAAATTCCATAATACTAGGCTGTATGGAAGTCTGACAAGCCACCAGATAACAGGGTAAGGTGAAACTAGGTTTTTCAAAAATCATATCAGAATATGACACACATGGAAACATATCAGAGTATAAGACATCAGATAACCGAACAAATGGAGATCATATCAGAGTATTTAGACATAAGTTGTTTCCATTAACCAAAGAATTATGTTGCTAAAGAAAGTAAAGGTTTACCTCGCTGAACGGGTCTTTTATATCATCACGTTCGACACTGCTTTCCTGTGGAGAACATGTAAGTTAATTAGTACATACGGGCATATTAAGAGCAGAGCACTTGGCTTTCTTCTACTTACATAGTTTGGAAAGATAACCATGTCAACATCATCGGGGACGTCAGCTAACAGACGTCGGACAGAGTACTCTGCAGCTCCACCGGGATACAGCAACTCATCAGTGTCTAGATGCATGATCCAATCCATGCCAGCGTCCTGCCACGAAACAAAATGTTTTAGCACGGATGCTGGACGACACATAACACCTAAATCATTACTAGAGACCGTACAAACTGTGCGGCAGCTAACAGGCTATCCCAGTACCACACTACCACTACAACGCAAGTTCAACCACCCTTGTTGAAAACTGACATACCCGGGCCATCACAATAGCCATCTCCATGTTCAGTGACTGCTTCACAAACAGTTCGTAGTTGCAAGGCTTGTAGAAAAACCCCGCGAGCCAGGTCTCGTTCCAGATACGGCTGCAGGTGAGGCGATGAACTAATTCAGAACGTGAAGTGAAACGAGCCGTAATATTCAGAATATGACGGGGGAATTTCAGACCTCCGGGCCTGCTGCTCCTCGAGCTCCTTGGTCCTGTACACCACCTTCACACCCTACAGACAGAAAGAACCTCAAAACTCAAGTAGAAGAAACTGGCATTGGATTTCCAAGCAATCTGAGGCGAGGAATCGCACGGGAATGGTCTCAAGGACCCCGGCGACGGTGGGCTTGGCGGCCTTGCCCTCGACGAAGAGGAGGAAGTGGGCGACGCCGACGACCTTGTGGTAGAAGAGCCAGGGCAGGATCTGGTCCAGCCCCGCGGAGGTGCTCGTCTGGATGCACACCTGAGACACCGAGGAGGGCAAGAGATCGTCAGACGGCGGAGGCGGCGGTCGGTGAGTCGGAGGAAGAGGATGGGCGATGTACCTTGGGTTGGAGGGTTTCCGGCGCGTCGATGGGGAAGGACCAGCCGCGGAGGTAGGGGAAGGCGGGGGCGGAGGAGGTGGCGAGCACCTCGGCGCAGGAGGCGGAAGAAGGGTGGGACGGCCTGTAGAGGGTGGCGGGGTCGGCCGGCTGAGCGGGCCAGCGGGAGGCGGGGTCGTCGACGCCGCCGCCGCGCCACTGGAGCGCGAACGCGAGGAGGGCGAGCGCGAGCGGGAGGGCCGTCAGGAGGAGGAGCAGGTGGCGCCACGCCGCGCCGCCGCCGCCGGACGGAGCCTGCGCCGGCGCCGGCATTCCGAGTGCGATCGATCGATTGGGTTCGGGTTCGGGTGAGCCGGTCCGGTCCAGTTTTGCTGAATGGTTCGCCTTTACTCACACAGTAAAATCAAATCAAATAGTGCCAAAACTGAAAAAAATGCAACAATCAAATGTTGTCATACATGAATGTATACCATATTAGAATAAAAAAGTATTTATCTAGTAAATTGTTTTTGCAAATTGATTTATCAATTTAGATTCTCGCGAGTCGGACCACCACCCCAACTCGTAGAAAGAGTTAGCTCTTGGTCCTCCCGGCGGCGATCTCCGCCTCGACTCATAGCGCCAGCCACTTCAGCAATAATCTCCGCCCCGAGCCGGAGTATTTTGACAGTTTCTTCGATTGTCCTGAGGTCCTCCCTCGGACCTAGTCGGATTAGAGGAGCCTTGAGTCGATAATGATAGGCCAACTTGGTACAAAGCCTAGAGGGTTTCAGCTAGCCGAACTTATGCGAGCTTTCCCTTAGAGGATGTCGCGCTTGTTGTTGTTCCACGGCAGCCTGTAGCAGAGTCATGAGATGCTGCTTAGTGTTTGGATCAGCAACTTGTGCGGGGTCCAATGTGTTTGTAATGGCAGTTGTTGTCGGATTTTATTTACGATGTACTCCCTCCGTTCCTATATGTAGGGTGTATAAGTTTGGCACGGAAATTAAAGAATGCTCATGGAGAAAAAGATTACACCAGTTTCGGACGAATTACCTCTAACTAATTGATTTGGAAAAAAGAGGAGTTTGCATGAGATAAGGAAACATATTCAAATATGTGAAGTAAATATTCAAATGAGTAGTGGAAAGAAGTATTGTGTCTCTTCCATGAGCAGTCAGTGTGTGCGTTGGTGCCGATCATGCCAATGAATATGCACATCCCGTCGATAGGCAGGATCGTGCCCTTAGTAGGCACAATAGTTTGGAGGCTGCCATGTTGTGTTATCCACGAAGCAGTCTATCGTCCCGAAGAGGAAGAGCTGACCATAGATGTAGCAACCCTAGTAGAGGGAATGATCCCGCTAGGATCAATCCCATCAACTATTTGCTCCATGTTGGGCGTCAAATGTCGAGAACAATCCGAGCATGTTGCCACGGGGAAAGCTATCACAATGAAAAATATGTGAGAAAGGTCGTTGTGTAAATCTAGGTATAGGATATACACGAGAATTTACCCAGATCCGGCCCCTCACTAAGGAGGTAAAGACCTGCTTTTGCCTTTTTTTTGAGAACACAGTACAACACAGACGCTCACAAATACGCACATACACTCACCCCTATGAACGCACGCACGCACACCCTACCCCTATGAGCACCTCTGAAGGACTGAGCCGGCAGATCTTGAGGTTGACGAAGTCACCACAGGCGCCTCGCTTTTGACGGGCACGTCACCTACCACTGAAAGAATAACGCCGGATAAACCTGGAATAAATCCAGATAAATGCAAACGTCCATGCCAAGTCTAGAACTTGAACCTGGGTGGGCTGGTTACACCACAGGGAACCCAACCATCAGAGCCAAGCTTGCCTTCATTGTATCATGTCTCATATTTTTCCAAATGACTCACGGGCAATGCCTTATATGGTCAGTGTGATCGGGTAACAATGATGAAGCAATAGTTGGTTTTTACTCGCTACGATTACAATAGTACTTGGCATGTTAATACATAGTGGCGCCGACCGGAAACGCCCACCTTAAATACTTCGTAAGAGCATCTCCAACCATGTCCACCAAACCGGTTTAGTTTGTCCGGTCAGACAACCCGGACACTATGGGGAGCAAAATAGCTACCCAACAGTGATCCCCAAACTGGTTTTATTTGTCTAGGCCGTCCGGCAATTCTCAAACTCAAGGCATATGTAGGGAGACTTTGGGGCAGGAAGGCATGTCCAGGCTGTCCGCTTGGACCACTTTTTGGTTTCTTTTCCTTTCTTTTGTCCTTCATTTATTCTTTTCTCTCTTTTTCACCAATCACATGCAAATGAGCTCACAATTTAGGGAGACTTCGAGGTACATGGCTGGAGGAGACCAATTTTAGATGGTCCGGTCACTGTCCGCGGATAGTTTGAAGGCCGAATTTGGGGGTTATGGTTAGACATGCTCTTATGCCCGTCTTGGTGACGACGATTGGAGGAGTCGGCACAAGTTTTTTCTTTGAAAAGGAGTCGGCACAAGTTGTGACGCTTCAAGGAGTCGGTCTTCCTTGTGATGCCTCACAGTACTCGACCCAACGAACCAAGTGGAAGACTTCATCCTGAATCTAGGTGGCAGCCTTGTGCTTGGCATGGGCCTCCCTGGGCCGCTTGAGCCATATCATTGACTTGGTCCTCTCTAGACTTGCTGGATCTTTTTAGGAGGCCCACCTGGTGTTGATCCCAACACATCCGTGAAAATGTGTTCCATTTTTAATCGAGATAGGCAATTTTTGTTCTAGAAAAAACCCAAGGGCACAACTGAGGGCACTTCCGGAGAAGATGAAAACCAGCGCATGAGGAGCCACCCCTGGAGGAGAGGACTCCACTTGAGCCCTTTTTTTATTATCTAAACGTGTCTGTAGTCTTGCGCATCAAATATGACATATATTTTTTCCGAGAGAAGGAGCTTACAAATGTATGTTGTATGTCAGGGGACTTACACTAGTAGATGGACGGTAATACCTTGTATATTTCTGAGGACACGTGGTATTCTTAACATATTTGTATATTATAGAAATTTAATTCCTAACATATCTGCCTTAATAGAGTGGTAGTGTGGACGGGAACAGATTAATATAGCAGTAATGTTATTAACTATGTCAATTCAGTATCCAAATTCTTTAGCGATTACGAATTTCACCATTGAGATGTTGTGTCATCTGAAATTGCTGATACTCAGATATCATGTATCGTACTTGTGTGGAATTAGGGGAGAATTCCAAAAGATTCATCTGCTCTGAGCTTTAGATTGATGCTTCGAGTGCCAATGATGCGAATATCTATGCAAGAACCAGTGGCGGACCCAGAAACCCTATCATGTATCATCTGAAATTGCTGATACTCAGATATCATGTATCTATGCAAGATTCATTTTTATGCATATTTCATAGCCCTAAAACCCTAAATACCTCACTGCATTAGTATCCAGTACTGCAATTATCTGCATTTTACAGTGTATTTATCCATTTTGCAGTTCAGTGTGCAAAGTGCACACTATCTTCAGAAGATCAAGTGCAAATGTGAAGCAAGAAGCAGCATACAAGTGAACCCAATGCAGCAGAGAAGATGGCCATGCTCAATAAGATCAAATCAAGCAAGAAATCTAGAAGAACACCTATTGTCAGATGATAAACAATGTCTGACAGAGAACTCAAATTCCTGTCAGTGCATCTGTGGAAGCTCAAGTGCAAATGCAAGCAAGTGCTATCTGTTGGAAGTACCAAGGAGCATAGTTGAGCAAGATTGGATCATCATCAGAAGAAGAAATCAAGCTAGAAGCAGAAGATCATCTCTGTGCCAGACAGTGAACAGTAATCTCTGTCAGTTAACTCAAGTTCTTCAATTTCAAATGATGCAGTGCACAAGTGTGGCAGCACAAGGTCCCATGAGAAGATAAGAAGCAATTCAAATGTGTTTAAACCATAAGAGGGGGAAGGAATCAACTTGGAGGTCAAGAAACCCAAAAAGGCAAAAAAGGTGCAAAAGTGTGGAGACACCCCATGTGCAGGAAAGTAGAGGAAGCTTCACCACCTCTCTGTGATCTGGAGGTCAAAGGTTCGATTTTTATGCATCGGTGACGAGGTTCTGGGCGACAGAGGGCCTGGATCTGCGTGCGGCGGGGCTGGATCTTCCTCCGCCGGATGATGGAGAGGCCGATGCCGGCGAGGATGGCGAGGAGGTCGGATCTGGAGCGGCGCCGGAGCAGCTGATTCGCGTGAAGACGGCGTCGTCTTCCTCTCATGCCCTTTTCCCCCGCTACGCGCCGGGCGCTGGGGAAGTCATGGAGGTCGACAACGCGCTGCTAGGTGTCCGCACGCACTCCCGCACGCTCCTCGCGCTGCAGCAGCGTGCCCGCTCGCCCTCGCCGCGCAAGGGGGACGAGGACACCGCGGTGGGGGACTTCCTCGAGCTGAGGAGCAGGAGGCTCGAGACGCCGCCGCTGGGCGGAAGGAACATGCGTCGGCGTTCTAGGCGGCCGACGACCTGGAGGCCTCCTTCGGGGACAACGTCCTGGATTGGGACGCCATCGAGAGGTAGTGGTGTGTGCAGTGCAAAACAGAGCTTATTATTCCCCTTTTTCTTGCTCTCCGGTTCAGTAGCTACTGATGTGTGCAGTGCTTCTTGTGCTTGTGTACCAGTTCATTTTGATTTTCTTTATCAGAGTTGTCGTTCTGTGCCATGCTGTAGGAGTAGTAGTGCAATAGCTTGCTTGTGCTAGTTACTGTCACTTGATCCTTGCTCTATTATTGCAGTAGAAGTATTTGTTCTTTTTTAGCAGTAGCAAGTTCAAGGTTAAGGTTATAAGAAAATGATGCAATCCTTGGGGCTGTGTCTTGTCTGATGGTATAAATGATTGTGCAATCCTTGGGCTCACCTGTAATCTGCAATATTTTCACCTGTTTGTGCTTGTAGTGCAAGCAGTGCTTATGCTTTTGACCAAAATGTTAGAGAGCAAATTAATCTTGTCCCATTAAGTGATTACAACAACCTTACTTTTAATCGATCACAGTGGTACTTAAATTTTACTAGACTTCACTAGGGTTTTACTACTGTTAAAAGAAATGTAATAACTTGAGTGTAAATTGGTTATGTGAAGGAGTGCTTCATGCACAGCTGTGCATTTTCTTGCAAGCACTGTCAGTAGCAGGAGTCCCTGGAATTTTTTTAAAATTCATATTGTTTGCTTGTGTTCCTGTTTTTAATTTGTCTTGTAGGTTGTTCTTCGTCAGGTAGGAGATAGTAGTTTCTGTTTTCTTTGGTCATGTTGAAGAATTTCTCATCAACATGCACAGTCTTGTGCATCTTGCTGAACTTTGGTCTTGCACTTGTTGTAGTTGTCTCATCGAGCATTGACACGCAAAATTCAACCCTGTTCTTCAACCTGATGATGGACATCCATGCCCTCCTCTTCTTCGACCTGATGATGGACATGGCCTCCTGCGGGTAAAGTGCTATCCTCTTCTTCCGGTGGAGTGCAATTAAGGTCTAACAGTAACATGGCGATTTGCCGTGCCGTGCCGAGATGATTAAGTCCTCTACTCGTATGCTTGCAGGGCTACTAGTGACATGTCGGTGTTGAAAACTACCTAGTGGTGGTGCTGCTGCATGACCTGGGTGCTACTTCAGGACCTGGTGGTGTTGCTGCGGACGCTGTCGGTATCAGAAACTGCCTGGTGGTGCTGCTGCTGCATGACCTGGGTGCTGCTTCAGGACCTAGTGGTGTTGTTGCTGCTCCTCTTCATCCGGTGAGTCCTACTGCTGCTGCTGCTCCTCTAGGACAAGGACCGGTTCCTGTGAGACCTGCTGCTGTAGGACAATGAATGGGTGCTCCTGTGCGTGATTTTTGCAGGACCAGAACCTGGGCGACGAGATGGAGCCGAGAAGATGGGCAAGCACAATCTGGACGAGGAGATGGGCAGCAGGGCAAGCACCAGGACCTGGCGAGCCGACCTGGGGCGAGGCGACCCAAGACCAGCAGCTGCGTCAGGGACGTGCTGCACCAGGACCTGGGCGAGATCAGGCGTGATCTGGGGCGAGACTTGGGAGAGATCTGGGGGGGGGGGGGTGCGAGACCTGGGCGAGATCTGGGGCGAGACTATTGGAGATCTGGGCGAGATCGAGGCGAGCTGGGCAATGGCGACGCGAGGCGAGGAGGAAGACGACCTGGGTGATGCGCGATTTCAAATTTCTCGCTGGAACTTGCGGGATGGCATTGTTTTGTAATATGAGCAATTAAGTATGGGCAGACAGGTCATTTGGCCGATTTTGAGGGTTGTCCGAAAATTCCTTTAACGTCTTACTTTCTGGAACGGAGGGAGCACTTGGGAGAGCACGATAATCAATTCGTAGTGTGGAAGCCGCGGTGTTGCGGCTTGAGGCTCCCCGCTGTTTAGATGAGCTGCTTGTAAAAGACCTGTGTTCTGTTATCCATTAATAATGCTCCCTATTCATCGCAAAAAAAAAGAAAAAAAAGAAGGGAAGGCACTCCTCCTCGGGCAAGCGAGGGACTTGATGAACCCTAAGATTATAAGAGAGTTGAAGAGATTGTGAAGACGATCAAGGATAAATACCTCTGATTCTGAATCCCATCAGCGAAAACAAAGTGATTTCACAATCCTAGCGATTACACTACAAGTACTGTCATCTGAACTACAAGATGGTGTTGCACGATCTACTTGCACTGAAGCGGAGTTCTCGTCCATGGCTGCTGGGAGTGAAGAATGGCAATACTTCAAGGACCAAGTCCGGATTGCTTGGCGCATTAAGTGATTTTTTTTTCGAGTAACCTCTCGAAGAGGGCAGGGCGTTTCTGCAATTCGTATAGAGGAAGAATTGACCCAGTTTATAAGGAATACCGGGCCCAAAAACCATACAAATGCCCTGTTTATGAGGAAAACAGGGCCGAAAAACCGCACAAGCGAGGGGACCGTCGCCCACACGACGCTAGCCCACCGAACGCCACAAAACACACCACCAACCCCGGGGCCGCCGCCCCGACATACACCACTCGGCACCAAAGCTGCACACGAGTCGCAACGCCGCACGACCCAGCCGTCTCGTAGCCCATGCTACCCTCGCTAAAGACGACCGCCCGCAGACCTCATACATCGCACCAAATCTGAGGCCGCCGCCCCGGCGTAGCAACCAGATCAAACTCCGCATTGCCCGGAGCCGAACCAGACGGGTCGACACCCTTGCTGCCCTCGCAGCACCAAGTCGCCACCCAAAACCTCTCTAAGAGAAGGCCCTGCCCCATAGGACCGTCGCTGTAGAGGGGCCCGAGGCCGCCACCTCGACGTACCACCACCGTCCGGGGTCACCTCCCCGGCATCCGCCTCCCCCGACCACAGGGCCATTCCGCCCAACCGCTGCGAAACCGACGCACCGCAAGGGCCAAGAGCTCCAAGGCGACGCCTCTAACAAGGAAGTGGCGTGTCCGTCACCATCGCCCGCTCCGAGGAGGTTAGGTTTTCACCCGTAGATCTTGAAACCTCTCGCATCGGTCAGAATCAAAGCTCCACGATGACGCAAACAAGAAGGGGAACGACGCCCGAAGGCGCCGCCGTCATCGGCACAGACCGGAGTCAATGCAAGGCTTTCGCCCGGAGTTTGATCTGCCCGCGAAGCGCCGGGAGCAGCAAGACAAGCAGAGGGACGCTGTGGTTCCTGCCCGTCACGCGTCGGAACCAACCGTGGCGCCTCCTGCCACTGCGGCCGCCGCCACACCTTCTTCCAAGTCTTGGGCCGCCACCCCAGCCTGCCCGCAGCGCCCCAGCACGCAAAGAGCTCCCGTTCAGGCCGCACCACAGCACGTCGGCGCCATCCCGACTGCGCCCCGGGCTGGGCCGCGTGGCCCAGATCCGGCCTGACCTCGCCCGGCCGCCCCGCGCCTCCAGCAGCCGGCGGCGCCGCCACCACAGCTCCACCGCACCACCGCGGCGGCCGCACGCGGCCCCCACGTCGCCGCGCACGACGTCGGCAACCGCCTCCATCTCCCACCTCCAGATCCTCGCGCGTGAGAGCATCGAGAGCATCGCGGGAGAGCAAACGCCCGCCGCCACCTTCCTTGGGGTGCGCGCGGCTTTGCCGGTACCCCTCCCGCGGCGGCGCAGCGGAGGGAGCGTGGGGGAGGGCCTCCCGGCGGCGGGCTAGGTTTTCCCCCGAGCC
Organism: Poa pratensis; assembly: GCA_947311845.1. NCBI lineage: Eukaryota > Viridiplantae > Streptophyta > Magnoliopsida > Poales > Poaceae > Poa > Poa pratensis. The sequence continues at coordinate 1,373,958 of CAMZMU010000100.1, forward strand.
GCCCAGTGGAGGATGACGCGGGGTCGGGAGAGATGTAGGATAGAATTATCTCCCCCGCATTAAGTGATTATAGAATGTTATATATGGATGTGCATTTCACCTCGATGTATGTCTGCCTATTTTTGGTCAGTTACTCCCTCAACCTCCCTATGGATAGTGTACGTAGATTAATGCCTGTGGTCACCGCAGAACCTAAAGAGGCCACCGCACCTCATGTGATCGTGACAGGCATGAAATATTTTCTTCAGATTTTGTATTCAAACTTTGTGTAAGGTCATGTTGACATATAAGTGAAATTTCCACGTACTTTCATGATTTGTTAGTTACCAAGAGCATAGCACTCGTGTAAGGTCAAGATTTAGCCTGGACGTCTTTCTGAAAATCATGATTTATTATATACCTTTTGAAACCGTTTTCATTTGTTGGCCACATGTTTTCTGCTGAAGATATGATGCAGTGTACATAAGATGCAGCTGATATAAGCCAGGTATATAAAGAATGAACATAGAGAACTGGCATTTCTTGATCTGAGAATAAGAGAGTACTGATTAGCAAAGATGGAATAATGCATCTTGTAGTGGGGTCATGGCACCTCATCTTGTAGCAATTTGGCAACATGTGAGTAGGAGCGCGTCAGGTCAGAACGAGCTTTGGACATCTTGTAGTGGGGATTGTTGTTGATAAGATCGCGACATATATGAGGATCTTTTGCTTACTGGTGTTAATTTCGAGTGCTCAGAATTTTATTTTCTGTCTCACTTCCTCTCTCTGTTGTCAGGAGCCGGTTTCCCAATGAATTGTCCAAAATGCCCCTGCAATGAATGGCTGATATCACTCAATACTACTACTAGCCCATAGGACTAGTAAACTGTACCCGTAAAAGACCTCCTATATGAAGGTGCCGGTTCTCAGCTCAAGTCTCCGATCTGCTCTTCTCCCTCCGATAGAAGCTTGAGAAATTTCCCTTCATCCTAGTGTGAAAATCGTCTGAAACTCGCCTCGCATTGGTTGGCCAGGTAATTACATAAACTTCCGTGAAATAATCTTCTGCAGATTTTGTTGACCCGAGAACTTCTCCGGATCCAATTTGTTATAGTTGCCTTTGTCATCCCGCAGACCTGGGATATCCACTGATTCATTTTTTTTTGGCTCTATAATCGCCTCCTAGGAGGATTGTAACTCATAACTCTCCCTTTACAATGAATGAATTGCGTTTTATCGAAAAAAACAGAAGGGGGTGATCGTTGTCCATTTATGCCCCTTCATGATTATCCAAAAGAAAACTTGGGCCTCTTAGCCTCACAAATGATTGGCTTGTTCTTGCTTCAGGTGTGCCGTTGCATCTAAATTGCAAATGGGTTGCGGATCAACTATTACACAAAGGGACCTGGAGCGGATGTTATGTGATGAAACGACAGAGCCGAAGGCCCTGCCACTGTCGCTTTTGGAAGAAATCACAGATGGCTTCTCTGATAAGCATCAAATTGGCATCGGTGGGTTCGCAGTAGTTTATAAGGTAGAATAACTCACGTTGCCCTGGTCTTGATCAAAATTTGTATGAAAATTGAAACTTTTGCTGACATGGTATCTTCTCGCTGTAGGGAAAGCTACAAAATAGGATTGTGGCTGTGAAGAGGATGTCAAATGCGTATATGGATGAGAAGGTGTTCCACCGAGAAGTTCAGTGTCTCATGATGGCGAAGCACAAAAATATAGTACGATTTCTTGGATATTGTGCTGATAGACAAGGGAGTATGCAAGAGTACGAAGGAAAATTGGTCATGGCGGATGTACACCAAAGGTTGCTCTGCTTTGAGTATCTTCCTAAAGGGAGTCTTCATGAGTATATCACTGGTATGATCATCTGACTCGCATTCCACTGCTAAAGATCATGTGGTTCAGTATCCCGCATGTTAGCTATACATCTGAATAGTTATGATGGGAAGTATGTCACATAATATCAAATTTCCTTTATCCTTTCCCCTTTCTAGATACATCTAGCGGACTTCAGTGGAGAGACCGCTATCATATTATAAAAGGAATTTGTCAAGGGTTGCATTACCTTCGTCAGAAAAATATTGTCCACTTAGATCTAAAGCCCGGAAATATATTGTTGGATGGTAATTTGGTGGCAAAAATTGCTGATTTTGGGCTATCAAGGTGCTTTGATGAAAGGCAAAGCCGGATTATTACTGCTAATATAGGTGGAACATTGTATGTTTTCTAAGCCTCATGGATGCTCAATATTTTCTGCACTATGCTTTATCTTGCTCATTGACCAATCACATGAATGTATATATTTATGTATGCAGAGGATATTTGGCACCAGAATTTGGAAATGGTGTAATCACGTACCATTTTGATATCTATAGTCTCGGTGTAATAATCCTAGAGATACTCACAGGAATGAAGGGGTATCATGATGTTGACAAGGTAATAACAATTTATTTCTTATGTTGAAGTAAAAGACTGTACTTCAAAACCAATGCATTACTTGCTCTTTTTTTTAGATGTATCACTTAATAACCCACTATAGACCATATATTTAGCACTTCGAAATACCACTATAAATCTTTCCTTTTTCATGATCCCTAATATATTTCTTGGCAATACATTGAACTACGGGGAGCAAAAACTGGTTACGCATGGATCAAGCAACATTGTTTTCGATTTCTACTTGTCAGGATAACACCAAGATTCACCAAAAAAAGCAAAAATGAGCATGCTCGGTACAGAGACACCAGATTGAAAATGCCAAAAAAAGCATCAGAATACATATGGTTAGATGAGTAATGTTTTGAGAAAAATAGCTTCGATACATATTCGTTTTGAGAAAGAGCAAATGAAAATTTACATGTCCCTATATGTGAGATCAAAAAGAAAGCTTAGCTTATTTGTGTAGGAGAATGGTTTTATGATCTCATCACCCATGTCCAAGTTATATCTAACCTAAGTTTGGCTGCATATTCCTTCTTAATTAAACTAAGACCTAATTTCATCCTATATATGAGAAGAAACTAAGGTGCACTCTCATTAAATTCTTGTGGAATTTTAACTGTTAATTTGAAGTCTTAATTTATGTGTTTTATGTAAGTTCTTAATATCATATATGGCCCTAGTATGTAGTACTACCCACTTTAGTTTCACAAGTAAAAAAGAAATTTACAAATTCAATTCGTAGGTAGTTGAAAGTTGGAGTCGCAGGTTGGAGGAATCAAAGATCGAAGTGCAACTGGAACAAGTCCGCGTATGTGCGGAGATAGGAATAGAGTGCACCAACTTCGACCCAGCGAAGAGACCAGATACACAACATATAATCTGTAGGCTTGATGGAACAGAAATTCTGCACAGCTACATCGATACTGGTGTGCTTACATCACGTCAGGTAAGACCACTTCCCTGGTATCCTTTGCGTTCTTGAAAAAATAATTAATTTTGATAGCTTATGTGCATCTCTGTTTGCACTTCTGTGTTGCTCTGAGCCCGACAATACTTTTTATGTAGTTAATTCGAAATAGCAGCTGGGAGCACGGGTTCTCGCGTAAAAAAGTATTAAATTCTATACGTTGAGTACAGAAACAGTTATAACACTTAATTTTATTTAGCATCCATGTTTTTACCAATAAAAATTCACATGTTTCGCGAAAAATTTGTGCACACACATAGTCAAAGATGTATGCTCCCTTTGTTCCTAAACATAAGACGTCCTAGTAGTTCAATTTGAACTGCTAGAACATTTTATATTTAGAAACAAAGGGAGTACATGTACATATATAAAAGTATGGATTTAAAAAAAAAATCTGCTAGCCCAGAAACATGTGATCTTGGGAGACATGGGTTTGGTTATACCCACATTTTACTTACTAATCACATGTAGGCTCTGAAATTAAATTATGAATGTATGTCGTGGGAACAAAGCGTATCGTATCATATGGATCCGTGTTAGAAATGACACTATATTATTCCTCTAAATTGCTAACATCATAATTTATGCAATCATCAACAGGATGATCCGTACATGTTGCTTGGCAGCATGCATGCTGTCTGGTTGAGCTACCAGCATCTTAATCCGCACATTAGGAGATGCATCGAATTTTGCATTATTTTCCCAAGAGGATCCAGGTTGAGAAAGGACGAGTTAGTTCGCCTGTGGATTGTGCAAGGGTTTGTAAAGACCAGTTCTGGAACAGAGGATATGGAAGATATAGCTGGGGGGTACATTCAAAAGTTAGTGTCGAGCTCACTTCTGGAATCAATCGGAACTAGTTATGGTATTGATTGCTTTAGAATTAATAATATGCTGCATGATATATTAGACAAGGTTGCTGGAAATTGCTTCAGAATCGAGAACCATAGAGGAAAATGTTGGGAAGGAGATGTCCCTCCAGACATCCAACATCTTTATATCGAGAATTATGATGGAAAATTGATTATTGAGAAGATCCTCGGGTTGGAAAATCTACGAACTCTCATTGTGTATTATGTTACAGAGTATGTACCCATTGAGGAAAAAGTCATCGAGATTATATTTAAGAGGCTGTCAAAATTACGGGTACTGGCCATTCCTTTCAGTATACATCATTCAATCGAGCGGCCCAATGAGTTTTGGTTCCCAGAGTCCGTTGGTCAGTTAAAGTGCCTACGCTATCTTGTTTTCAGGATAGGCAGAGACTGTAAGATACATTTGCCAAGCACACTAAATAAACTTCAGCATATCCAGCTCCTAGATTTTGGTTACGGCCGCATTTCTGAATTTACGTTTGTTGAACTTGCCAACTTGCGACACATATTCTGCTGGGCACATGTGAAGCTTCCTTACGTAGGCAGGCTGAGCTCACTTCAAACATTACCAGGCTTCAAGGTGAGTAATGAACAAGGTTGCGAGTTAAATCAACTGAGGGATCTAAACAAGCTTCAAGGGAAACTACACATCGGTGGCCTTGAAAATGTTAAAAGCAAGGGGCAAGCTCTTCAGGCCAATCTTGCAGCCAAACGGCTCACTGGCCTAACATTGTGGTGGGATTTTGATGATGATACATGTCGCAGTCCAGAAGTTGAAACAAGCGTACTGGAGGGCCTGTGCCCTCATGTGGGGCTTCAACGACTGGAGCTTTGTGACTTTGGAGGCTGGGTGTACCCAAATTGGATGGTGGGTAAGCACAGCGGTGGTCCAAAGTACCTGCAAGAACTTTACATCATGCAATGCAGCCAACCTTCTTTTGGACTTGCTGATGCTTTCCCTCATCTGCGTGTGCTCAATCTTTCGTGCTGCGTCTGGAATGACTTACCAGGCAATATGGAGCACTTCACATCGCTCAAGGAACTGTTCATCTTTAAATGCGAGAATATCCTGTCGCTTCCATCACTTCCCCACTCTCTTGAGCATTTTACACTGTCTAACTGCAATGTTGAGTTGACAAAGTCTTGTGAAATAGTCGGACATCCAAACTGGCAAAAGATTGAGCACATCGCTTATAAATGTATTTATTGACCAGCCAAGTAAGACTGTAGTACCCCCTTTGGTGCCTTGTTTCTCCCTTCTGTATGTGAACACTGCCTCCATAATGGACGATCTGTAACTAACTCTGCTTATGTTTGGTAATCCATTCGGTACAGATTGACGTTCCAGCAAGGCAGATCAAGAGGGATTTAGACCTCACAAGAAGAGTGAAGTGGGAGGATTCAGGGCTTTGGTTCAAATGTGAAGCCAGACTCCAAGCTCAGGCTGGCGGCAGCACCGAGTTTGCTCTATGTGATTAAAACATCTGTTTTTGTCTTTGTTCGAGAATCTTTTGTTTTCAAACGTTCATTGTGTAATCCCATTAGAGAATTCGCTGCCTTTTGTATGGCAGCTCCTTCTCTGCTTCCGATTCAGGGTGCAAGTTGCTGGACTGCCCTGCAGTAGTTGCAGACTTCTGATGTGTGTTAAATGATTTTTTGTTGATGTTGTTTGTAAACCACGTTCATTTGTGCCAAGTCTGTATCTGTTCGGAATAGCTGACAGTGGAAAGGTTCTGCTTCACGATTTGCTGGCAGCTCATGTCTTGAGGCGTTCGTATTCTTCTTCAGTTAGTTGCTTATCAGTGCAAAGGTTCTCCGCTCTCTGAGTTATCTGGAAACACTGCCTGTACACGTTGAGTCGATCTTGAATGTGTGATGTGGATGATCACACATCAGGCAATGGCGGTCTCTGAGAAAGGCTCGTACATCAGATGAGACATCTGATCAGGTCAGTTTCAGATGAGACATTATCTGACAGCCCATGAGATGAGCATCTGATGCTCCGCTATTTGGAAACTGCAACTTATTCAGTGTATGTGAAGTTGGCAGTAAGTAGTGTTGATTTGTTTTCTGCTTATATTTGTTCGGTGTGTGCTGCTCTCTTGCTTATGCTTTTCTGAGCTTGTTATCCTGATACATATATGTCAATAACGCTGCTAAACAACATCTTGCTGATGTTTTTTTTTGTTGGAAAAAGATGAAGGAAATCCTTGCTCAAATATCGATTTGCCTGATGGAATTGAACTGGCAGTGCAGATGGACGGGCTCACCAACGACCAACAGTCGACATAGCGGTTGTGGCTATGGCCCGAGGAGCAGTACGCAAGGTTGCAGTCGGCCCCGCCCGGGAGCTGTTCTATGCCGCCCGTAGCGGCGCGTCGCGTACCTGCACTGTTGAGCCGGCCCATCTGGTAAGTTTTTTTTAATCAAAATATTCTCATTTCATGCTGGACTTCCGTGCATGCTATCTCAACAAGGATTCTTAGGACATATGCAGTAGTATGGAAGGTATACTTCTCTTGCGTCCTTGACATCACTTAGAGATAACCCAAAAAACATATGATACAAAAATTACTACCTCCTTCACATCACGTCGTCTTTTTCACAATAGGAACCTTGATTACACTCTTCGTCATGGCTCATGGGGACTGCCCATGCACTATGTGAAATAGTGAGGGACGAATGGGCCATCAAAGGAGACCGATCAACTGAGACCGCACCATGAACTCAAAGCTCACGACATACCATTAACCATCACCATTGGATGGAGCCAAAGTTGCATGGCAAACAAAGAGATGAAGTCGAATGGCACCACATGATCCCAAATGCCACCACCAACATAGTGAGACAAGGTAATTCCCTCGCGGCACCTTCAAGAAGGAAAACGTCGCCCACATACTCCGTTATTTATAAGCTTTTGCCCAGAACCACGGCCATCGCATCAAGAGCAGTGAAAGGATGGCATTCACACGACGTGGTGAAACTAGTCAGAGCTGTATTTCCCAGACCCCGACCACATGGGCTCACAACAACACTTGGGGGCATTTTTGTTGGCTCAGACACATAATCTGATCACCGTTACCTCATTGCAACCCGGCGGCGCCACTTAAGGCAGTTTTTGGTGCCAACACAATTAATGAAAACCACGTCGACCATAGAGAGGGGAGACAGAAGATGAGTGCTAAGGCCACTTGGAGGAGCAATAGTCTACACTATATGATTTTTTTGGCAGGGCCACCGCGCACCTGGTGGAGGCACCCAATTACAGCACATAAGCCAAAGCTAAGTACAAACACTCAGAAAATCTGGATAAATCTCCCATGCATACAGTAGCACCATTAAATTTCACTATACGTTAAACGGGAAAAACAAGGATAACACGTGCCATATGAATTTTGATTTATGTTGTACAGCTAGAACATAAGAGTAAAAAAGATTTTTCTTACCCTTTTGCAATGCATATGTTGTTACACATAGGTCGGCTGAGGCAACACAGATAGAGTTAGTCCAGACATCTAATGTTTCATGCACATCGATCTTGATCCCTAGCTCTTCTTGTGCCAAAAATCATTCATCCCCTAAAAAACATGTGCAGCTTATGAATCCGTGAGTTGCTCAATTCCTCCATCCATCCTTTTGATCTGTGAGGTGATGAAGCTCGTAATTTTTTGTTGGACCAAATCATCCGTAACCAAGGTGGAGGAAGGACTCTCGGTGGGCATGCCTGGCCCTGGCGGCAATGTTAATACTAGGCCTAGGGCGACGATGAGGGCGGCTGTGGTGTACAAATGGTACATGGAAACTATGCGCCACGAACCCATGGATAACAAGGGAATAGCTAGAACCGTGAGATTCCTAATCACCACGTAGGCGCCCTGATGCTCGTTTATCATATCAGTGATGCCAAGAAGTCCGGCTTTCATGTCAGAGAAAATGGAAGGCTTCTCGACCGGTATGGCGCCCAACATAGTTTTCATCACCATGAAGGTGAGGACGACGATGCTCACAAACGACCCCATGGGGTAATTGCGTCTGATAGATGGAAGCAGTATGTCGGCCCACGTGTGTAGGAACATGAACACCACAAACGACAACGTCACCAAAAAGAGTAGCGCTAGAAGTGCCATGGAGATCATCCCGGCGAGGCCAACAAATGAAGCGATTATGTCAGAGACACTTGAAGGCTTCACAAACATATCCAACAACGCAAAGGTGAGGCTGATGATGAACGTCTTGAACAGCAAAAGGGGACCAAAGAAATGATAGGACAATGCCATTGAGCAGACGATATAGATGAGGTAGCCAATTGTGCCAAAAAGTGCCGATTTCATGTTCGGGCCGTCAGTGAAAGCTGGCTTGGCGAACGGCGATCCCCACATCATGTTCAACAGCAGGAGGGTGAGGGCGACGATGCTAGTGTGAATCAACTCGGGCCACCAGCTCCTTGTATTCCTGATGGCGCCATGGGCTATGACGAGCACCAGATATGACAGCGCCAGCATGCACAGGATATATATGGCGTAGCCTACAAGGGGAAGTAGTGTGGCCATGATGTGGGTGAGAAATCTATAATTACCGGAGATGAATTCAGAGATAAGAGCAGGATCCATATAACAGCTTGTGATCCTATCCGTCACCACGAAGGTGACACCCAACATGATCACGTCTATCCAATGGGGTAACTGATTAATATCGCGGTGCTGCCCCAGTGCTGCACTCCAGACCAAGGCGCATGTCCTGAGAAGCACCGGCATTATCATCATGCAGACTAGGTAGAAAGTGAGGGAAAGAAGCATGGCTATCACTTGGGAGACACTGGAAGGCATGGTGTAGTGGGATTCAGAGATCAGAACAACCCACCGAAAATTCTTCAGCGCCATGGGGATCATAAGAATGATCCAAAACTTAATTGAATCTGGGAGCTTCGTGAATGACGGAAAGGCCTCGGACATGGCGGACCGCAGCAGAATCGACAGCACCATCATGGACACGATATAGAAGAGGTAGCCAGCGAGGGAGAGTAGTGTGGCCATCATGTTGGAAAAATGGACAAGAAATCTAACAGTACTTCGGGATAGGCACTCAACTACGTATTGATGTACTCCTATATACATAACACGAACGCGGTATGGTGTGTGAATGGGTCGTACTTCACCTTGTGGTGACCATGCATGTGGACAATCATTCAAGAGCGATAGTTTACTTTGTGAACCGACAACAAGTCATACAAGCCATGGTTACGCCCACATTTGATGGATCAAAGGTACTTATATCGTAATTAATGTATAAAATTCAACTCCAGGATTAAGTGGCCGTCACGTCGTTTGTATTTATATCGGCCTAACGGTCTAGAAGAGTTCCAAGGATTGATTAAGTTATATTTGCTAATCGTGGCATGTTAGGTTTATTAGCTAGCTACTTGCCTGTTGTAAATCTTAGTAAATTATCTCCACATGGAAATATTCAGTTATATTAATATTTCATGCCGGTGAATGAGCGTTTGAACAGGCCCGGTCCTATCCCTTCGTTATTATCATACCTTATGACAAAGTGTAGATCGTGAGATAGTGCTGATCACACACTAGTTGTGGAATTATATACTATCTCAACCATGTACTACTGGTGATATAAAGAACAACGTATGCTACACCATATAGATATAACTAACCAAAGGACGAAAACCCAGCTTGGATCATTGCGGGAGTGAAACATCGTGCAGAAATATTGCCTTAGCACGTCTCACTTCTCTTTCATGTGATCTTTTATTTTAGGCTTAATCTACAATGCATATTCCTTCTTAATCAATGACAAGGTAGTGGTTTACATGTTGTAATACATGCGTCAGCCAAAGTCATGGTGTGTGGCAATTGGCTAAACTTTCTAAAGTGTATATAGCTAAGCGAAAACTTGACATATAGTTATATTCTCCTATAAACATACGGTATGTGTGCGTAAATGGGTCCCTTTAACCTTTGTGGTGACCAAGTCGACAATCTTTTAATAGCAATAGTTTACTTTGTAAACCCACAGGGCATCCATGACATGGTTACAAAAATAATTTGATTTTTTCAACAATTTTTTTTTACGATAAAGGCTGAGGTTTGTAGACCTAGTTGAAAGTTGTTTTCAAAAGAAGCTAGGATGTTGGCAAGGAAAAATGCTCTAACACGGAGAGCGACTTGTCATGTGAATTATGTTATCATGCCACACAGAAGCCACCACCTGATCACTAGACCCGCACCAGGACTGTCGGGAAGATCAGCACCCCAATCCCCTCATCGGGGGTACGCCGGACATCGTCGTCTCTCCTCGCGTGTAACCGAAGAACCCTTCCGCCGCTGACGCCATGAAGGATTTGTCCAGTTGAGCCCTCCAGAGGCAGCGAGCGGAGGAGGGACGGGAGTAGAGGTGACGCTGGCCCTCGCTAGGGTTTCTCCCTGACCGTCCGGACTCGTTAGTCTCATTTTCCCAGTAACGCAACCCATGAAAATAAGCGTCCTGGCTATCGAGTTTAATAAAAGTGTGCTTTATCGAAAAAAGACAATAAGGGCACATAATGTACGAGCTACCTGTTAGCTTTGGCCCGGACTTCACGTCGCAGTCGTCGAGTACTTTCCGACGATACGCGGACGTGCAGCAACTAGCAAAGAACTCACCGGAGAAATCGATCTGATCGGAACACTCACGCACGTTGCTAGCTTGGCTAGATTACTTTCCTAGCTGTAGCTCACGTACACAACCAATCAAGCACACAAGGAACTACGAATACGCTGAGAATCGCGAGTTGGCCAGAGGCTCGTATCGAGCCTTGCAATCTTTATTTCTTTTCCTCACGATCTGGATTACAGAGTACACGATGGTCTAGCTTTATACACGCATACGCGAGAGACTAGCTAACCTATTCGATGTCAAACTCTAATCCTACTCAGAGTCTTCTTCGTATACCACTGGTATACGACCAGCACACGACGCCGTGCCGGCATCGGTCGTGCTTATTCCAACATTCACCCCCTAAGCGCGACGTGCCCTTCCTTTCGACCTGGGTCCCAAATACGCCAATTACTTTGCGTAGGTGTTATGGCTGCAACTTATCAAAGCGAAATACCTGCAGGGCCGCCCCCTCCTTTCTTGTGACCGTCAGGATGGATCCCAATTTTGGCGATCCATCCAATCCATCAAGCATGAGATTAGGAAGGGTGTTCGCTTCTCCATTGGTAATGGAGAGGACACCCTCTTTTGGCTGGACCCATGGCTTGGCGGGAGCCCGCTACAGCATAGGTTCCCCTCTCTGTTTGCTATTTGCGCGGACCCGATGCAGCTGGTGGGCGCGGCGATACTCAATGGGAATTGGAACATCTCGTTCCGACGAACATTTTGTATTGCCGAGGCTACAGCCTGGGCGGAGTTACGGAGTTTACTTCTGGAGGCGCTGCCGGGCGGCCGAGACCTCGTGTCATGGCACTTGGCGCCCTCTGGGACGTTCTCTGTAAAGTCGGCTTATCGGAGTCTTTTTAGTAACCCAGTTAGAGCTTGGGCATCCCCACTCTGGAAGGCTCCCTTACCGTTAAAAATCAAAATCTTCGTGTGGCAGTTTCTTAGGGACCGCCTCCCTTCAGGGGTGGAGGTACGCAAGCGACAGGGGCCGGGTGATGGGCTTTGTCCCATGTGTGGGATCCCCGAGACGGGAACCCACATCCTCTTCACCTGCCCCGCTGCCAGGTTTCTATGGAACTTCGTCCACGAGGCGCTTGGGCCTGCCTGGCAGGCCTCGGACCTCGGCGAGTTCTTAGAGATCCAGGCGAACCGTACCGGGGAGAGGCGACGCCTCTTCTGGTTGATATTTGCCGCGTTGACGTGGACCCTGTGGACAATTCGCAATAAGATGGTGATCGAGCGGATCTTTCTCCGACGTGCTTCTGACTCGATGTTTACCTTTCTGGCTTTCTTGCAGCAGTGGCACCCGTTGTCTAGGCAGCGGGACAGGGGGCGGCTGGATGACATGATCGATAGACTTGTGGAGACCGCTCGGCGCATCTCCTCCACTACTTCCAGCTAGCGCCGGAGGGGCTTAGTTTTTGTTCTCGCTCTCTTTCTCTCCCTCCCCCTGATGTAACTCTCTCACCGCCCCCCCACCCCCACCTCTTGCTGCTTCTCCTTGGGCTTACTTGTGCTGCTGCCCCAGCTTGCGGGTTCTTTTCCCGTCCGTCCTTTATGTTTGTAACCGTGTATGGACTTGCTTGGTATGTTGCTTTATTTATAAAGCGGGGCGAAAGCCTGTTTCGAGATGTAGAATAAGTTAGTCTACTCGTTGTAGCTTTTGAAATGAAATGTTATAGAATTCAAAATGATTATATATGAGAACTTGGAAGTTTCTGACAAGTTTTGCAAACTGTAGGAGATTAAACTAGACACAAGAATGTACTCGTTTTCAACTGGAGTTATCTGATGCATTGTTTGGTGAGTGAGGAATAAACAGATCCGGGGTGCTGCCTCCTCTTCTTTCCTCTCGACTCGGCTTGTAATTTGTTGGTTTGGGCTTGTAATTTGTTGCCGAACGCTTATGTTGGGCTTAATCACCACACACCAACAAACGGGTCTCATTCCCTCCGAGAAAGAAGAATAAAAACAATTTCCCTCGAGGACAAAATAAATTAAGTAAAGTGCACAACGGAAAAAAATGCATGAATATTTTATTCAAAAAAAGGGAGTGCCCCGGCATCTGCATCAAAGCGATGAAACGGCCACGATTTATTCCATTTAATTAATATGGACCGATAAAAAGCTTTATAACGATCATACAAAACTGAAGCCACCAACAAGCACAACGATAATGGGGCCTTGTGCCCCCGACAACTATCACAGACTCACCGACCAAATCTAGAGAAAAGGTGCATCATGCGCACGCTCCGAAATTCGCCCCCGCCATCTTCCGTTGTCCCATCTTAAGGGTGTAGATCGAAACGAAAACCCTCGTCAAACCAACAGTCAGCGCCACAACCATCCCAAACAACAAAACAGCCCTACACGTCTTCATGTACGCACCACAGTGGTGCCACAACGCCGAGCCTAGCTTGCCGACACAGCAAGACGACACTGCCACCATGCGAACAACGGGAAAGCCAACATCATTGCCAGCCCTACAGCCAACGAAACTCCAAAACATTGCCCTAAAGGGAAACATGGCCACGAGTGCCGCCATTGCCCAATCTGGGGGCACCCGGATTTAGGATTTCTCCCGGAGCGTCAATAGAAGGGATTTCTTGATCTGATAATGAAGAGAGTACTAATTAGAAAAGATGGAATAATGTATGTTTAGTGGGGTCATGGCTACTCTGCTGTTGACTTGTACTTACCCTGCAATTGACTTGTACTTACTCTCTTCTGAGATTGATTGTTATATCTTCGAGGGATACAATTGGAGATGTACTATATGACGTTGTGGCAGGTAGCTTGCCAATATAAAATAACAACTGGACAAGAACAATAGTACATAGCTGTTGGCTGTATATGAAGATTTTGTATGGAGTCTCTCTTCCGTATGCAGATTCATTAGTAACGTAGAAATGAGAGCAACTGGTGAGTGCAATAGCATCTTTATTATACAACTTGGAAAACATTTTCATTTTGTAGTTATACGTTTGCTGCTGAAGATATGATGGATCTGATACAAGTAAGCCAAGTTTGTTCTGAATTCATCATGAAAATATTCATGTTGTAATGATCATATACCGAATTATTACAATCATTCTTTTATAGGAAATATAGCAGGAGAGGCTCCTACTGCTATTACAACAGTTTATTTATCTGATAATGAAGAGAGTACTATTTTTTTTGAGCTTAAGGTGTTCGATATCCTACGCCCGAATAGATAGAATAGAATTGACCCAGTTTATAAGGAAAACCGGGTCCAAAAACCATACAAACTGTATAAAAGAATCACACAGACGAAACGACCCGTCGCCCACACGACACAAGTCGACCAAACGCCACAACACACACCACCCGCTCCGGGGCCGCCGCCCCGGCGTAGCAACCAGATCGACCTTCACATTGCCCGAAAGTGATCCAGTCATGGTTGACGAACCTTCTGCCCGCGTAGTCTTCATCCAGGTTGCCGCCCAAACCACCCTGTTTCGGGGCCGCCGCCCCGGCGTAGCAACCAGATCGACTTTCACATTGCCCGAAAGCGATCCAGTCAAGTCGACGAACCCTCTGCCCGCGCAGTCTTCATCCAGATCGCCACTCAGACCCACGCTAAACAACGGTTCTGCCTCATATAACCGTCATAGCGTGGGAGCCCAAGGCCGCTGCCTCGGCGTACCGCCACCGTCCGGGGCCGCCACCCCGGCATCCACCTCCCCTGACCACATCGCCATCCTACCCATCCGCCGCGAACCCGCCGCACCGAGAGGGTCGGTGACTCCAAGACGGCGCCTCCAACAAGGTAGTGACGTGTTCGTCACCGTCGTCCGCCCCCGACGGAGCTTAGGCTTTCACCCAGAGACCATCGGACCACTCCCGTTGGGCCGATTGTCAAAACTCCACGACGATGCCATCAAGAAGGAGAATGACGCCCAAGAGCGCCGCCATCCTCGGCACCGACCGGAGTCGATGCAAGGCTTTCACCCGGAGTTCGAGCCACCCACGAAACTTAGGGAGCCGTGAGATAGGAGACCGCATCCGTGGTCGGCCACCGAGCTCCTCCGCATGTCGCAGTCACCACGGCACCTCACGCCACGGCAAGCGCCATGCCGGCCACACTACTGTCACAGCCGCTGTTCCGGGGCCGCCGCCCCGGCTTCCTCCTAGGAGTGGCTGCGGCATGCGGAGGGTAAGTACAAGCGGCTTCCTCATGTAGCCAATTGCAGGGTAAGTACAAGCCAACAGCAGGGTAGCCATGACCCCACCATTTTGTAAAGCGTATCAGTTAAGACAAGAGTTGGGCATGTGAGTAGGTGCCAAGTCGACATATGAGTTTGCTGCTCCTATATCAATATGAACGTTTCAAAAAAAAAAATCGACATCTTGACGAGCCAGGTTAGTTTTTGTAGCTACTGACATATTTATTTATTTATCTCGTTATAGTTTATTAGGATGATGTAAACCAGCTTTGAACAGACTACTCTATAAGTAAACAATTATTGGTGATGGTTATTGATAAGATCGTGAGATGGCACCAACCAGTTTAAGACCTCACCTCTATTAAGGAGCCGGTTCTCAACTCTCCTATCTTCCCTTCTCCTCATTTGAGTATTTGACGGAAGCTTGAAGAATTATCCGTCATCTCACTACGGAAATCATCTCAAGCTCGCCTAGATTACGTAGCAGTGCTTTGCAGTTTCCTGTCCGGTCTTCTCCCTCAACCAGCTCAAGCTCGCCGCCTGGACTACATACCAGTGCTTCGCCAGGTAATAATTACCAAACTTTCCATGAAACGGGCTTCTTCAGATTCTTTTGGCCCAGGTTCTTCTCCAGATCTAATTTCGTTGCCTACCTACCCTGTGGTCGCTCAATCACCTTCTTGGACTTTGTTGCTATGATTCGTAATAGCTAACTACTTTGTGTGTGTGTATTTCTACTGTTTGGAATTTCTGTCATACTTAATCAGATAGAAGTGTATCATAGATAAGGTCCAAACTCTCTGTCATCCGAACCCAAAGTCCAAAACAAAATAGTACTGCTGCTATACAACCTTTTCTGTTGCAAAACAGTATGGCAAAACAGAAGTTGTGTATTCATTCCTTTGATGATTATCCAAAGGGCGACTTGAGTAATTGTTGGAGCTGTAGCCTGACAGATAGCGCCCTTGTTCTTGTTTCAGGGTACCGTGGCTTCTAATTGCAAATGAATCGCCGATCTAGTATTACACCAAGGGAGCTGGAGTGCATGATATGTGATGAAATGGCAGAGCCGAAGGCACTGCCACTGTCGCTCCTAGAAGAAATTACAGATGGTTTCTCTGATGAGCAGCAAATTGGCAACGGTGCATTCGCGGTGGTTTATAAGGTACAGTAACTATGGGCTGCCCTGCTATTGATCAAATCATAACTAAATATCTCTGCACTACAGGGAAAGCTCGAGAATAGGATTGTGGCCGTGAAGAGAATGTCCAATACATATATGTATGAGAAGGAGTTCCAACGAGAAATTGAATGTCTCATGATGGTGAAGCACAAAAATGTTGTACGGTTTCTGGGTTATTGTGCTGACACACAAGGGAGTATGGAGAAGTACAAAGGGAAATTTGTGATGGCGGATGTACAGCAAAGGGTGCTATGCTTTGAGTATCTTCCTAAAGGGAGTCTTCAGGAGTATATCACTGGTAAGGTCATATGGAATGCAAGTTTTCTTCTAACCTTTATTTTCATTGCTTAAAGTCATGTTGTTTAGTGTCCCACATATAGTCGTGTCATAAATTACCTTTACATCCGAATATTAAGGATCGGAAGTATCTCATGTAATACTAAATTTCTTTTATCATTTCCCCTTTATAGATACAACTAGCGGACTTCAATGGAGAGACCGCTATTATATTATAAAAGGAATTTGTCAAGGGTTACATTACCTTCATCACAAAAATATTGTCCACTTAGATCTAAAGCCCGGAAATATATTGTTGGATGGTAATTTGGTGGCAAAAATTGCTGATTTTGGGTTATCAAGGTGCTTTGATGAAAAGCAAAGCCGGATTCTTACTATGAATATAAGTGGAACGTGGTAAGTTTGCTAAGCCTTATGAAAGTTCAATCTTTTTATGATTTATCTTGCTCATATATATATATTTACACAGGGGATATCTGGCACCGGAATTTGCAAATGGTGTAATCACGTACCAGTTTGATATCTATAGTCTTGGTATAATAATTATAGAGATACTCACAGGAAAGAAGGGGTATCACGATGTTGACAAGGTAAGAATAATTTATTTATTCTTTTGATGTAAAAGACTCAACTTCAAAACCAATGCATTACTTGCTCTTCTTTTTCGATGTATCATAGTATCACTTAATAACTCACTTCATAAAATATATTTAGCACTTCTAAATACCCACTAGTACATAACGACACTAGGGAAATGGGTCACAACCCTCGTCGGACATGGAAAATTGGTATGTTGCCTGAGACCCGCTGCTGATAAGAACGGCCACATCAGTGACAGAGGCATTAACCGTCACCGATGAGGTCAGTGTTTGGCAAGGTTACACATACATCTCCGTTGTCGATTTGTCAGCCACATCAGTAACAGAGTACGTGGTTCTATTCGTTTCCATTGGGTTTATTCACAAGGCTACAACAGGAATACAAGCACCAAAATAATACTAACCTCCGATCCGAAATAATTTTCGGGGAGAACGTACTGCCGTAATACAAATTTGTGTACAGCTTGCGAAGTTTATTCCGGATCGGAGGGAGTAGCAAATTCATTCATAGCGTATATCAAATGTCGCCATTACATTGTATCACAAGATGACGAATTGCACATGTCTTGCTAAATCTATCATTGTCCAGCCTCACTAAAATTATTCTTATCATTCCTCACTAAAGTTAGCTTCATTACTTGTTGTTACATTTTCCTTACAACTTTGGCAAGTTTATGAGTCAGATCTTATTTTCTTTAACGGTGTCGCCGAAACATAATAACGTCACCGTTCTGACATTTTGGCCACACTGTTCAAAGACACTCTTAATTAAAAACGTGTTTTGTACAGTGCAACGAAACATAAAAACATCGGCGGTTTGCGGATAGGATACCACTTTGTATTTATCTCATTTAAATAAGCTTGTTTGGATCTGCATGACGATTCGTCATAAGCTCATACTCCGGCGCCTCCTCCTCTGGTGCCTCCCCCTTGTTAGAGTCATTTTCTTCTTCGCTCGAATACAGAAGGTCAGGGACGGAGCCATAAATTGTGTATAGAGGGGACGGAGAGGACATGGGGGTGGCGAAATGCTCTAAGATGTGGTTACCATGAACATATGCATGAAGAAATGCTTAAGTAAATGACCATTGTTAGGGGGGGCTTAGCCCCTGCTCGACCCCCCTTCCCTCTGTCCCTGCAGAAGGTCCAAGTCCTTTCGCGGGTCCTTGTACTCTGGCGCCTCCTCCTACGACGCCTCCTCCTCCTTGGGGTCATCTTCTTCTTTGCTCGAAAACATCGGGTCCGAGTCCGATGGCGCCCATTATCCCACCATGGAACGTGTCACTCGGTGTCTTCATCGCTCGCCATCGCTTGGGACTTTCTTGGTCTGCCACTACTTGTCGGCCATGGTGGCTGTGCTAGAGAACGTAGAAGAGAACAAAAGGGAGAATGCGAGAACTGTCTAGCTTCGCACGGTTCCAAACCCATTTTATTAGCCGGGAGCCGGCGGTTTCAGTTCCTCGTTAATTCAGCCGCATTGAACATGTGCGCTTCAGTATGCAACTGCAATTTGCCAAGCACATCACAAACGATTATCCATGCTTAACTGTTTCCCTAGAGTGAAGTATTGGAAACAGAGACTTAACTGAAACCGTTGTCAATATAATGAGTGAGACAAATTCTAATTTCTCCATAACCAATGTTGACGAGCTGGCCGTGGCCCTGTTATGTCAAGCATCGTCGGCAACAATTAAATCACGATTTTTGTTGCCTAACTCATGTCGTTTCCGTAGAGAGTGTCCAATGTGTCGTTCTGTACTAGTGACCACTATAAATCTTTCCTTTTTCATGATCCCTAATATATTTCTTGGCAATACATTGAACTACAGAGATCAAAAATTGGTTATACAAGGATCGAGCAACATTGTTTTCGAGTTTATGCTTGTCAAGATAATACCAAGGTTCCGTAAAAAGAGCAAAAATGAGTACATAGATACCAGATTGAAAATTGACAAAAAAACATAAGAATACATATGGTTTAGATGAGTAATGCTTTGAGAAAAGTAGTTTTGATACATATCGTTTTGAGAAAGAGAAAATGAAAATTTACATGCCCTATATGTGAGATCAAAATGAAAGCTCAGCTTATTTGTGTAGGAGAGTGGTTGTATGATGGCATCACCCATGTCCAAGTTATGTCTAACCTAAATTTACCTGCATATTCCTTCCCAATTAAACTAAACCTAGTTTGATCATCTGATATATGAGAAGAAACCAAATTCATGTGGAATTTTAAATGTTAGTTTGAAGTCTTAATTTATGTGTTTTATGTAAGTTCTTAATACCATATATGGTGCTAGTATGTAATACTACACACTTTAGTTTCACAAGTAAAAAGATAAATTTACAAATTCATTTCGTAGGTAGTTGAAAGTTGGAGTCAAAGGTTGGAGGAATCAAAGATCGAAGTGCAACTCGAACAAGTCCGCGTATGTGCCGAGATAGGAATAGAGTGCACCAACTTCGACCCAGCGAAGAGACCAGATACACAACATATAATCTGTAGGCTTGATGGAACAGAAATTCTGCACAGCTACATCGATACTGGTGTGCTTACATCACGTCAGGTAAGACCACTTCCCTGGTATCCTTTGCGTTCTCGAAAAAATAATTAATTTTGATAGCTTATGTACATCTCTGTTTGCACTTCTGTGTTGCTCTGAGCCCGACAATACTTTTTATGTAGTTAATTCGAAATAGCAGCTGGGAGCACGGGTTCTCGCGTAAAAAAGTATTAAATTCTATACGTTGAGTACAGAAACAGTTATAACACTTAATTTTATTTAGCATCCATGTTTTTACCAATAAAAATTCACATGTTTCGCGAAAAATTTGTGCACACACATAGTCAAAGATGTATGCTCCCTTTGTTCCTAAACATAAGACGTCCTAGTAGTTCAATTTGAACTGCTAGACCATTTTATATTTAGAAACAAAGGGAGTACATGTACATATATAAAAGTATGGATTTTTTTAAAAAAATCTGCTAGCCCAGAAACATGTGATCTTGGGAGACATGGGTTTGGTTATACCCACATTTTACTAACTAATCACATGTAGGCTCTGAAATTAAATTATGAATGTATGTCGTGGGAACAAAGCGCATCGTATCATATGGATCCGTGTTAGAAATGACACTATATTATTCCTCTAAATTGCTAACATCATAATTTATGCAATCATCAACAGGATGATCCGTACATGTTGCTTGGCAGCATGCATGCTCTCTGGTTGAGCTACCAGCATCTTAATCCGCACATTAGGAGATGCATCGAATTTTGCATTATTTTCCCCAGAGGATCCAGGTTGAGAAAGGACGAGTTAGTTCGCCTGTGGATTGCGCAAGGGTTTGTAAAGACCAGTTCTGGAACAGAGGATATGGAAGATATAGCTGGGGGGTACATTCAAAAGTTAGTATCGAGCTCACTTCTGGAATCAATCGGAACTAGTTATGGTATTGATTGCTTTAGAATTAATAATATGCTGCATGATATATTAGACAAGGTTGCTGGAAATTGCTTCAGAATCGAGAACCATAGAGGAAAATGTTGGGAAGGAGATGTCCCTCCAGACATCCAACATCTTTATATCGAGAATTATGATGGAAAATTGATTATTGAGAAGATCCTTGGGTTGGAAAATCTACGAACTCTCATTGTGTATTATGTTACAGAGTATGTACCCATTGAGGAAAAAGTCATCGAGATTATATGTAAGAGGCTGTCAAAATTACGGGTACTGGCCATTCCTTTCAGTATACATCATTCAATCGAGCGGCCCAATGAGTTTTGGTTCCCAGAGTCCGTTGGTCAGTTAAAGTTCCTACGCTATCTTGTTTTCAGGATAGGCAGAGACTGTAAGATACATTTGCCAAGCACACTAAATAAACTTCAGCATATCCAGCTCCTAGATTTTGGTTACGGCCGCATTTCTGAATTTACGTTTGTTGAACTTGCCAACTTGCGACACATATTCTGCTGGGCACATGTGAAGCTTCCTCACGTAGGCAGGCTGCTGAGGTCACTTCAAACATTACCAGGCTTCAAAGTGAGTAATGAACAAGGTTGCGTGTTAAATCAACTGAGGGATCTAAACAAGCTTCAAGGCAAACTACACATCGGTGGCCTTGAAAATGTTAAAACCAAGGGGCAAGCTCTTCAGGCCAATCTTGCAGCCAAACGGCTCACTGGCCTAACATTGTGGTGGGATTTTGATGATAATACATGTCGCAGTCCAGAAGTTGAAACAAGCGTACTGGAGGGCCTGTGCCCTCATGTGGGGCTTCAACGACTGGAGCTTTGTGACTTTGGAGGCTGGGTGTACCCAAACTGGATGGTGGGTAAGCACAGCGGTGGTCCAAATTACCTGCAAGAACTTCACATCATGCAATGCAGCCAACCTTCTTCTGGACTTGCTGATGCTTTCCCTCATCTGCGTGTGCTCAATCTTTCGTGCTGCGTCTGGAATGACTTACCAGGCAATATGGAGCACTTCACATCGCTCAAGGAACTGTTCATCTTTAAATGCGAGAATATCCTGTCGCTTCCATCACTTCCCCACTCTCTTGAACATTTTACACTGTCTAACTGCAATGTTGAGTTGACAAAGTCTTGTGAAACAGTCGGGCATCCAAACTGGCAAAAGATTGAGCACATCGCTTATAAATGTATTTATTGACCAGCCAAGTAAGACTGTAGTACCCCCTTTGGTGCCTTGTTTCTCCCTTCTGTATATGTGAACACTGCCTCCACAATGGACGATCTGCTACTAACTCTGCTTATGTTTGGTAATCCATTCGGTACAGATTGACGTTCCAGCAAGGCATATCAAGAGGGATTTAGGCCTCGCAAGAAGAGTGAAGTGGGTGGATTCAGGGCTTTGGTTCAAATGTGAAGCCAGACTCCAAGGTCAGGCTGGCGGCAGCACCGAGTTTGCTCTATGTTATTAAAACATCTGTTTTTGTCTTTGTTGGAGAATATTTTGTTTTAAACGTTCATTGTGTAATCCCATTAGAGAATTCGCTGCCTTTTGTATGGCAGCTCCTTCTCTGCTTCCGATTCAGGGTGCAAGTTGCTGGATTGCCCTGCAGTAGTTGCAGACTTCTGATGTGTGTTAAATGATTTTTTGTTGATGTTGTTTGTAAACCACGTTCATTTGTGCCAAGTCTGTATCTGTTCGGAACAGCTGACAGTGCAAAGGTTCCGCTTCACGATTTGTGACAGCTCATGTCTTGAGGCGTTCGTATTCTTCTTCAGTTAGTTGCTTATCAGTGCAAAGGTTCTCCGCTCTCTGAGTTATCTGGAAACACTACTTGTACACGTTGAGTCGATCTTGAATGTGTGATGTGGATGATCAATCAGGCAATGGCGCTCTCTGAGAAAGGCTCGGACATCAGATGAGACATCTGAGGTCAGTTTCAGATGAGACATATCTGACAGCCCATCAGATGAGCATCCGAGGCTCCGCTATTTGGAAACTGCAATTTATTCAGTATATGTGAAGTTGGCAGTAAGTGGTGTTGATTTGATTTCTGCTTATATTTGTTCAGTGTGTGCTGCTCTCTTGCTTATGCTTTTCTGAGCTTGTTATCCTGATACATATATGTCAATAACGCTGCTAAACAACGTCTTGCTGATGTTTTTTTGTTGTTGGAAAAAGATGAAGGAAATCCTTGCTCAAATATCGATTTGCCTGATGGAATTGAACTGGCAGTGCAGGTGGGCGGGCTCACCAACGACCAACAGTCGACATAGCGGTTGTGGCTATGGCCCGGGAGCTGTTCTATGCCGCCCGCAGCGGCGCGTTGCGCACCTGCACTGTTGAGCCGGCCCATCTGGTAAGTTTTTTTTTATCAAAATATTCTCATTTCATGCTGGACTTCCGTGCATGCTATCTCAATAAGGATTCTTAGGACATATGCAGTAGTATGGAAGGAATAATTCTCTTGCGTCCTTGACATCACTTAGAGAAAGCCCAAAAAACATATGATACAAAAATTACTGCCTCCTTCACATCGCGTCGTCTTTTTCACAATACGAACCTTGATTACACTCTTCGTCATGGCTTATGGGGACTGCCCATGCACTATGTGAAATAGTGAGGGACGAATGGGCCATCAAAGGAGACCGATCAACTGAGACCGCACCATGAACTCAAAGCTCACGACATACCATTAACCATCACCATTGGATGGAGCCAAAGTTGCATGGCAAACAAAGAGATGAAGTCGAATGGCACCACATGATCCCAAATGCCACCACCAACATAGTGAGACAAGGTAATTCCCTCGCGGCACCTTCAAGAAGGAAAACGTCGCCCACATACTCCGTTATTTATAAGATTTTGCCCAGAATCACGGCCATTGCATCAAGAGCAGTGAAAGGATCCCATTCACACGACGTGGTGAAACTAGTCGGAGCTGTATTTCCAAGACCCCGACCACATGGGCTCACAACAACACTTGGGGCATTGTTGTTGGCTCACACATATAATCTGATCACCGTTACCTCGTTGCAACCCAGTGGCGCCAGCTAAGGCAGTTTGGGTGCCAAAACAATTAATGAAAACCACGTCGACCATAGAGAGGGGAGACAGAAGATGAGTGCTAAGGCCATGGGAGGAGCAATAGTCGACACTATATGATTCTTTTGGCAGGGCCACCGCGCACCTGGTGGAGGCACCCAATTACAGCACATAAGCCAAAGCTAAGTACAAACACTCAGAAAATCTGGATAAATCTCCCATGCATACAGTAGGACCATTAAATTTCACTATACGTTAAACGGGAAAAACAAGGATAACACGTGCCATATGAATTTTGATTTATGTTGTACAGTTAGAACATAAGAGTAAAAGAAATGTTTCTTACCCTTTTCCAATGCATATGTTGTTACACATAGGTCGGTTGAGGCAACACAGATAGAGTTAGTCCAGACATCTAATGTTTCATGCACATCGATCTCGATCCCTAGCTCTTGTTGTGCCAAAAATCATTCATCCCCTAAAAAACATGTGCAGCTTATGAATCAGTGAGTTGCTCAATTCCTCCATCCATCCTTTTGATCTGTGAGGTGATGAAGCTCGTATTTTTTTGTTGGACCAAATCATCCGTAACCAAGGTGGAGGAAGGACTCTCGGTGGGCATGCCTGGCCCTGGCGGCAATGTTAATACTAGGCCTAGGGCGACGATGAGCGCGGCTGTGGTGTACAAATGGTAAATGGAAACTTTGCGCCACGAACCCATGGATAACAAGGGAACAGCTAGAACCGTGAGGTTCCTAATCACCACGTAGGCGCCCTGGTGCTCGTTTATCATATCAGTGATGCCAAGAAGTCCGGCTTTCATGTCGAAGAAAATGGAAGGCTTCTCGACCGGTATGGCGCCCTTTTCATCACCATGAAGGTGAGGACGACGATGCTTAGGGCATCTCCAGTCGTTGGCGCCCCCCAGGATGAAAAAAGACACGTCCTGGGGGGGGGGGGCAAAATTCTTGCGCTGGCTGAAAAAGGACCCTTGGGGAGAGCATTTTCCCAGCCGCACCCCACCCCAAGACATGGAGATGAAGTCAAGTAAAACCCCCGTGTGCTCCCATGCCCGCCGCTGTGCGCCCATGCTCATCCTCTTCGGTCACTGCGAGCACGCGCCGCCCCGTCCCTGTCGGTCACGCCTTCGACGACCTCTGCACGCGTCTCCTGGGCCGCCGCGCCGGTGGGGGATGGGCGCCGTAGCCGCCGTTGGCCTCCCCACATGCCGGTGGGGGATGAGCTGCCGATGGAGCAGCGAGCTTGCCATGGTGGCGGCGTGGCCTGGAGGCGGGGATGGCCACAGGCACCGGCCCTGGGTGCCGCGGCGCGCGAGCTCCTACACGCGGTCAACGCCACGGCGGATGGCGGCCTCTGTGGCGAGCTCGAGGAGGGCGGAGCGGCAGCGGTGTGAGCTGGGCAGATGGGCGACGGCCTGCCGCCCACGCGGCGCTCCACCATGGTTCGATCGACGGGGAAAATGGGGAGAGAGAGGGGTGGTCGGTGGGGGAAGAAAAGGAAGAGAGAGAGGGCACGTGGGTGGGGAGAGAAAATGTAGGAGAGAGAGGCCGCTGGTAGCTGACAGTGGGCCTCCCCGCATGTAAAAATTAGCGCCGGCGCTCCAGCAGCCCCCGGCGAGTGGTTTGGCCTGGGTGCGCTGGCGCTATTTTGAGATTCTGGGGGCTATGGGGGCACGGCTGGAAAAATTTCGTTGCTATTTTGACCTTTGACGCTAAAAAGGCGTCCTGAGGGCTCTTGGGGGATGGCTGAAGATGCCCTCACAAACGACCCCGTAGGGTAATTGGGTCTGATAGATGGAAGCAGTATTTAGGCCCACATGTGTAGGAACATGAACACCACAAACGATAACGTCACCAAAAAAGAACAGCGCTAGAAGTGCCATGGAGATCATCCCGGCAAGGCCAACAAATGCAGCGATTATGACGGAGACACTTGAAGGCAAAGGTCAGGCTGATGATGATCGTCTTGAACAGCAAAAGGGGACCAAAGAAATGATAGGACAATGTCTTTGAGCAGACGATATAGATGAGGCAGCCAATTGTGCCAAAAAGTGCCGATTTCATCAGCGTTAAAAGAATCAGATCGGGGCATCACGACCCGGGACACGCCATCGAACTTTAGAATCGGCATCCCGGACTACGATGTCGAAGTAGGGAACCAGAACCGTCAACCTCAAACCACAAACCATGGAGCACACAAACCTCAAACCGGACCAACACAAGTTGCACCATCTTCCATCTTTCACCAGCACAGACAACCGTCTGCACGTACTCTTGAACAACTCGTCTCTACTACACCATGGCGCCGGAGACAACGCCGCAACAACGGGGACAGAGCAGGAGAAAAGACTCATCTACTGAAGTAGCCGCCGCCACCTCGCCGACACCATTCAAAAACCCTAAAATCACCGACCCGAAGGGTCGACAAACACACGATGCTACCAACTTCAACACGTCACCATCAGGGGCGGAACTGCGCCCGGGCAGCCCGGGCTACAGCCCAGGTCTTAGCCCATGTAGTACATGTACATCCCTTACATATTTCACAGATTAACTAGTCCATCCCGTGTCTTGGGCCAGAATGACCGGGGCTATTCTAGCCCAGCAAGTAGGCGATCCATTCACTGATCCACGTTTTCATTCGCATGCATCCAGAGCAGCCGTAACTGGCTACAGCTTAACTTACATATTCGCATATACTCCTCCGTATCAAAATATAAGACTTCCTAACCTTTTTTGTGGTTTTGTTCTGATTCGTACGTATGTAGACATGTTTTAGTGTGTTGATTTACACAGTTAGGTATGAATCAGGACAAAGTCAAAAAGATTAGAAAATCTTATATTTTAATACTGAGATAGTATTTGTCATTAAAAAAAAAAGGCAAAAACTGTTCGCTCGATCGATGCCGAGACCTCGGTTAAATCACGCCTCGCCGTCAGCACCACCGCCGCGACTGTCATGCGCTCGTCTCGACCTGCAGAACCACGAATCGCCACACGCCCACACCGCTCGGCACTTGGCCGCTTGCGCGTCTCATGTTCAGCTCATCGCCTCCAACTAGCTTGTTTCTTGCCGAGTGCCATGTCGGAGGCACTCGGTTTTTCTTTATGACGCTCGGCCTAAAATCGGTGTTGCCGAGTGTAATTCTAGTTACTAGGCAACAAGGCCAACTCATGTAGTGTATGCTGTCATTTTTATCAAGCGGAAGCTATTTTTTTTCTTTCGAAAAGCCGACAGGGGTGCTGCTCAATCGTACATAAGAGAAATAAAATATCACTTTACAGGAGGTGAACCTACCAGCTGACAGATCAGCCGAGGTCATCATCAACTAACAAAAGCGAGAGCTCGAGCCGCCATACGTGGCGCTCCTAACCAACCCAGGTACAACACCAAAGGAGCTATATTTGTTCTAAAAAATCTTACTATTTCGCTCTCGCCAAATGTATCATGCGGTGTATTTTATCAAGCGGAAGCTAAATTTACATAGTATTTTAAGAGAAAAAAAGTTCACTGCTGAAGTAGGAATCCATTGCATTCTACTCCCTCCGTTCCAAATTACTTGTCATCCATTTGCCCAAAAGTGGATGTACGGAGGGAGTAGTAGTGTCAAGTGGAAAAGGGTGAGGTAGAATGAGGGGGCGGGGGACGAGACCTTTTCTTGATGTGTCCTGCGCGGAAACTCCCAGCATTTTGGCGCGGTTCAGCGTGTGGTCTACCACAACTCGTTGAACAGGTAACCTACTAACCTGTGTACTGTGATGTACGCGGCAGGATGTGCACCGCACGACTCAAGCCAGACATCCAGTGGTGTAAGGAGGCAAGAACGTAGCTAAGATCAGCGCTGATCTCTCATGCAAGCTTGGAAAAATCATTCTTCTTCCGAGGAAATAGAAAGAGAAAGATAGCTCCATGGCCACTGCTTGGAAGGTCGCAGCGGCCACAGCCGTGGTGGGCTGGCTAGTCTCGCCAATCATCGCCTTTTTTCTTCCCAAGATCCTCTCCTACCTCGGCTTCGACGAGTCAGAGAAGCTCCGGGACCTGGAGTTCAACATCATCCCAGACCTGGAAACCATGCTGCGTGCCGTGGAGCAAGAGAGGATGCTGGAGAGGGGAGAGACAAGGAGGGTGAAATCAGAGCTTGCCACGCTGGACAAGATGGCGGCCATGCTGAGGCACGCTCGGGATGAAGTGGAAGACATCTTTGACGACCACCAGGAGATCGAGTTGTACCAAAACAAGTGTTGGCAGCGCCTCTGCGGCGCCGTGAACGCCTGCATCGGCGTCTGCTATGGCGCCGTGGTGAAGTCGATCGCGAGACAAAAGCAGATGAGCCGTAGATACAGGTTGGTTGTTCCCCTCTACTCTGCTATGTCCACATTCAAAAAGCTGCAGCAGTGGACGCTGAATCGGTTCGAGGAGCCCATGTTGGTGAAAGAAGATCAAGGGCCCTCAAATGCCAGTGCTGCGGCCTCCTCACATGACCATATTGTGGATATTGTGGCCTCGGAGGTTGAAGTAGTTTCAGGAGCTAGCCTATCAGATTTAGTCTCAGACGAGGAAGCAGTCTCGGAAGCTACACATGTTTCTTCACCAAAACGCAAAAGGCAGTGCATTTCAGAAGTTACACACTTTTCTTCGAGAAAACGCAAAAGGCATTACATTTCAGAAGTTACACGCTCAGAATCAGCCTCATACGAAGAAGCAGTTTCAGAAGCTACACTCTCAGAATCAGCCTCATATGAGGAAGCAGTTTCAGGAGCTACACTCTCAGATTTAGCCACAAACGAGAAAGCATTTTCAGAAGCTACGCTCTCAGATTTAGCTTCAAATGAGGAAGCGGTTTCAGGAGAAACGCTCTCAGAATCGTGCATCTACTTTGACATCTTCAAGAACCGGTGTAGATCCATATTCTACTGGTTTATTCAAACCTTTGAGGCTGCCTGCTTTTATCGAAACTGGTCCTATAAGGAGGTTGGCATCACAAGCAACCAGGTACATATCCTTTTGCGTGTATATCATTTCTGTTGTAATAACATTTTCTTTGTTTCCTACTTTCCTTATTTATATGCAGGGCAAGGTCCCTTTTTAACAGAACCTACTTATCATTATAGCAAGTTTTTTTTTCGTGATTAGATTTATTCTTAGCTGGGGTCATGGGCAGTTTTTTTTTTTCGAGATTGATAGGGGGGAATAAAATTCCCCACTGTTTGTTACATTCATCGAAAAGTAGCCTGGTTCTTACAACGGATGGAGAATTTTACAGGGGGGGTACAAGGGAAGAGAGAACAACGAAAATACAAGAAAAAAGACAACTAGAAGAGGGAAAGCAAGACCCACCAAGAGACACAAGAGGTGAGGGGTGCAGTCGAGGGATCATAATGCCAAGACTCGGCAATCAGCCTCACGCACCGCACCGGCATGCGACTCGAACCCCACGGCACAACTCAGGAGCACCACCATCATCATCGGAGTGTCAAGCCTAGCACCTAGCACTACCCTAGATAGGAAGCTCCGCCACGAAGATCGAGACAAAAGCGGTGGGGGAGACATACATTGTGTCGTCAATGAGCAAAGGTGAGCCGAGACGCCACCAAGAGCACGAAGCTCCCACACCGCAACAACAACCATTAAAGGCTCTTGGGCAAGCACATCAACAGGGTCGAGACCACGCGAAGGCCAGCCGAGAAGAGAAAAACACACCACCGTCGGCCCCGGCCGTACTGGCCGCACCAACACCAGCAAACGCCGCACCAACAACCTATGAACAGCAAGAGCCATCACCTATGTCTACAAGATGACGTCTCCAAGGAGAAAGTGTTGCCTAAGGCACAACACCGCCATCCTACCCGGCAAGCCGAGTCATGGGTTTTCACCCGGAGATCACAAAGCACCATCAGTCGCCGCAGCCTCCACACCTGGAGACACCCTGCGGCAAAGCATCATCACAGGGCGTCGGGTCCACCAGGACTGCCGGACGCAACACACACACCGTTCTCCCCCGAGCACCATGCCGGGAAGGAGCGGAGGAGTGCTGCCCGAAGCCAAGAACCACCATGATTTCGGGCTGCAGTCCTACAACACGCACCAACGCCACCATGCGGCTGCCAAAGAGGCCGGACCCGACCGCCCGCCATGCCGAGAAGGGGGAGGTATTGCTATAGCAGCGCCGGCTAATCCGAGGTGCCGACGCACACGCCGACAACCGGCGGCGCCTCCGGGGTCGGGATCGAAGGCCGGACCGCCAGGGAATGAAGAGAGCCAGCGCATCGCAGCGCAAAAGGGGCGCGGGTAGGGGGGGCAGCACATCAGCTGCCGCCGCCGTTGGAAGGCCGGGGAGGGCACCGGCGGCCTTCAGCCGCACGCCGCCGTCGGCGCCGCCACAGGCAGGGGGCACGTCGCAGGGAGAGGCCGCGCCGCCACGGGGTCCGCCGCAGCGCGCGAGGAGGGAGTGGATGGCGACGGAGGGGCGCGGCCGGACCGCCGCCGCCTTGCCGCTGGACGCCCGCGGGGGAGCAAGCCGACGGGCCACCGCCGCCGTCGAGGGGCCCCAAGCGAGCAGCCGAGCCCTCCAGAGCTGCATCGCAGGGAGCCGAGGCGGAGGTCCCCGCCACCCCCTTCACAGGCGCCGCACGGCCTTTTCCGGCGGCCATCTCTGGGGGCGACGAGGGGCGGGAGGAGGGGATGGCGGCGCAGCTAGGGTTAGGGTTCGCCCCTCGGTCGCCTGGAGGGAGGCGACGTGAGGGGGACGAGGGGGGATTTTTCTCCCAGGTCCTTTTCGTATTGGGAGTTCCCTCATGGGCAGTTTTTCATCTAGGTACTTCTACATGGCCATTTTTGTGAAGTGAAGAAGTCATCACACATTTGAGATACTACTCTTGCAGGGTGCATTAGATGTTTCTCTTACTGCTATCGCAAGATGGAACTTGAAGAAGAGAATAGAGAAGGTTGAAAGCACCGTCAGTGAAGTGAAGAAGTCATCACTCTTGGCCGTTGCAAGCAAAAGCCCACCGGATGAAATTGCCAACAAGAACAGGAGCAAAATTAGATCTGCTAGCCAACGCAAGGTATTTGGTCGAGAGGCGTTGCGTGATTATATCATGAAAAAGCTCCATGAGAACCCACATGGTACTAGTCCATGTTACTCTGCAATTGGCATATATGGTGTTGCAGGGTCTGGGAAGACTACCTTTGCACGGTATATTCGAGATTTCATTGAGGAGGAATGCAACAAGGAAGAGAATTTTTTTCACACCATCATGTGCATTCATGTGTCCGAGACTTTCAGTGTGGCTGATATATTTCACGAAATGCCAAATTGTGAGGAGCTGGAAGAGAAGCTTAAGGAATCTTTGTGTGGCAAACGTTTCTGCTTGATATTGGACGACCTATGGGTGAAGACCAAGAATGACCCGCAGCTGGAGCAACTAATATCTCCGCTCAATGTTGGGTTGGAAGGAAGCAAAATCCTGGTGACAGCTCGAACAAAAGTTGCAGCTGGAGCTCTGTGTGCCAATGAACCTATGAAAATGCCTGATCTGGATAAGGACGAGTACTTATCGATGTTCATGCATTATTCACCGGGTGGTACAAGTGTCACTCCTGAAGAGTTTAAGCGAGTTGGAAGAGTGATCGCGGGAAAGCTACATGGATCACCTATTGCAGCAGTAATAGTGGCGGGACGGCTTGGAGCAAACCGAGACATCAGATTTTGGAAAAATATTGCAGAGCGTAACATGTTGAATGACACCATGGATGCTCTTTGGTGGAGCTATCAGCAGCTTAGTTCGGACATCAAGCGTTGTCTCGAATACTGCAATATTTTCCCCAGAAGATTCAGAATGAATAAAGGCAACCTAGTTCACCTATGGATAGCGCAAGGGTTTGTAAAGACCAGTTGTGCAACAGATGACATGGAAGATGTAGCCGAGGGCTATATTCAAGAGTTAGTTTCATACTCATTTCTGCAGTCAAAAAACTTGGCAGGGTGGGGAGTTCTTTACAATTCATGATCTGTTACATGATTTAGCAGATATGGTCACTGGGACTGATTGCTTCAGAATCGAGAATGAAAGCAGCCAGAATGGAGAAAGCTGGAAAGGATATATCCCTCGAGATGTACGCCATCTGTTTGTTCAAAATTATGATGCAAAATTGTGCACTAAGGAGATCCTTGGATCTGGAAATTTACGCACCCTCATAGTTAATGTTGTTGGAGATGATACACAAGTTCAGGAAAAAGTCTTCGACAATATATGCAAGATACTACCAAAACTGCGGGCGTTGGCCTTTGCTTTGAGAATGGAATACAATCCAATTGAGGAAGACACAGACTACTTAGTCCCAGGATCTGTTGGTCAGCTAAAGCACCTACGGTATTTTGCTTTTAGGAAAAAGTACAAATGCAAGATAATTTTACCAAGCACACTAAATAACCTTCAGCATATCCAGCTCCTATATTTCGGTGGTGGCGATATCTCTGAATTTACCTTTGTTGAACTTGTCAACTTGCGACACATATTCTGCTATGGATTAGTGTCATTTCCTTACGTAGGCAGGCTGAGCTTACTCCAAATACTACCAGGTTTCAATGTGAGTAATGAGCAAGGTTGTGAGTTGAAACAAATTAGGGACCTAAACAAGCTTCGAGGTACACTACTCATCAAGGGCCTTGAAAATGTCAAAAGCTATGGGCAAGCTCTTGAAGCCAATCTTGCCGCCAAACGACTCAGTAAACTGAAACTTGTATGGGGTTATGATGATTATACCTGTGGTGATCCAGAATTTCAAGCAAGGCTTGTGCTTCCATAGGCCCCCAAACCTCACAATCAAATAAACGTACCGAGCTGAGCCGATTATTTTTGTAAGCCAATTCAGTTCGACGAGCCGAGCCTGAGCCGATCGCAAGGAAAGAAAGCGAACCGTACCGAGCTGGGCCGATTATTTTTGTAAGCCAACTCAGTTCGGCTCGCAAGGAAAGAAAGCGAACCGAACAGTCCTTCACTGCCCGCGAAAAATAAATTGCACGCGACATAAATCGAACCAACGACCTCACCGCAGCTGGGTTAGCCACCTGACCCGAGGCAGGTTTTTTGTCATACTAGTACACGTAGATTGTAAATACATTGAATCTTCTGGCGGAGCTACGTTGGGGACAAACCGGGCCACGGTCTGCCCAGGATTTTTCCAAAAAAAAGTACCAGTGCATTAACAGCCTAGAGAAACAGTTGCTCAAGCCCAGCTCAGTAGTCCATACAAGCAGTAGTCCGAGGTCCAGCTGCCCGGCAGCTTCGTGCAGAATAAATCGAGAAGCTCACCGCTCATGTTCTAAAAATAAATAAAACACAGCTCAGCGCTACAACGACCCATGAATTGCAGCTGACAACACATCAGCACATGTTTTTTTTTCTTTCCCAAATTATTAGGTAGCGATTGGACTGGTTGGAAAAAAATCCCTTATAGCTCCGAATTACCCTGTAACAGACTAGCAGCAACAATAAGACGTGATTTATTTCTCATCTTTAATTTGGCCCGCCCAAGTATTTGTTTCAAGCTTCGCCACTGCATAGACTATTAATATTTCTGCACTCACCCCAGATGCGCCACAGAAAACCACAATTCTGTGGCGCACCACTACCCCATGCGTCACAGATTTTTTTTTTTGAATTTAAAAAAAAAACGGCCAGAAAAAATTCAAAAAAAATCAGAAAATGAATTTTTTTCGAAAACCCTAAATATTTGAATTTTTTGAACATTTTTAACACTCCAAGCATATATCAAAATGATGACTTCCCAGTAGGTCACCCATCCTCAGATTGCTCCAACCCAAGCACGCTTAACTTTTAAGTTCTATTCAATTCAGCTACCCTTATGCTACTCAATTTCTTATTGATAATAGTATCATATGAGAAAATGACAGAAAACTACGACATTTGGGGCTCAGTTGTCACTTTACTACGACATTTGGGGTAAATGTCACTTAACTACCATCTCAGGGGCAGGGTTGTGACAGAAAGCACTGATCACTCGTTTTAGTCGTCGTAACAGGATTTCTGACCGCACTGGCCCACCTGTCAGGGCCGACGTGGCACGGCGTTGACGGAGGGAGACGACGGCCGTTAGGTTTTCGTTGTTTACCTGTCTGGACGACGGAGACCACGCGTTGACTCGCTCACTCTCACTCTTTCCCTCTGCTATGCTCTGACCTCGAAGACGAATGGCGACTGGAGGTGGCGGCGGCCGGTCGCTCCACCGGTCAGGAGGCGACGGCGATGGTGGCGGCGGAGGCGGAGGCGGCGGATCTATCGACGCCGAGCAAGGTGCGCCGCGGCTGCGCGCGGCTAGTCCACCGCGACCCGCATCTCAGAAAGCTTGGACGTCGGCGGGCACCACATCGAGCTGCGAGGACCCGATGAGCCACTACGTCTCCGATCTTGACGGGTAAGTCAATTTCTGTCCGTGCGACTTCTCTGT
Organism: Poa pratensis; assembly: GCA_947311845.1. Taxonomy (NCBI): domain Eukaryota; kingdom Viridiplantae; phylum Streptophyta; class Magnoliopsida; order Poales; family Poaceae; genus Poa; species Poa pratensis. The sequence continues at coordinate 1,408,172 of CAMZMU010000100.1, forward strand.
CCAATTCAGCGAACGTTCTAGGATCTGTAGCTCTAGAATTTAGTCTAAATTGTTTGTTAATTATGAATTTAGGGTTCAGACCGAGATGTGGGATCTTTACATTCAGTTTGATGGAGCTAAATTTGTGCAAAGACGAGTGTGCCGTTCCCAAATTAGATATCTGCATTTGTTGTCAATCATGGAGTCAGAGGGGTATGGAATGAATGATTCTCTGTATTTTGTTAAGCATGAAGGGGAGGGACTGAATGGGTTAGAACTAATTGACAGTCATCTGAAGGTTGAAGAGATGATTAGGAAGTATGATGATACAAAGGCAGTTGTTTTGACTGTGATGAAGGACAGGAGGTGTAAAGCAATTGTTGTTTCCCCAGTGAAGAAGCCGAGATCAATTCATATTGATCTTGATTCAGAAGCTGAAGAACCCATTCCTATTCAAATGAGCACTCAGAGTAGTGTGAACTACGAGAATTTGCACACAACACAGATTGATGAACACAGCCCAATTCAGTTTCAGACTCAAGACAGTGTGTACTGTCAAGAAATGGAGGCAGAGGAGGCAGAGCAAGAGGACACGTCTGGTTACATTATCACAGATGAGGATGAGGAGAAAGAGTTGCAGAATAGAATTGCACAGAGTAGGAAGAGGAAGAATGATCCCATGCTCCATTGTGAGGGTGAGACAGATGTAGAGGATATATATGACATCCAAGAGGAGGCAGAACCTGTGAAGAAGAAACCTAAGAAGCAAGGACCAACTACGAGATCACATTCTCAGGTAGTGAAAGAAGCTATGCCACAATGGGTTCCTTCTGATGAAGAAGAAGAGATGGGCTTCCTAAAAGATGAAGATGATGATGGCTATGAGCCAGTGCCGTTTGTATTGCCTAAAGGAGGCAGAAAGAGCAGAGCAAAGAAGCCAAAGGAAAGGGTTTGGTATGATGAAACTAGAGAGAATCCAGAGCAACAGTTTAGGCTATCTCTTTGTTTCAGAGATGTCTATCAGTTTAGGGAAGCACTGTCAAGGCTACACATAGCTCAGCAAAGGAATTTTTTCTTCCACAGGAACACTCCAGATGCTATAATTGTGAGGTGCTTGGAGAAGGAGACGCTTGGTTGTGAATTCTACATGACAGCCTCTAAAATAAAGCATGAGCAGACATTTTGCATTAAAAAAATGGAAGGGCCTCACACTTGTCCAACAAATCCTAAGAAGACCAGGGTTAATACAAAGTGGCTGAGCAGTGTTTATGTTGACGAGTACAAGTCAGACATTACCACAGGCATCAATACTATACAAGACAAAGCAAGAAAAGATTTTGGTGTGACTGTTGGCAAGAGAACAGCTTACAGGGCCAGAACAAAAGCAATGCAGATGGTCCTTGGTGATCACAAGAAGCAGTATTACAGGCTCAGAGACTATTTGCAGACTGTAATAGATAAAAACCCAGGTTCCAGGTGCATTGTGACCACAGTTACTGGACCAACAGAAGATCAGATAGAGGCAATGAAGAAAGGACAAGCTGTTCATATCAGCAACACACCAAGATTTCATGGACTGTTCTTCTGTGTGAGTGCTGCAAGGTTAGGATTTCTTGAAGGGTGTAGGCCATTCATTGGCCTAGATGGCTGTTTCATCAAGCTAACAACAGGAGCTCAAATACTTGCAGCTACTGCCAGAGATGGGAATAACAATATATATCCAGTTGCATGGGCAGTAGTTGCTAAGGAAGATGCAGAGAATTGGACATGGTTTCTTGAACAACTAAAGGAAGCAATAGGTGGAGAACAAGGTAAATTTGGGTACTACACAATAATGTCAGACAGGCAGAAAGGGTTAATCAAAGCTGTCAGCACTGTGTTTCCAAATTGCCCACAGAGATTCTGCCTTAGGCACATCTATGCTAATTTCCAAAGAGCAGGATTTGTGGGAGAGGATCTCAAGAAGTGTATGGATAATGCAGCATACTCCTACACAAAAGATGGATTTGATGCAGGCATGGAGGAACTGAAGAAGCAATGTGAGCCTGGTTGGGCTTGGCTTTCAAAAATACCAGTGCATACTTGGGCAAGGTGGGCAATGGATACCAACTGCCAAACAGACTTGGTAGTTAATAATCTTAGTGAAGTATTCAACAAGTATATCCTTGATGTCAGAAACAAGCCCATTGTTACTATGCTTGTTGGTATTTATGACAAGCAAATGGTCAGGCATGATGGCAAGAGAGAAGGGGCTAGAACATCTAGCTGGGAAATCACTCCCCATTATGCAGAAAGGTTGGAGTTGATGAAGAAATATTCCAGGGACTGCATCTCCCAGAGGGCTGACTTGGGACTGTGGCAAGTTAGTAGTGGAAAAAGAACACTTGAGGTTAATCTGGACACAAGGACCTGTTCTTGCAGGAAATGGCAGATGACAGGATTGCCTTGCAATCATGCTGTCAGTGCTATATACAAAGCAGAGATGCATCCAGAAGATTTCGTGAGTGATTTTTTCAAAAAACCCTTGTACTTGAAGAGCTACAACCCTGTGTTCTATCCTATACCAAGGGAGCATGGCTGGACTAAAACTAATACACCAGACATCATGCCCCCTGGTTTCAAAGACCATCTCAAAGGTAGAAGGCAGGAGAAGAGAAGGAAAGGGAAATTTGAAGTCCCTAAACCCAAGGAAACATCTAGGATGGCTACAATTACATGTAATAACTGCAAGTTGCAAGGGCACAAATATACAATCTGCTCAGTTCCTTTGAGGCCAGACCTTGAAATGAGGAAAAATAACCACAAGGTAATTCATTTCTGCAAATTAGTGCCTTTGTGCTACACCTCAAGCTGCATAACTAACCCTACATCAATGCAGGCTAACAGGAAAATGCCAGATGTTGGTGCAAGTTCTTCAACCACCCAGATGGATGGTACTCCTGCATCAACAGCTCCACCTACAGCACCACCAACAGCTCAAGCAGCCCCAAGAGCTCCAGCAGCACCTGCAAGAAGAGCTCCAGCAGCATCAGCACCTAATGAACCAGCTGACAGGGGTTTGTGGTCATATTTCACTGCTGGTGCAAATGCAGGTGCTGGCAGAGATTCAAATGTTGGTCCTCTAGATGGCACAAATCAGTGAGAGTGAATTTGTGGTCATGTGAACCTGTTGAAGTCTGTATGATGTACTAACATACTTTTACCTAGCATTATGTGGTCATTTTGGGGTGTGGAACCTGTTGAAGTGTTTATGATGTACTAAGAAACTTGTTGGCTGGTGAATTTGGTTCTTGTCTTGTCATTTTGTTGAATCTTATTTATGCCTAGAGGTCACTCTGAAACCTGTTGAATCTTATTTCATGTTAGAGTTGTCGAAACCCCCGACGGGTCTCGACAACTTTCAAAACTTTCATGTTGGAGTTGTCGAAACCCCCGACGGGTCTCGACAACTTTCAAAACTTTCATGTTGGAGTTGTCGAAACCCCCGACGGGTCTGGACAACTTTCAAAACTTCCATGTTGGAGTTGTCGAAACCCCCGACGGGTCTCGACAACTTTCAAAACTTCCATGTTAGAGTTGTCGAAACCCCCGACGGGTCTCGACAACCCTACAACTCATAAATATAAATTCAACAACCATTACATTGAAATAAAAAGTCACAAATAAAAGAGATCTCCAAATAAAAACACAGAGTTAAACAAACCATAAATTAACACAGAGTTAAACCATTACATGTCACAAATAAAAAGTCTCATCATTCAACAAACAATTACTAGTGCAAATTACATCTCAGAAATAAATTCTGTTCTCAAATAAAACAACTACTAGTGCAAATAACAATTAGTTCATAATTCAACCAGCACCACCAACAGCTACTCATCACAAACATCTTTGATCTTCTGCAACTTTGCCCCCAAGTTGAATTTCTGTTTGAGAAGTTCTGCAACTGTGTACTCCAACTTCCTCTTCTCTTGCTTCAGCACATCCCTCTCCTTCTCTGCCTTCTGCCTAAAAAAAGAGTGCATTTTCGAAGTAGATGCATCCAGTTTCTTCTTCTCCTCTAATTCAGCTCGAGCAGCAACAAGACCTTGTTCAGCTTTGGCCTTCAGAGCTAATGTAAGCTGCTTTTCCTCAACCTCTTTCTTCAGCTCATCTTGGGCATTCTTCAAGTCAAGCTTCAGCTTTGCAATCTCATCTTTGTACTTCCACGTTGATTCAATAGCGTCTAAACCATCACGAACCCTAGCATCTTTTATTTCCCGATACATTTCCCACAGCTTGTTCAGAGATTTGCACAATGCAGGTGGCCACACTTCATCAAGCCAGTGCACAAAGTCACAACTACCTCCAAACTGCAGTGCATTCATCAAACAAGTTCATGTTACAAATTTGCACAAAAACAGTGAGAAATTCTAACAATCTAAAAAAATCAGATTTGTCACATACCGTCCCTGCGCAGCCCAAGAACCTCCTGCCAGTCCAACAGCCTTCGAACGCAACAAATTTCTCGGGCGTGCTGTTGCAACGACAACGGATAGGGAGCTCATCTTCATCGGCTAATCCGCAAAAATCGGAATCATACATGGTAGTTGGGCCCTAAAAAGAGAAATTTTCAGCGCCACTGCTCGGAATCGTGCTCATATCCCAATTCCCCAAACCATATGAACCCTAAATCTAAATCCCGAACTCCAAATTACAAGCGAGGGGAACACTTACTTCGGTGCCAAGCGAGCTCGGATCCGTTGAATCCTCGTCGCCGTCGCTCCACGATACCATGTTCTGGATCTACGGCTCGGCAACGGCGGCGGCGGCGGCAGTCGGGGGCACCAGAGAGAAAAATGGCAGAGGAGAGGAGCGTGAGAGAATGGTGCGACCGGCCCGAGCGGCTACTTAAACAGGTGACCTAACGGCCGTCGTCTCCCTCCGTCAACGCCGTGCCACGTCGGCCCTGACAGGTGGGCCAGTGCGGTCAGAAATCCTGTTACGACGACTAAAACGAGTGATCAGTGCTTTCTGTCACAACGCTGCCCCTGAGATGGTAGTTAAGTGACATTTACCCCAAATGTCGTAGTAAAGTGACAACTGAGCCCCAAATGTCGTAGTTTTCTGTCATTTTCTCGTATCATATCAACCCTCTTAACCCTTGTGTATGTGTATATATGTGTGTAGTTTATGTGTGGTATGTGTATATATGTGTTTTTAAAATTAAAAAAAAATCAAAAACTTCAAAAGTTTCAAAAGGAAGTTCAAAAATCCAAAATAATTCAAAATATTCAAAAAATCTCAAAAAAATTCAATTAACCCAGAAAATTCAAAAAATCCAAAATTTCAACAAATCCAAAAAATTTGAAATTTTTTATTTTTTTTTTATTTTTTTTTGATTTTGTAGAAAAAATCTTCTTTTTGAAATAACTTTTTACTCTTTTGGAATTTCCCGAATCTGAGAAAAGTTCACCGGGTAAACCCGGGTGAAATCGAGCTCTTTTTTTCATGATTTTTTTGGTATATTAAACGCATTTTTCCGACATCGTATGCAAAAGTTATGGCCGTGTCAATATTTTTTTTCGTTTTTTGCAAAAAAGGTCAAAATTCATATTTCAAAATTTCTATAGCAAGTAGACACTAAAACCTAACTATATCTCAAAGGATTTTATTTATTGAAGATTGTATCATTTTCTTTTCTTGTTTGCAAAACTGAAAAGGCGATCCACGAGGGGGGTGTGTGTGATATGAAAAAAAAAATCTGTGGCGCACCTGGCCATGTGCGCCACAGAAATGTGACTTTCTGTGGCGCATGAGGAGTGTGCGCCACAGAAATGTGACTTTCTGTGGCGCATATGGCCAGGTGCGCCACAGACGCCACAGAAAGTAAGATTTCTGTGGCGCACATGGCCAGGTGCGACACAGAAAGTCACATTCTGTGGCGCACATGGCCAGGTGCGCCACAGAAATCTTCCTTTCTGTGGCGCACATGGCCAGGTGCGCCACATAATTTTTTTTTGTGGCGCATGCCTATTTGGTGCGCCACAAAAAGTGATCCACGGAAAGGCAGTTTCTAGTAGTGACTATTCTATTTTTAAAAAACGGCAAGTGAACCGAGTAAACCGGCGGTTTAATCGGTGAACCGTGAACCGAGACCCTCGACGGTTTGATTGCCGGCCTGGCTTTTTAAACTATGTTCAGACTACGGATGGTACGCGATGGCGACAAAGATTTTAACCGTTCTTTGACTCTGAAATTTAGTACCAGATTATTCAAAACTAATTCTTAAAAATTACCAACATAAAATTGAAATATAGATGAACCCATTTTCATGAAAAACTTGATAATTATAGCAAGTGGTTTTTTTAACCTTCTCAAAATGACCCATTATTTTTTTCTACTATATTATGACAAAATTAGGCATACTTGACAAGTACTTTTATTTTGTGACAAGTCTAAATGGTTCGTAGTCTAGGGCTGGTGCATCGAAAAGGTGTGGAGTCGAATAGTTGGACTTGATCCTAATATTCGCGTGTAGGTGTAGAGTGAATTTGAGGAGGAGACAATATCCAACCTCCAAATTCTTAGAATTACTATTTTACCATTATTCTTAGCATTTTTTATGGAAATACTAAAAATATGAAAACATTGCAAACATAGCTAGAAGTACTACGTCAAAATGGTTAGGGGTGTTGCATGTGGTTTCACACGTTTCAAAGGTGCTAGATATATATCTATATGACGGACACGGCGATTCGGCTCATAGGTCTAGATGCACCCGTTATTTAAAACATTTTTAACTTTTTTTAACATGACAAAAAAATTCAAAAAGAAATTCGGATATACATTAGCACCCGTTATGTTAGCACAAAAAGTAACACGAAGAAAAAACATTTTTTGCGGGTTTTTTTGCACAGGCAGCCAAAAATGTCTTTTCTCCGCGATTATTTTTCAAATAACATAAAATGTCCGTATGTATATCCGAAATTTTTATTTGGACATTTTGACATTTTAAAAATTGATTTTTGAGCAGTGGGTGCATCTAGACCTATGACCCGATATCGATTTCCGTCTATATGACCTACTAAACATCTGGATCCACATGCACCATCCTTAGAACCTTGAACTAGAACTAGCATGTGGGTCTCACAATATTCAACATAGATAGGAGTGTTGCATGCATGTGGGTCCACACGTCCTAAAGGTGGTAGATATACAACTAGATGACTATGAATGTTCCATGTGGGTCCACATATCCCAGATATGCTAGGGCAAGAGGGCCAGGTCTGCTGCATGTGGGTCCACATGTTTCGAAGGTGGTAGACACATACATGTATGACTTACTAGACATCTGGACGCACATACACCAACCCTAGACTGTTTGATCTAGAACTATCATGTGGGTCCCACAATATGCAAGTGTTTCATGTGGGTCCACATGTACCAAAGGTGGTAGATATACAACTAGATGACTATGAGTATTTCATGTGGGTCCACATGTCCCAGATGGTCAAGAAGACTAGGGGTGTTACACGTAGGTCCATGTGTCAGAAAGGTAAACATACACCTACTAGACATGATGGATAGGAGTGTCTCATGTGGATCCACATGCCCCAAAAGTTGATAGATGCACAACTGTATGGTTAGGAGTGTTGTATATCGGTTCACATATACCAAAGGTGGTAAAGGGTAGACCTAACACCTTACCTCTACCACATTTTATACATGTGGACCCACATGTAACACCTCTAAACAACTAGGTCTGCCCCTATCAACTTTGGGGCATGTGGACCCAAATTCAACACTCCTGACCATCTAGGTACACATCTAAGTACTGCTGCATGTGGGTCCGCCTGTCTCAAAGGTGGTAGCGGTAGACATAGCTTGCAAGGGTCCACATGCAACCAAGCGTGGCATGGGTAAACCTTGCTGGCTAGGATAGATGAATGTGGGTCCACATGCCCCAAATGCGGCAGATGTACAACTAGATGGTTAGGAGTGTCGCATGTGGGTCCACATGTCCCAAAGGTGATGGATTTACATACTGTATGGTCAGGAGTGTTGTATATGGGTCCACATATATGAAAGGTGGTACAGGTAGACCTAACACCTTACCCCCACAACTTTTCATACATGTGGACCCACATGTAACACCTCTAAACAACTAGGTCAGCCCCTACCACCTTTGGGGCATGTGGACCCAAATTCAACACTCCTGCCCATCTAGGTACACATCTATGTACTGCAGCATGTGTGTCCACATGTCTCAAAGGTTTTAGGGGTATACATAGCTTGCAAGGGTCCACATGCAATTAAGGGTACACACACGATTGTTTTCAAATATACAATCCCGCAACTAAGAATATACCCACCAACTATCCTGGCCACCCAAATGCTTTGTGATCCGTGCACAATTTTATCAACAAATTTCCAAACAACAATACATTATCAATAATTGATGGATTTATGTAATTTCAATTTTAGATTCATGTACTAATAAGAAATTTATGTGTATGCATTGAGAAAAAAATAAAACCACACATTAACAATTTTTTTATTTTATCAACACATAAAATAATAGGAATAATATAGTCCGTTGGATGCAAAATCAAGGTCGAGATAAGCGGTGGGTATCCTCCTAGTTGTGGAAAAACTGCGTTGCATTTTTTCCTATTTAATAAGACCCAATCATCGAAAAAGCCAGCCAACCGTAGCTCGGGCTACATGTAGAACTATAATTTAAATTTTTTAAAACAGTATGTAAAAGTTTCAGAAAATTCTAAAATTAAATCTGGATGTACCCAATAACATATACTATAATTGTGCAAAGTTTCAATCCGAAAGTGTTTCTACTTAGGCTACATAAAAAAGACAAATTCTGACAAGATTTGAAGGTGTACTGTTCACACACGAGATCTACAATTTTGTCTTTTTTATATAGCGTAGAATACAACGTATTTTTTTTTCCATGGCTACACCTAGATATTTTTTCAGATTTTTTTTAAAACTTTAAATTTGTATTTTGATTCAAAATAAAGGCTAGATGCAGCCCGAGCTACAAAACACCTCTCTCCCCAACCATCCTCTTCACCAACGCGTTGCCTCCTCCTTTCCCCCACCAAATCCACCACCCCTACATCGTCTTCCACACCACGCTGCCTCCTCCCCTCCCACACTAAATCCACCGCCCCTAGACAAGCACCACCCGCGTCCGCCCCCATGGCCGGAGGCTCCCGCCGCAAGTCCCCACCTCCAATCCGTAGTGCCGACCCACGGCGCGCGGTGCACGACGGCTACTCTTCCACTGCTAGCCACCGCAGGACCGCCATTTGCTCCGCACCCAGCAGCCCGGGGTACACACCTGCAACACTGCACACACACCCGCCGCGAGTTACTGGATCATGCCGCCCGAAGTCTGAAACCTTTCTGTCTGAAATTCACTTAACATCGACTAGGACTAGGCGTTCGGGTTAACCGAACCGATCGGTTCGGTTTCTCGGGTTTAGAATATTTCAGTTTTCTAAATCTGGTGATCGATCGGTTTTCTATAGAACTAGTAACCAAGGATTCTGTCAACGGAAAATTCGGTTCGGTCGTCGGTTACAACCGAATAGTACCGATTTATAGCCCAGGAAATTGACGAAGGGAGTAAAGCAGAAGAGGAAGTGGTCGATCAGAAAGAGGAAGGTTGATCAGATGGCACCGATTGCCGGATGTTGGACCACCCTCCGCAGGCTGTCGCAATGGAGAACACGGGCGGCTAGAAAAAGGATGAGACGACACCGCCGCCCTGGTTGCCGGTTGCCGGCTGCTGGACCACCGCCATTGTGACGGAGAGCAAAGGTGTCTGGGAAAGGAATGGGATGGCTCCGTCGCGCCGGACGCCGGCTGCCGGACCACCGCCGTTGCGTGCTTGGCTGGAGAGCAGAGGCGGCGATGCGAGCGAGCTCTAGCGCGCTGGGCTGTAGCCTGTAGGCTTGTACTCGTTGTACCTGTACGTGAGATTGAGAGAAAGTAGAAAATAAGCAACGTGAGCCTTCAAAGTGAGAATGGGCTAGCATGGGCCCATGTTCGGTTAACTGAGTCAGTACCTGATGCTTGAGACCGAATTAGCCGATGTTATTTCGGTTTTCTACAATTGATGACCGATATTTTATCAAAATTTTCGGTTTCGGTATATTCAGTTTCGGTGCCGGTTATTTCAGTTCGGTAGTTCGGTCATCGGCTCATATGCCAACCCTAATGTCATCCTCTATGTTTATATAGCCTTTGATTTTGTTCCCATCACAAACTGAGATGTAGCCCGGTGGCTATGCTCGCTGTGTCTCACATAGGAGACCCAGGTTCGAATCTTGTTGGCCACATATTTCTATATTTTTGTCCTAGGATCCGCCTCGGCGGCTTGGCTAGATATTTTTCAGTCTCGGCTCGAGCCGAACTGAGTTGGCTTGGCCCCTAGTAAGATTAAATCCTATCCGTCCTTGTGTTTCTGCTCATGATATCCTTTCACCCTTGGGGGCCTATGTACTTGAGGGTCTATGCCCTCCCATGGGGCTTAAAAATCTGTTGCTCACGAACTTTGTAGGTTGGAGCTACCTAGATTGGATGATGGGTAACCACAACGGTGGCCCAAAGTACCTGCAAGAACTTCGTATCTTGGCATGCCAGATATGGATACCTCCTTCTAGACTTGCTGAGGATTTTCCTCATCTTTGTTTGTTGTTGCTTTGGCGCTGCAGCTGGGACGCCTTACCAGAAAATATGGAGCACCTCACGTCGCTCAGGGACCTGCAGATCTATTCATGCGAGAATATTCGGTCTCTTCCATCACTGCCCCAGTCTCTTTTTGAGTTTACACTCGCTGGCTGCAATGATGAGTTCATGGAGTCTCGTGAAACAGTAGGACACCCAAACTGGCACAAGATTCAGCCCATCGATATTATAGATACTAGTTGAATGCCCGTGCGTTGCCACGGCCTATTTAAATAAATAATTCTACTGATCTAAAATAATGGTAACACAGAAAAAGCGTCTAGAATAGATACACAACTTTCAAGAACAACTGTGTAACAACGTCAAAGGTGGTTGAATATCCGTGTTTGCCTATTTTATTGCCGGATTGTCAACGTAATCTATGTTTCTCTGTTTTGACCTTTTTTTTTTTTTGCGTTTTTTCTCTGTTTTGACCTGAAAAGCTGAACCACATATTAAAGTAATATTTATCCATAACATTTATACCATATTATACGTACAAAATAGCACAGTAATCATTCAAATTGAATAATACAATCAATAATGATGAAATGAATGAAAAATACTCGAACCATGCCAATTCTTATTTGTTCCCGAGTAGAATAGACGTTAGCCACCCTTCTGTTTACATATTTGAGAAACAAAGTTCGATTTACATATTTGAAAAACAAATTAACATGACGGGTTAGCTTTTTTTAGCAAAGAAATTGAGTTTGCTAAAGAAAGCAAACTTGTTATAAAAATCATTACGAATTAACAAACCCAAACCCTAAACAATGCCGCCACGATCTTTGTAATGTTATCAGGAGAACTACTAAGTTCGTTGATTAGAAGGAAAAGAGTTGTGTTCTACATGAACAGGTGAAAAAGCATGGTAAAGCACCATGTCACCCGGCAAATAAGATTCCGGAAAAAATCAACCCGGATCAAATGGATGGACTCCCCGAACAGGCGCATAGCTACAGGGACACATTGGGCTTGTTATTTTCTCTCTCCATTCTTCTCAATCCTCTTCCATCTCGTTCCCCTTTCCTGCCACTCCTCTAGATCGATCCCCTGCTCCCATGCCCACCGCCCAGTTCACGTCGCTCCGCGGCGTGCGCCTCCACGGATCGCTCCTCCGTGTCACGTCGCTCCGCAGCGCGTGCCTTCATGGTTTGCTCCTCCGTGGCATGTTGCTCCACATCGCGAGCCTCCATAGTGCGCTCTTCCAGGGCACTCCGCTCCATGGCCGCCGCCTCCGACGTCGGCGTCACGCTGGGCCAGGACGGCTGGTTGGCCGGGATAGAAGCCGAGCCTCTCTGCTCGGGCTGTGTGCCTGTGTCTTCGTGGGTGCAGACGGTGTGTCTCCAGAGCCACCCGCTTCCTGTTAGAAGCAAACGTGAAGCCGACCAATTTTCCATTTGTTTTCTTGATTCGTGGCAGTGGACGCCTGGTACGTCTTGCGTGCACAAGAAACTGGCAGATACAAGTAAAATCTAGTCTGTACAAAGCTAGGTAGGTGGCTTTGATTGATCTATTTTCCTGGTGATTTGCGTACCTAGCAATGCGCTGTTGCGCTCATGCTCCTCTTCTTTTCTGCTGCGGAATTGCTCGTTCTGTAGCTTACAACAGGACTTTAACTCCATTTAGGTTTCGCGTACAAGCAAATGCTCGTTGGTTTACCACCTGTCTAGTGCAGTGTCAGATTTTCAGTCCTAACAGCCTGCATTTTTCTGCAGAATGAGGATAGAATACTTTGGGAAGCAACTAACAACTACTTCGAGATGAGCCTTTTCATGTCGGGCAACAAAATTAAGAGAACAATTTTACTTAATTCATGGAGAGGAAGACAACAATTTGGAATCACTGGCAATGCAGGTAAAGCCGTAGGCAGCAAGTTAATCTAATCTGCGAGTGTGAAATATCAGTTGCTTTGGACAAGAGTCAGCACTTGCCACCTTTGAAGTTTGAACTACTACACCCATCTCTGAATGATTGAATTTTTATGTTACTCACTATCTTTGTAGCTAGGAAACAATACCTTCGACAGTTGGTATGTGATGTAGTTGGTTGACTGCCGCGTCGCCTGTAGCCATTATCTTGTTGTTTAATACAGTTGCAATCATGTTTGACACTGGTGTATCGTGTTGTGTGTGTTCTCCACTCATAAGGACAGATGCGGATTCATTTAGATGACGTGTCTCGCGTAGCCTTTGTAACTTCTCTAACAAATCACATCGGGAATTCAGTGTTTGCTTATCTTCTGTACATAGGAAATGATAATTAGTGCTGGCACAAACCCAAGCTATTTAAGGCTCAAACTGGCCCACATCCCTGCATAGACCCAATACTATAATAATCACCATTAGTAAAATTTTCCTTGTTAGAAGAGGCATTTCTATTTGAACGAAATGAGTTGCATCCATCAAATGGAGTTGCACCCGACGACATCACAACAGTAGGTATGCCTACATAACCAGTTATATACTATCCGTAGTAATAAGCAAATGATGTTGTTCTTTCATGTAGTAACATCACCTTCTGTACTTGGAGTGTGTCCGCGCTAGGTGACAGCTGATTGACCAGTAGCATTCTCAGGAGTCAGGAGTGTGAAACCCTGAAATGAAGAATTCATCATATTTCTGAGAGGCGCATCATAATGCTGTTGATATAGCAACCACTGTGTTTGATGTAGTCTGTTTTCCATTGAGATTAGCTGCTGTATCTTTCTGTAGTTGATGGCCTCACGCTTCTTTTTATTAATATCATCTCTATTTCGTGCATATCTCTCCCGTTCCTTTTGCCTCTTCAATTCTTTTGGATCTGCCTTTTGTCCTGCGAGATAAAACTCTATAGGATCTACAAGGTCCAAGTAGGTAAACGATGGTGATATCTTTACCTGAGTTGGTGTCGTTGGTTAGATCTTGGAATGAAGTCCGTACCCCAGTAGGCTTCTTTGATGCCATATGCAACACAACGCTTCTCCTATCGGTTATGAGGATAACAATAAGAAATGAATAGACAGAACAATACGAATGAATATACAGAACGATCTTTACTATTTAAATGAGGATTCTGTAGAAAAGCAGTAGTTGCCTATGTCTACATCTATTGAGACTTCTGTAAATGAATGCACGCCTTATTGCTGTTTTCAAGATGTTACCTGTCCAGTAGTGCACAGACCAAACAAAAGTATTTGTTTTTCACTTCACCATATATAGGGTTTGAACTGAACTTGATAGCCATTTACATGTTACAGGTATGAATCATACCAGAGGCAGCTGGTACACAAAGCGCATTCCAGACTACCGTAAGTTGAAGACGGTGTGTAAATATTACTGGAACTGGGACAACCTATAGCATTCCCACTTGTTCAAGAGAAACCTGGAAGTGAGGTAGTTGCAACTCATACCAGCATACCTAAATTCTGTACTGGCAGTCATCGGTTTCAGTTTCACTGCCAGCATCCAAATTTTGGATCTTGCTTGATCTTTTGCGCTTGTAATGTGAAATTTACTGAAAGCAATTGTTTTTTATCTGGCAATTACTAACAGATGACACCGCAGTAGGTGGGAAGAACATAGAGATTCCAGTGGTGAGAAGATGTTGCCGAGATTGAGGCATAGAAGGCTGCGGGCTGCGGCTGAGGCTGCAAAGAAGGGTGGCCTGAAGGATACCTATTAATTTGCTGCAGGTTCAGTGAAACTACTGTATGCCGGCAGATGTGGCCGATTTCTTGTGAGTCGGCCTGGAAAAAGGTTAGAATTGAAGCAACACAAAATTGTTAGATGATTGTGTACCTCTAAACAGATGAGAAGATGGTTATTAGCGGCCACCGGAGAGACAACTGGTGTTGCAGCGGTTTGGTGATCAACAGCCAGCCCGGCCGTCGGAGAGGCAACCGTCTACTGCTCCACAACAGCTTGGTGATGTGACGAGCAGCTGACAGACGATGGTTTTTCAGATGAGACTTGAATCTACGAACGTTCATGTGGTTTGGCAAGTCTTTATGTCGTAGATTGATTGATTTGTTTGATTCTTTGGAAAGCATATCAGTGATTTGGCAAGTATTTATGTCGTAGATTGATTATTTGTTCGATTATTTGGAAAGCGATCGAGCAGACGACTCTTTCGGTTCGGTTATTTGCATGGGCCAGGCCAAGTTAGATGGGCCTTAGCACGAGGAGGCGATCGAGCAGAGGATGGCTATCGAACGATCAAGAAACCAGCGATCGTCTGCCGTCTGCGGGAGTCGGACGTACCAACGTACGTCCAAACGGATCATCACCACCACAGACTCCCTTAATAGTAAAGATTCGTCGCCGCCCAAGTAATATTGTAGTACTGTACCCTCTTTGCTGCCTTGTTTCTCTATTTTCTATGTGTAAACACTCCACCCGTAACTAACGACCTGCTGCAAATTCTCCCTATGTCAGGTAATCCATTTGGTACAGATGGAGGTTTCAGGGAGGCAGATGAAGAGGAATTGGTATCGGCAGAGATTTGAAGGATGAGGTCTGAGGCCTTTGGTTCAGAACGAATGTTCTTTTTGGACATTCTGCTGTTCTGAATGAAGGTTAAACCCAAAAAACAAAAACCGCATACACATCAGTGCAGTTCTGCCACCCAAAGTGTGTACTTCGCCTAGCAATGCTCGTACCGCTGGTGATCGAGCATTAGTACTTGTCACTATTTATTTAGCGTCACAATTTTGCGGCAGCAACAACATCGACATTTTAAGGCCGATCTAAATGCTTACTCCACAGAATGGTAGAGGGTTTGCAAGAGATGTATCCACTAAGGCCGAAAGAATGATATGATTTGTACTGAACGAGGCATATGAACTAGCAGCAATTAAGTGACCAAATCCCCAAATCCTTCATGTAGTTCTCTCGTGTGACCGGTTGAGTGCTAACCAAAATTTCTCAATTGATTTGATTATATGTGCTAGTCCATCTAAAAAACAAGAAAAAACCCAGGGTTGCGACGGAAATCTTTTAAAAAAAATTATTGCGTAAAAAAGTCATATAAAATTCGTAAAAGATTCAATTGATCATAATTGTCGAAAGGCTAATTTTAATTGACGTGAATTTTTTATATTTGATAATTAAAAATAGGTGACGTGGACAATTGGATGGATAAAAAGTAGATGACGTGATTATGTTGCATGAAAGAAAATTTTAGACTTTGATAAATGTTAGTGGGATGACATGAATATTTGGTTGGTTAAGAGAATGGATGATTTAGATATGTTACATGTTGAGATAGAAAAATAATTAATCTAAGAAAGTGGCCATCACGGTACCAAATTCGAACTGGGCTTTATTCTCTTATCCCAAGCCCAGCCCTGCCCACGCTACGATGCAGTCCTCAAGATCTTTTCGCCGAGGCAGCCCGGCCAGCTACGCCGCCGTCACCCCCTCTGAGCCTGGCCGGCCCCTCACTCCGGCCATGGCGGCGGCGACCGCCGGCGTCAACTCAACCAGCGCGGCGTCGGGGTCGGGCAACAACAACAGCAGAGAGCTGGTATTCTCTAAGAAACATTTCTTTTGCTTTGGTGTATTTAATATTAAGGATGGCACGGAGATTAGATTCTGGGAGGACAAGTGGTTAGGAAACACCACCCTTCGGGAACAATATCCTGCCCTATACAATATTGTTCGACACAAAGGGGATACTATAGCCACTGTTATGCAGTGCTCACCACCCAATGTGACGTTCAGACGTGATTTATTCGGCTCGAGATTAACATCTTGGAATGCCTTGCTGGCACGGTTGGCCTCAGTCCAACTTACACAAGGTCCCGATGAATTTCGGTGGAATCTATGCGGGAATGGAAAATTCTCAGTAGATTCTATGTATAGGGCGCTTGTGCATTCTGATATTCCAGTCGATGATAATAAAAAAATATGGCAAATGAAGATTCCACTTAAAATAAAAGTATTTACGTGGTATCTTCGTAGGGGTGTCATTTTAACCAAGGATAACCTTTTCAAACGGAATTGGCATGTAAGCACTAAGTGTGTATTTTGTCCACAACAACAGACAATAAAACACTTATTCTTCGAGTGTAATTTCGCCCGTTCTATATGGTCATGTATCCAAATAGCGTCTAATCTTTATCCACCCAAGTCTGTTGCCAATGTTTTTGGCAACTGGTTAAATGGGATAGATAAAAAGCTTAGAACGGTTATTAGGGTGGGAGCGATTGCAGTTATATGGTCGCTTTGACTCAGTAGAAACGACAAGGTTTTCAATGATGAAGATGTTTCTCTTATGCAGGTACTCTACCGATGCACAGGTATTCTCCGTACGTGGTCCACCTTACAGCGTGTGGGACATCGAGACCTCTTTACGGAGGCGTGTGCACGGCTGGAGAAGGTGGCAAGGGACATTTTATCACAACATGGGTGGCCGCTTGATCGCCGGATTGGACCTCCATAGGCCGTCGAGCTTGCCTCGGACATAGGCGTTTTACTGTATTCTTTGCTGATTGTAATTCGCCTGTTGTCACATTATCTTTTATTTCTAGCCTGGATTGCGGCTGTGTGCATTCTTTATGCAGAGGCCGGGTGTAATACTTAAACTTTTGAGTAATAAAACCCTTTATCTAAAAAAAATTCTCTTTCACCTCCATTTGTTTTGCCTCGCGCAGCTGTTCGTCGACTGCACCTAACGTACGTAGGAGTAAAAGATTAATTTAGACCATGGCACCCCGTAGTCAATTTCTTAGTCTTGTACCTAACGCACTACACCTAACCAAACAAAAAAACTACTATAGAAGACATCCACTAGCCCAACCACTAACCATTGCACCTATCGCATCAAACCACGATCCAGAATCACCTTAATAATTTATCGAATATGGAGTATATTGTCCAAATTACTACAAGACAAAGCATAGCTCACAGGAATCAAGCAGAAGAAAGCGTTAGGAAGTTGCCTAGGGAGTAATGAGCATGGTGCTGCCTTTCTGTCCACCAAAAAGTGCTGAATACCTTCAAGGCTTCAACACAGTACTACAAGGAACTCGTCCTTGTAACGACGGTGTTACACCGGAAGAGGAGCAGGACGCTTGAAGTCAAGTTTCTACCATTTCGGTAAGCTATCTGTTTTCGTACATCTCCGTTCTGCATAAATCCAAATTCCAAAACACCAGTATGAGGCTGTTAGGAGTTTCAGAAATTGAAAGGCAAGGAAGAATTTCAGAAATTGAGGGGCACTAACTATACTAGCAACTGTTAGACTTTGCTAGCTGCACATGCACAGTATTCACCAGTTTCAGTTTTCTGAAAGCAATCTGCTGTTTGTGATTTTTCAGGGATCGTGGAATACAATTACTCCGTCTTCCTCATCTGTCCAACGAGTGGCTAGGAAGTAGGAAAAAAAGAGGAGAAATGAGTTCATCGACTCGATTTTGTTAAGCTTATACCATCACTATCAGCTCGTCAAGCGGAGTGGACGATTTGTACCATTTCTGTAAGCTATATTCTTCCTGGTTTATCTATTTCTTAGCTGGAGCTCTCTGCTCTGAAGTAGCAATCCAAACTCTAGTGGAGGAACTGACCAGCATAAGGCTATGCTTATTTTGGCATTTGTGCTAGTGCTTATCCTTTTAACTATATCGTGTAATAACGCTGATACAATTACTGTCTTTTGCAGCTCTCTCTGGGGTGCCAACAAAGAGGGGAATGAATTCATTGACTCGATTTTCTCATCACCATAAGCCCATCAAGCAGAGTGGATATTTCATGGTTATGCAAATCTTGTGGTGCTAATTTGAAAACTTTAACGACGCAATTTACTCTTGGGTCGTTTTCGGGGGCTGGCAATGACCCACTAATACAAGTGATATTCAGTTTATAACTCGACTATTGGTGCACTACTTCAGTTTCTTCATTTTTGTTTGGCCGGCTGGCATTACAGTTTACAAGGGAATTCCCATCTTCTGATTCAATACTTTTCATCATCTTATCTCCAACTATGGCATTGGTTTTCGCTGGTAAAGTTGTGGCTTCTTCAGCCATCTCTGCAATTGTCCGCAAGTCTTTCGACTACCTGGAGAAGTATGCCAAGCTGGAAGGTATGAAATCTGTGCAGGAGCGGCTAGAGAGGACACTGCCTCAAGTGCAAGTAGTCTTTGATGCCATTGATATGGAGAAGATAAGGGGCCAAAGCGGGGCACTTGATGCATGGCTCTGGCAGCTCAGGGATGCTGTCGAGGAGGCTGAGGATGTTCTCGATGAAGTGGAGTACTACAAGCTTGAGAAAAAAGTGGAAACTAGTGGCAATAATGTGGGCAGTTTGCTGTACAAGTGTAAGCGAATGTTTATCCAACAGTTCAATGCTACACTTAATGTTGGCACAGTTAAGAAAATGATAGATGCCATGAAAAAAATTGATGGGGTTGTTGCTGACGTGCAGCGTTTCCTTCCATTAGTGCGTCTGATTGATCCTTCTAGTTCGAGGCACATATCTCAGCAAGAAACCAGTAATTCTCGTGAGACTAGTTCCTTCTTGTTTGATGAAATGATAATTGGCCGTGACACAGAGAAGGATCAGATAGTTGAATGGTTGGTCAAGCAAGAAAATGATGATCATCAAAGTCTTGAAGCTTGCAGCTTCACCACTTTCGCTCTAGTGGGCATAGGTGGTATGGGCAAGACGACACTAGTGAAGGCAGTCTGCAATGACCAGAGAGTACAGCAATGCTTTGATCAGGTTATGTGGGTGTGTGTATCCAAAGAATTTGATGTCCATGCTCTAACAAGAAAGATTGTAGAAGAAGTTACCGGACGAGGTACCGATGTCACTGGTCTGAATACGCTTCAGAAGGCCCTCCAAGAGAAGCTGAACACGGAGAAATTTTTACTTGTATTGGATGATGTATGGAATGACAATAGTAGACCTGAATGGGAAACATTGCTCGCTCCTCTGAAATTTGGTAAAATGGGAAGCAAGATATTGTTAACAACTCGAATGCAAGCAGTTGCAGAACTTGTTAAAAAAGTTTTAGGAGGAAGAACCAAGTCTATGAGACTGGAGGGCCTGCAGGATAAATATCTTTTGGATCTTCTTAACAAGCATGCATTTCTTGGAGTAGATCCTGATGATCATATGAATTTGCAAGAGATCGGAAAGAAAGTCATTAGAAGGTTGAGTGGATGCCCATTAGCTGCAAAAGTCTTGGGCGGGCTGTTGAGTAGTTCTAAGGATAGCATACACTGGAACAGAATCTTGCAAGAAAACATACATAACATGGAGGATGGGAATGAAGGTGTTATGAAAGTCTTACGGTTAAGTTATAACCATCTAGCCGCCCACCTGCAGGCCTGCTTCAGGTATTGCAGCTTATTTAAAGAAGATTACAAGTTTAGGAAGGATGAATTGGTTGACTTTTGGATGGGCTCAGGACTGATCCAGATTTCTTCAAATGGGTGTCAGAGGCCAGAAGATGTAGCAGAGCGCTATTTAGATATACTAACAAGAAAATCTTTCTTTGAACTCAGATCATATGACCCCCACAAATACGATCAGTATCATTGGGCCGGTCAATACTCTTATAAATACTATGTGATGCATGATCTATTGCATGACCTAGCATGCACTGTTTCGGAAAAGGAGTGTTTTAGAGTTTCCAGTGATGATTGCGGCACCATTCCTGCAACAGTTCGCCATATAAGGATTAATATAGTAAGTCACTCAGTGATCACAGATTTCTCTCAACTGAAGAAATTAAGGACTCTCTTTATCGACTTCGATAAATCAGTAGAAATAAGGGTTCGATGGCATGTGCTACAGAATGTTCTTAAAGTGGCTACAAAACTTCGTCTTTTGAGGGTACTTCAGCTTAGGAGCTTCCTTGTGAATCTGCCAAAAGAATTTGATAACTTAATGCACCTTCGTTGCTTTTTTGGCTACTGGAATGGAGTTGGGTGTCCTTCATCTGTATACAAGTTATATCATCTCGAAATGGTCAGATTGAATGGATGCATCTGGGATTCTAGTCGGCTAAGGAATTTGATTAATCTGAGACATCTAGACTACTCTGGTATCCAAGCTGGACCTCCTCCTCACATTGGACACTTGACATCTCTTCAATACCTCAAAGTTGATCTCAAGTACGAAAGAATTAGTGAGATTAGGGATCTAAATGATCTCCGTTGTTTACATATTGTTGGTATTGAGAACTGCAATGTGGAAGACTCTAAACTGGCTAAGCTGGCTGAAAAGAAAAATCTCAGTAAGTTATCACTTTCCTGGGATATCAGCAGACTGGAATCAGGTACAGCGGAACTGTTGCTTGATAACCTTCAGCCTCACACAAGCCTCACCAAACTCAAGATAAGAGGATATAGTGGTATGAGATCTCCTTGTTGGATGGGACACCCTTTGATAAGCAACTTGGTATATATTTATATTGCTAGTTGTTTAAACTGGCAGATTCTTCCAGGTCTCGGCAGGCTACCTGCACTAAGATATCTTCACATACGAGACATGCATGCAGTGAAAAGAATAGATCATTCATTTTATGGATGTGAGGACCCCCATCCTGGCTTCCCATCTCTTGAGTTACTAGTTCTTAGCGATCTTCCTGCACTAGAGGAGTGGGTTGAAATGGAGGGAAGAAATGTGTTTCCTCAGCTTAAGACACTGGAGATCAGATTTTGTAGTGCACTGAGAAACATACCAGCATTACCGTCTATGCTTGCTAATTTGAATATAAGGCGAGTTGGTTTGGATACTTTCCCTGCAATTTTTCAGCCTAGTGAAACAGCATTGTCCCAGAAATCATTACTTTCCAGCCTGAAGATCTCTGGATGCCCAAACCTAGTCACACTCACACAGGGCCAAGAGTACTGTTTTCGTAGTCTGGAGGAATTATGCATTGAAAATTGTGAAAATCTGTTGCATTTTCCAGTGGATCGACTACAGACGGCAAATTTGACGAATTTGACCCTTTTTCAAATTCATTTCACAAAATGGACCAAATTTGAATTCAATTCACGATCTGACCCTTTTCCACGGCGCCCGCCCTCGGGGCGCAGTGCTAGACTGCACGACGCCTTTGCCCAGGGCGCCGTTGACCCTGCCACGTCGGCCGTGCTGGTCCCACATCTTGTAAGTTCGGCGCCCCAGCCCAAGGCGCCGTTCTGCTGACCACGGCGCCCCAAGCCAAGGCGCCGTGCCACCTAAAAAGCACAACCCGTCGCCGGCCTCCCCAGTTCTTTATTCCAGATCCATTTGCACTCACTCAACCCGAGCTTCTATCTCTCTCCCCCACACGTGACCCACTCCATTTGCACTCAAATCCCACCGAATCGGAGGGATCTATCCGTGCAATTCGTGTCCCCTGCATTCTCCACGGTAAACTCTTTTGTTCCCTCAAATTTGGCCAATATAAATTTTGGCATTTGATTGTATTGTGCAAATTCGGGGAAATCCTAAAAATGATTGTGGGAAGCAAAATCTTTAGGTCGGTGTTGATATTCGGGCCATAGGCTTTATCATTTATATGCCATGGTAATGGGTTATGATTTGTATGCCATGGCTAGGGATTTTGTAGGCCAAACCCTAACCCTAGAAAATGTAATGCTATGGTTTTTAGATGTGGTATGCCTAGTTCGGAATCGCGGTAATATAATCGTCGTTTTGATGGCCTTTTTTTTTATATTTAGATGCCGACAATCGTGAATGTTCATCATGTGGATTTGGCAGCTTTTTCCAAAGGAGATGTTCATGACCTCGACCCGGAGGAGATAGTGATTGTGTTTGACACTACTATTCCTAGCCTAGCCGATGTCGTAGAGGAGGTCCGAAGTGAGTTGAATTGGATGGACAACAATGATGTAGTTCATTTGAAAGGAAGATACAATGTTGGGTTTGGTCATTACATTCGTTGGAAGATGATGACTCTCGAGTCCGAGAGTCGTTGGCAAGCTTATATGGAGGTTGTCTTCGCCTCACAAGACAAATCTCTTGAGTTATTTGCCACGAAGAAGGTTGGTGGTCGAGTGCACATTGACTTGAATCGGCCAATTGGTGCTAGTAGCCCAGGCCAACATGATGAGCAACATGTCTCCTCGGAGCCCGATGTCTACGACAGTACAATGAGTCAACCTCCAACTAGCCAACCTCCAATGAGCCAACCCTTTAACCAAAATGAGCAAAGTTGGCAAGCTCGTAAGGAGGAGGCCTTGGATGATGATTGCGAGAATGATGAGACCGAGGGTGATGAGGCCGAGGGTGATCGGGCCGAAGGTTATCTAAGAAATCATGATATTGGAGATGTCGAGGCAAATTGCTATGAAGAGGACATGGATCACTCTATTCCATACGATCGATCTTATGCATTGAACTCCGACGATGAAGGCCCGGACGAAGAAATTGACGAGGACGGTTTGACAGCTAAGGAAGCCAAAGCATTTATGAGCACACATGGTCGGGATCATCGGACATCATCATTGTTCCGTGATACAAGCCTCGCGGATGAGGCTATTGTTGATGGTGGCACAACAAAAATTCTAGGCCCAAGGTCATATTCCCAAAAAGATATTGACCTACACAAGCACGGGGTTAGCATTGGAACCATCTTCCAATGCTTAGAAGAACTTCAGAATTGGCTTAAGGAGTACGCGGTCAAGCATCATCGACCCTTCGTTGTGAGGCACTCAAACGCGAAGGTGCGCTACACGGTCAGATGTGAGGACTTTAAGAAATGTCCATGGATTGTCCGTGCAAGACCAATCAAAGGAGGGGACCAATGGAAGATTACAAATAGTGTGTTCTCGCACACATGTGGTGGCAAAGATGTCGACAAGGCAAAAGTCAATAACGACCACCGTCAATTGACCTCGGAGTTCATTGGCCAAAAAATTACGGGCACTGTCAAGATTTTACCGACACAACCTATAAAGGCCGTGATCGAGTATGTGTGGAAGCTATTCCATTACAGGGTGAAGTATGGGAAGGCATGGAAGGCCAAGCAAGCCGCCTTTAGGATATTGTATGGTGATTGGGAAGAGTCATACAACCGCATTGGTCTGGTGTTGGGAGCCATGGCGGCAACAAACCGGGGAATGTACTATGTGGTTGAGCCGAAGGGCACTGATACTAGGACATATCAAGGTCAAACTGTCCGGGTATTTGGCCGTGCATTCTGGACATTCGAGCCGTGCATTAGAGCATTCAAACATTGTAGACCGGTATTGTCCGTGGATGGGACATTCCTCACCGGCAAGTTCAGGGGCACAATCATGGTTGCTGTAGCGCATGACGCCGGGGACAGATTGGTGCCTCTGGCTTTTGCTTTGGTGTCCGCGGAGAACAATGACAACTGGGAGTGGTTCCTAGGTCTGGTGAGGACCAAGATTGTTGGACCTGGAAAAGAGATTTGCATCATCTCGGACCGCCACCAAGGGATACTAAACGCGGTGGATATTGAAATTCCAGGATATGGCCGTGTGCACCATAGGTGGTGCATGAGACATTTTGTCTCTAACTTCTACAGGGCATGTGGAAATAAGGAATTATCTGATGAGCTCCAAGATTGTTGCCTCGCCTTCACCGCTCGTCATTTCAAGAAATTGTATGACAAAATATTTCGCCTTACAACCCCGGGGGGTAAAGAGTTCCTAATTAGGAACTTGAAGGATAGAAACAAGTGGGCCCGTGCATATGACTCTCAAGGCATGAGGTACGGTGACATGACCAGCAACATGGCTGAATGTTTCAACAAAGTGCTGAAGGGTGTGCGTGCGTTGCCAGTGTCAGCAATTCTCGAATATACCTTCATAAAGATGAATGAATACTTCTTGTTGCGGAGTGAGGTCACGGCTAAGCAAATAGCCGGGGATAACAAACGAAAAAAGCAATTTGAATACCCACCCAAGATTGACAAGTGGATGGTATACCAGAAAAGGAAGGCTGACACACTAGAGGTACAAGAATTTGAAAGCACAGAATTGATTTATGAAGTCCACGAGCCCCGAGGAATCACTCAAGGTGGTGTTCAATATGGAGGTTGTTCGTTCAAGGTTTATTTGACACAAGGCGAGTGTTCATGCGCGAGACCAACTTTGTACCATCTCCCTTGCTCACACATGTTGGCGGCAGCACGGATGAGGAAAGTTGGTTACGAAATGTCAAGTAATATTAGGATGCACGAGCATACTATTGAGGCTGTTAAAGCCACATGGGCAGCGAGGTTCGAACCCTTCCTAGACCCATCGGTTTGGCCCGTTTATGAAGGACCCCCTCTATACCCCGATCTGACTACAAAGGTGGATAAACCTGGAAGACGGCATACAAAGCGTTTCAAAAATGACATGGACGATTGGGGTGGTGGTTACAATCGTGTATGGGGCAACCAACATTTCGAAGAGCCACGTGAAGAACAACACGGAAGTACTAGTGGTAGGAGAAAGAAATCAAAGGGAAATGATGGTGCAAGTACAAGTCAACCATTTGGAGGCTCAAGCCAACAAGGTGGTGCTGGAAGTGGGAGCGGGCATGGTCGTGGTATACCAAGTGGTGCTGGAAGTGGGAGCGGGCATGGTCGTGGTGTACCAAGTGCTCGTGGCAATGGGAGCGGGAATGGTCGTGGCATACCAAGTGGTGCTGGAAGTGGGAGCGGGCATGGTCGTGGCGTACCAAGTGCTGGTGTCAATGGGAGCGGGAATGGTCGTGGCGTACCAAGTGGTGGCGACATACCAAGTGGTGGTGGCATACAAGCTGAGGCTACTGGTAGTGGTTACCGACGTGGTCTGCCTTATTTGTTAGGATTTCCACCTAGTCGTAGACCGAGGGGTAGAGGTCGAGGTAGGGCGTAATAAGGTAAAAGCTTGCATCATTTATTTTTTAGTTGACTTTGTTATGTTGAAATAATGTTCATTTGTTCTCCCAACTAAGTTCAATTTGCAATTTTGTAGGAATGGATTGTTCTGATCTGGACGCGAAGCCTTGCTCATGGCAGCACAGCATTGACACTCGAGTAGGGCACGAGGCGCCGAAGTGTTGGTGTGGTGACGTTTGCAAGATGAAGCAGTCCAGTGATTGGGACGAGACGAGAGGAAGGAGGTTCTGGATGTGTCCCAACTATGCTTGGGAGAAGCCCAAGCCAACAAAAACCAAGACCAAGGCAACAAAAAAGAAGACCAAGCCAACACAAACCATGGAGCGCCCGCAGGTACATGTCTCCCCATGTAAAGAATTTACCGGTATTGTTTGCAAGTTCTAACTCACTCTTTTGTGTGCAGTCGCCTCTGCCTATTTGCCAGTACTACCGGTGGATAGACATGGAGCAAAGTAGCCTGTACAAGAGCGAGATCAAGGCTATGACTGACAGATCGTGGGAGCGATTCTGGGAGCAAGATCGTGAGGAGGAGCGGGCAAAAAAGAAAGAGGAACAAGCTAAAAGGGACGCAATGAAGGCTGCGAAGGAAGAAGAGCTCCGCGAGAAGGAGAGGTTGGAGAAGACTGAAAAGGCTCGTATTGCAAGGGAGGCGTGGGAGGCAGAACGTGCAAGGGAGGTGCCGTTAGAGGATGGAAGGTACCATGAGGCGTGGGCGGCGTTTGACGGCGAACTTGGAAGGGAGGGGTCGGGAGGCCAGGGTGAAGGTGCTCGCCGTGCACGAGAGGAGGCTCAACCTGAAGGTGCTCGCCGTGGACAAGGGATGTTGGACGCGAGAAGCCGTGCACAAGGGATGTTGGATGCGAGAAGGCGTGAGAGGGAAGCACAAGAGGAGTTGGATGCGACAAGGCGTGAGAGGGCTCGCCGTGCACGAGAGGAGGCGGGAGGACAAGGTGAAGGTGCTGGCCGTGCACGAGAGGAGGCGGATGCGAGAAGGCGTGAGAGGGATCGCCGTGCACGAGAGGAGGAACAAGCGGAACAAGACCCGGCGAAGCGGAAGGGCAAGTATCCCCGTTGGACTCAGTAGAGTTTTCAACATTCTTGTTGTTCACAACCTTGTAGTGAAGCAAGAAACTCTCCGAACAAGCCCTTATGGCTAGAGATCATGTATGTCTTTGATGTCGGAAATGTGTACAAGCCCTTATGGCTAAAGCCCTTATGGCTAGAGATCATGTATGTCTTGGATGTTGCAAATGTGTACTTTCGATATTTGTTCCTTTGTTTTTAAAAATTTATTTGGTGTCATTCAATCTTCCAAAAATATTCCAGCAAGCAGGGCCTTGTACTAAATTTTCAAAAATTTGCAGCACAGCAAACATCAGGGCCTTGTACTAAATTTTCAGAAATTTCCAGCACCACGGCGCCCCAGCATGGGGCGTTGTGCTAGTCAGCACGGCGCCGCAGCCCAGGGCGCCGTGCTGCTGGACATCAGAAGTCCGCTCTTTTTCCGGGGTATATCCGTTAGCGAACAGAGCGCACCCGGAGGGAGCCCCGGACAAAGAATACACGGCGCCCCAGCCCAGGGCGCCGTGCTTAGCAATACGACGCCGCCGCCCAGGGCGCCGTGATATCTTTATCCGCGGCTCCCTCCGGGTGCGCTCTGTTCGTTAACGGAACTACTCCGGGCGTAGCGCAGACATCCGATGGTCCAGCACCACGGCGCCCTGGGCTGGGGCGCCGTGCTGACTAGCACAACGCCTTGTACTGGGGCGCCGTCCTTCTGCTGTCCAGTTTTTACATCTGTGTCTCGACCAATACATGAATAAAAACAGATG
The DNA here is from genome assembly GCA_947311845.1 of Poa pratensis. Lineage (NCBI taxonomy): Eukaryota > Viridiplantae > Streptophyta > Magnoliopsida > Poales > Poaceae > Poa > Poa pratensis. The sequence goes on from CAMZMU010000100.1 coordinate 1,435,553, forward strand.
CACATGAATAAAAAGACACATCTACCAATACATGAATAAAAAGACACATTAATAGTCTCGACCAATACATGAATAAAACGACACATTAATAGTCTCGACCATTACATAAATAAAACGACACATTAATAGTCTCGACCATTACATAAATAAAATGACACATTAGTAGTCTCTAAATCGTACTACTCCTCACTAGACTCGGACGTCGCACCCTCTTCATCATCGTCTTCGGCATCATCATCTCCCGTACCAAACCAAGGTGGAATACCAACTGAACCATTGAAGTCATCTGCGTTGAGAGGCGGCATGTCAAAATCGTCGACGTCACTTTCATTGAGGATGCCTGTTGTATCATGTGGAACATTGTTGAAGTGGGAGAAAATATTGGCTCTCTTCTTGGTTGGCCTCTCTCCTTCAAACCGAAACTACGAGGAGTGGGCTGACTAGACGTGGGCGCATCGGGAAACTGTGAAGCGTTGACCTCCTCTCGATCTTCCTCCTCATCTTCTTCCTCATCTGCCGCATCCTCTCGATCATCCTCTGCATCGGGACGGCTAGACGAACCGGTGCCCCGTGAGGCACGTGCACCACTTGATGAGGAGCCCGACCGTGTAACAATGGTGTCGTCGGTACGACAACCGAGAAGAGCGGCTAAGCCACGTGCCCAAGTCTTGGTGCGCTATAAGATAAAAAAAGTGGAGTCAAAATTTTGAGAATGCATAATATACAAGGACAATGTGCAATTATTGCATTCCTACCTCAGCGAAAGCTCTAAGTGTCTCGTATGAATCTCTATGACCCGGAGGGTGCCGGAGTGCATGCCCGGCCTCGTTCACATGATTAGACATCTCCGTTTGCTGTCAATTAGGTAAAATTCATGCCCATAGATATCAACAAAGCAATATAGGTACACTGAAGGTATAGAAGCAAGAACTTACCACAAAGTTGATCACCGGAGCAAGGTCTTGATGTCTACCCTGCCGGATTAGCCTATTATACTCCAGATTGGCTAAGTCGTCGAAGGGGGGATTGGCTGCAGCCAAGATGTCCTCGCTACGAAAAGCCGAAGCGTTGAGCTTAACACGAGTATTTGCCTTAAGCCAGGCAAGATACTCGTTGAATGCTCTATCATCATGGAGTGCTAGGACAGGGAGACGCCCATGCTCTCTCTCATGCTCACGTCTAGCAACCATGTCCTTGAACATGTTGATGTGGCTCATATGCTTCTTTGGCCAATTCTTTTCACCTTTCGTCCTCTGTTTGTCCATCCTACATGTCAAAATCCATACAAGTTAGTACTAAACACTAAAACAGCTGCAAAACAATGGAGTAAGCAATACAAAGCACTTACCCGTGCAGCTCCAGACTTGTGTCGATATATTCTGGCGGAGTAGTTTGATAAAATCCAAACTGTCTCATAACCCGGTTTGGAAGGTGCCACTCGACTGCATAGAAACAAATCATCGGGCAAACCATATGCCACAAATGTTGTTCCGCTAGACACGCCGGGTTCAAAGCGAACCTACATTCGCTTGCGCCTATCTGACCGGGCGGTCCATATGGCTCCCAGATCACCTGTGCAAATATCTAAATTAGCAGGCTACTTACAGATAGTCAAAAGCGAAAGGACCCATGTAAGAAAGAAAAATGATCTTACATATTCAGCCTTCAATGTATCCAACTCTTGGATGTAGTGGACGTACATTTGCTGTGAGGCTCCGAAATCACGGGTAACATGATCCCAAGCATAGACCATTGTAGGCCAACGAAGGTCATCGTCGTGATCGTCCCATGGGCCAAACTTGTCATCGTTAGGTGGTCTCCCTACAGGCAAATGCTCCCAACTCCAGATGGACAAGAGCAACATGCAACCACCAATATTGCATTCTCCCACTTTGCCACTCCTACCCACTTTGCCACCCCTACGACACGCCTCGTCCAACTGCACACAAAAGATGATGAGGTACAATTAGATACAATGTAATTCTGCTAACAATGCAATAACGAATAAAAGCTATGCACGTTCGATTACCTGTCGATACAAATAAGCTAGTGTGGCCGTACCCCAACTCCATTTGTAATCCCAAACAACAAACAACTGAAGCCACATAAAAGGGGCGTTCCTCCCACTGCTGTCCGCAAATAGAACACGGCTGACAACGTACCACATGTATGCCCGGGCATGCTGCTGAACCCCATCAGAATCCTCGTCCAACTCAGGTGGACACACTGCAAAATTCTCAGCTATCCAAGAAAAGGAGGCACCCGCAGCTACACCTTTCTTCGGCTCCGGCGCCTTCCCGAGTAAGCTAGTCATAATCTCTACCCATCCAGCAGATTCGGTGCTCCGGCACACGGGCTCTCCAGCGATGGGAAGTGCCAGGATCATTGCAACATCCTGCAAAGTGACCGTCATCTCCCCGCACGGCAAGTGAAAGGTATGTGTCTCGGGACGCCACCGGTCAACCAATGCGGTGAGAGCACACGGGTTCATCTTCGGCATCCCACGAGAAACGATCTGTACCAAAGGGAGAAGCCCGGTCTTCCGGATGTGCTTCGTGTATCTCTCATCATACTGCATCTTCGGGTGCTTGGCACCCACCGGACCGTCAACTCGGGAGTTCCGCAAGTGCAAGTGGGGGTAAATCACTTCTTGCTCCGCCAGAGCATAGGCACGGTGGTCCTTGTCATATGCATCTTGTAGAAGAGAGTACCTCGACATCCTGCAAAAAAAATATATAAGCATTGTCATATATCAATATCTTAAGCTACTGTACTTAAAAAAAGTTGCTACTGTTATGTAGTTCCATCTTCACAAATAAGCTACTGCACTAACAAAAAAAAAAAACAACTATAGTACCACCATATCTAGTTCCATGTACAAAAAAATAACAACTAAGCTACTGCCACTCTTTTGGCCAGTTTTTATTCCACTTCAGTTTATTTACATAATTGATGTGTATATTTCACTTAGTCATCAACAACCCAACATCTTGCTGAAAATGTTCATACATACGTCAACCTAGTGGTATCGAGTTAATTATGTTAATGAGAATAAACTGTAGTCAATATTCAGTTTCATTAGTCATTTAGACTGGCATTGACAATATTATATGCTCTTATTTGGATCTTTTGCATTGTTTCAGATATTTATAAATTTCAATAAATTTTAACTTTATACCACCTTGCTGCGAAAGAGAATGTAGCAGGTTATCCGCTGTTAAAATGAGCTATGTACACAAATAAGCTACTACCATCGACAAAAGCTAATGCCATGTGAACTGCTACACAACAAGATTTGATATATGTCAACTAAGCTACAATTAACCTTACATGACACAAATTTATCTAGTACTACACAAATCCAATATCTTGTACAAATATGACACTTGTCACACACAAATATATCACTAGCCATACGATCTACAAAATTGCTAACATTTTCCTATCTAAATAAGCTACTACCATGTGAACTGCTACCAACATTTTCCTATCTAAATCGACACAACAGTTTTATCTATCTAAATCGACATGCATCATACAAACAATATTTGTAAGACCTAATTGAACATTGATAAAACGAGCGGCGGCAGAACTCACCTTCAACAGAGGGAGGAGACAACGGCAGCGGAGGCAGAACCAGCGGCCCCGGCGACCAGAGGGGGGAGGAATAAGGCGACCACGGCGACCAGAGGTAAGAGCGGCGATTGCGGCAGTCTAAGCGGCGGCCGCCCGTCACCCGACCTCCACCGCGAGCATGGTGAGCAGAGGGAGGAGCAGCGACGGCGGCTATGGCGGCAGACCGTCACAAGACCCCCATGGCGACCACGGTGACCAGAGAGACGGAGAGGACGGCGACAGAGATAGAGCGGGCGGAGGCGACCACGGGGAGCACGGTGACAGAGACAGCGGCGGCGGCGAGTGAGGATTATGCCGATCCGATCCACGGGCGCGAGACCTAACCCTAAGTCAGAGTACGGCGCCCTGGATGGGGGCGCCGTGGTCAGCAGCACGGCGCCTTGAGCTGGGGCGCCGAACTTACAAGATGTGGGACCAGCACGGCCGACGTGGCAGGGTCAACGGCGCCCTGGGAAAAGGCGTCGTGCAGTCTAGCACGGCGCCCCGAGGGCGGGCGCCGTGGAAAAGGGTCAGATCGTGAATTGAATTCAAATTTGGTCCATTTTGTGAAATGAATTTGAAAAAGGGTCAAATTCGTCAAATTTGCCACTACAGACACTCCAATTTCTTACAACTTTCTCATTGGTCAATTGTCCAAAGCTGATGGCTCCTCATGCAGATGTCAGTTTGCCATCTTCTGTCAGAAAGCTTCATATTAGGTCATGTGGTGCTTATGAGACTTGTCTACTCAACTCCTTATGCAGCCTCACTTCTCTAACTACTTTGCGTTTAAAAGATTGTGTGATGACAGCCCCAACGCCAGATGATATCAGTTTTCCATCATCTATCAGCAACCTTTATATTAGGTCAGTTGGTGTTTATGAGAATCGTCTACTCCACTCCATGTGTAGCCTCAGTTCTCTTGATACTCTGTCTTTGTCTAAGTGTGTGATGACAGCCTTTCCCTATGCACAAGTGTTCAGAAGTCTCACAACAGTGCGATCCTTGAAAATTGCTCACTGCAGCGAACTTGCTTCTTTAGATGGGATAGAAGAACTCACATCCCTCGCACGGTTGATAGTCATTGGATGTGACAAGCTTATTGGCAGTCCATCCCAGCAAATGCTTCAAGCATCTGATCTCAGCCAGGTTGCTGCTGTCTGTCCGTCACACATGGGAAAACTTGATTGTCTGAGAATCAGCGATCCATTTCTTTTGCAGTGTGAGCCATTGAGGAGAGTCAAGTCAGTTATGAATTTGACTATTGACAAAAGCTGGAACCGTCTACCAGAGGAGTGGTTGATGCAAAACCGTAACTGTCTTACAAATTTGGCAGTGCTTAACGCTTCTCAACTGGAGTTCCTGCCTTCAACAGTTGCAAGGCTCTCCTCCCTCGAAGTACTGGAATTTCGGAGGGCTATACTGATCCAGTCACTTCCTGAGCTGCCTGCCTCCCTACAGAAATTACAATTCCTTGTTTCTCACTCTACGCTGATACGAAGATGCCAGAAGAACAAGGGTCATGACTGGCACAAGATTGCACACATCCAAAATGTTCGGATTGAACAAGATTTTCCAAGCTCATATGAATAGAGTACTTTCCAGCGTCTCAGGTAAAACTTTATGATATATGCAACTCTTTCCTTATTTCCTCGGTTGGTTACTGTGCTCAATCTAGCTATGCTGGTTTTTGTTTTCGAAATAAAGGGGAGAGTTATAGATCACGAATGGAGGATTCGTTACAATGGTTCATTACAAGTTTACTGACATCAGCAGGTATTCCACTTTCCATGACACAGTCTCCCCTAGTCTAAGCTACTTTAGCTAAGGCGTCGGCGACGCTATTCCCCTCTCTCTTCACCTAGACAGAATAGCATGCAGGGGAACTGTTTCAAGTACATCAGCGACTGTGTGCAAGCCAGTGCTGTCCTCGATCAAGCTAGAGGGGTCCCCCGGTGGAGGTACCCAAATTGGATGGTAGGTAAGCAGAACGGTGGCCCAAAGGACCTGCAATGTCTTAATTTTTTGGAGTGCGCCACCGGTGGAGACTTGCTCCTCAACTTGATTATGCTGACACATTGCCAGGAAATATGGAGCTCTTCACTTCGCTCAAGTATATGAGTATCATGAACTGCGAGAATATACAGTCGCTTGAGAAGATTTGCCTTTACCGGTGTGATGGTGAGTTCATGAAGACTTGTCAAACAGTCAGATATCCGAACTGGGAAAAGATTAAGCACATCCCAACGAAAGAATTTGATTACATGTAAGACTGGAATCTCCCTTTGCTGCCTTGTTTTTCATATTCGTACATGTAAAAGTTGCCTCCATAACTGACGATCTGTAAAACATGGCAGGGGTGAAGGGCATCCAAGCAAGCTGGTGCGGATGGCCAAATTCATTCTCTGCTGCTGATGTGTTCATTTATGCAAAGCAAGGAACTGGATCTTGTCGATTTAGCTGCTTCTGATTCCTTGGTTTTCCTGGGAAGAAAAGGTTGGTCGTGCGACGGGCAACGGCCGCAAGAAAAGTTGCCTCCTTGGATTCAACTATGCCAAGTCACTTGCATTGCAGATGATGTCGTTGTCAGGCTATAGATCCTGCTTGGATGCATGAGCCATCTGAAAAAACCATCCGTTTTGTAGTAATAATTTCGGTTTTGTTTGGTACTTGCATCCTCTGTTTTCGAAATGAAGGATGTACGTTGCGTTCTTCTGTGCCAAGTCTGATGTACTAGTGTAAAATGTGTGTGTGCTGTTGTATATATGGCGTAAGTGTGGATTTTCCTCTGGGTTTTCTGTCAGCTACATATCACGTTGTAATTCTGCTTGAGTTATTTGCTAATCCAAATGGTTGGCGCGCCAGGCACCAGCCGTAGCTAGCTTATACCCGGCCTTTCAGACAGTTTATCATGAAGCATCTTCAGGTCAAGCTCATCATAGTTCTTATTTGGATTTCTTTTTCTACCGCACGCTTATATACAAGATGCTTAAGCCACAGCATATATATTTGCAAAACGAAATCAAAATGTTTTCTGGTTTTTGCTAGTCATTGTTAGAAATGTGTAGTCTCATTTTCTGTATATCCCCATTATATAAGTGGTTTCTTGCACTTTACCACAGTTGTACATGTACTGACTTTTGGCCCACTGAGAATACTGTACAGTTGCTCATTCTCCAACATGGTATCAGCGCATAGTTTTAGCTCTCCTCCTACGCATGTCGCAACTCCGTGCTTGATCCACCACTATCGCCGCCGGTGCTAGTTCCTCTGTCCGGTGGTCGTCTTCTTCTTCCTCCTACACCTTGTGCTGCCCAATTCCGAGCTGTTCCTCTCTCCCCTCTGCTCGAAATCGAGGTTGTCAAGCCGCCGTCGTTGTGCCTCGACTCTGCCCGGCCGCTCGTCCTGCCACTCCCTAGCCGGCTGCCGCTAGCCTGGCTCCTCTCTGGTCGGCCGCTACTCGCCCGACCGCTCCCTGGCTGGCCGCCGCTCGCCTAGCTGCTCTGGTTGGCCGCTCTCTGTTGGATCCGGCCGCCCCCCATGTGGATGTGCTCCCGTGCCTACGGATTTGCTCGATCTAGTGGGCGCTCGATCTCGTGAGCGCACGGGCTTCTCTCTCGACTAAGAGTTGACCCGTTCTGAAAAATTCAAAAAGAAAACAGAGGGCCCATCATGTCCTCTTCTTTAGGCTACGTTGATGTTCCTCGCTGCTCAGTCTATGTTGGCACCAACTATGCTGAGTTTGCTGGCTTTATGTGTATCCACATGCGCGGCCTTCTACTTTGGGGCGTTCTCTCTGGCGAGTTCTCATATCCGCCATGCCCCGTTGCCCATGTGGCTCCTACCCCGCTGATGCTACCTGTTATTGCCGCCGATGCTTCTCAGGCTAGTAGGGATGTAGCTAAGACTGTTGATGATGTTGCGGCTGAAGCTTATGATCAGCAGGTATCAGCTTACTCACATGCTCTTTCAATCTACCGGGATGATCTGGCTGCTTACACTCAGTGGTGCAACGATGCTCGGGCTGCTACTGTTCTCACTGCGAGTGTTTAACCTTAGTTTGCTTCTGAGTTTACGGGGCTCGGCATTGTTGCTGCAATGTGGTCTTACTTTTGTCAGTGCTAAGAGCCCTCTGGTGATGCTCTCTACCTGTCTGTGGTTCGTCAGGAGCACGCTCTTTAGCGGGGAGACTCAACTGTTGATGAGGTTATATGCACAGAGCTCTCCCTTCTGGCGCCAGCTTGACTCCCTCCGGAATGTTGTTTGTCGTACTTGCCGATGCTGCCAGACTGTGAGGTCAGACTTGCAGTTTCAGTGTGTCCATGAGTTCTTGTCTTGCCTACGCGCCGAGTTTGAGCCCAGGCCTTCACATTTACTTGTGTGTGGTCTCTGTTTTTCTTGTTTACTTGCGATTCCCATTTACTTGTTTTCTTGTTTACATTTGCACGAAAATGTGTTCACTCAAATGTGATATCTTGAACAGAGTAATATGGATTTCAAGGGAGAGAGGGAGGGTTTTAGTGACTAGGGTTTAGCATAACTAATTCAAAAAAATCATAAAAATATGAAACCTTCGCACATAGTCTTGTAATGTCATATAGTAACTAAAAAAAATATAGATATGGTTTACATTCATTTGCACGAAAATGTGTTCACTCAATTGTGATATCTAGAACAGAGTAGTATGGATTTCAAGGGAGAAAGGAGGTGGGTTTAAAGTTTTTGAAAATGAAAATTGTCCAATCCTCACCAAAGCTTCATTTTGGAGTGACTAAGATAGATCTGAGCTTAGTTTTTCATTTTCATGTTTTAAACTTGAGTTATTTATGATTTGCAATTAAAACATTATTATTCAAAAGAAAATAAATAATATGAAGATTAATTCAAAAAATAGTGAGACTTCAGAATGACACTATATATAGATAGAAAACAAGTCTAGGAAATTTATTTGGCTGATTTAGACAAGGTGAAAAAAACACTTGCTTATGAATGGAGCCGTTTACCCTACCTTTAGATCTCATTTGAAACACATTTTGTTCAAGACTTAGCAAATGGCCTCGGTTTGATGACCAAGTTAGATCAAACAAGTGCATAATAGTATGAAATCATTGCAACATCCAAGCCTAGCAGAAATACCATGTAAATTTGAATTTTGGTTCAAAGTTGAATTCAGACGAGACGAAAAAAAAAATTTGAAGATTAATTCAAAAAATTGTCCCAGTGCAATATATTAGTAAATGGGACAACTCACTATTATAGATTTTTAATCTATAATAGTAAGTTGCCCGACCCACAAAGCTACTGGACTAGAACAGGAATAATGTGCAACACCTAAATTGCGAGCATGGGTACTCGGACTTGGGTGGGCAAAGGGAGGCATCAACCCTTGCCACTAGGCTATGCCTATGTTTGCAACAAACCTACCACCATTAGGTGGTAATAGTTACAACCCTCCATAAATCTCAAAAAACAAAGTTACAACCCTCCATCTCACAACTGAAGAAGACGAAGAACAATAGGAACACTAGAGTGACAAGGTGAATTCATTTGAATTTGTTTGAATTTGTTTGGCTGATTTAGACAATTAAAACATGTGCTAACTCTTTGCATTTTATTTACATGGTCCCATGAACAAAAATGGGACATTGGTCTGCACTGTTAATGGGCCTAGAGTGTGCACGTTTTTGTTTTTGCCGAGAGAACACTTCCTTTAACATTGGGCCTAGCTAGGTTTTACTAGGGCCTGACCTTTTCTCCTAGTCGTTGTCCATTTTTTTCTTCTACTGAACTGAACATTGCACAGACATTTGCACACTGTCATACGAACTGACAAGTTTCTTCAGCACACATTTACAACAACGCTACTTACATTGGTTTATGACTAATGATCAGCACACGGACAAGTCCAAGAGAAATTGCACATAAATAAAAAATTGCAGACATCAGATTGTCCCGCTTCTTCAGATCGCCAAGTTTCTTTAGCTGTTTGTTCATCTTCTTCATTCTGCACCGTAGCAACCCTCGTAGCAGATCCCAATTGCTCCACCGCCGACGGCAAATTGGGCCCCAGGGATGTGCCCTCCTTTTTAATCCTCCTGATGTACACATCAAGCCACTCGAAATGGTCGCATGGCAGTAGATCCTGAAAATAGGAAATATTAACCCAGATCGGATGAAAACCCAAAATTGAGAAAAATAAAACGAAATTGGGAGAGGGGAAACTCAGACCTCACCTTCCCCAGCTCTGGTTTGCTCTCGCATTTCACATACTCGCGCCCAGCGTTGCCATTCTTGTCGCTCGTGGTGACCCGCCGCTTCAGGGGCGCCGTCCATGGGCAATCAGGGCACCTTCCCAGCGGCACTGGACCATGGCGCGGCCATTGACACTGGGAGATGGCAGCGGAGCTCGACGACATACCTCTACCGCCGGCGTTGCTGCGCTGTCGCCGGAGAAGAAGGGGGACGAGAGGATGCAACGGTCGGAAAGCTCGCGGGGATGGCTCTGGCACGGGGGCAAGATGGCTCTTTTTTCTACCAGCTGGTGAGGTGGGTCCCACGCTCAGAGGTGCTCATGTGGGTCCTGTGCTGATGTGGATAAGTTGGGGGTCCCACCAGGCTCACATAATTCCAATCCCTAACCTGTCCGTTGCGGTTAAGCCCTACTATCGCACAGCAGCCATTCAAACCACGAGATGCGTCGCACGAGAGCCATTTCAGCCAAAGACGTCGCTTTCTGTCCAATTCCCCTCAACGACGTCGCATAGGAGCTATTTAACCCTTTTTAGATCACTAGCACACATGCCCGTGCGATGCAACGGGAGATAAAATCAACTTTTGAATGAAAATCTTTGACATAACCACATTTTGCCCTAAAATCATCAACCTGTCTATACCTAGCCTCAGCTCGCCTTTTTTCCACTTTCTCCTCCAACAGAGCACATGTGGTGGTGGCTGAAGATAGATAATTTGCCACCACTGTGGACATTGTTGCTACAATATTGTCATTAACACATTTATGAAAGACTTAATTCAAATATTTCCAAAACCAATTTCTGCAATTGCAGCCTGCACGAACAAAGGCATGCATTATAATCAATTAATCAGGGTTCAGTCTTCCAGTGTCAGCAAACGATAAGGAAAAACTGATAAAATAAATGAAATGCAGTGTTTTCATTTGTGCACTGAATTTGCATATTAAGTTCAATGTTATAGCTCGCAACGGAGATAGAACATCTGACTTCTTTGGCAATCTTTATTAACCGCATGAGGAGAGTTTGATAATTGTATCATATTGTGCAAACATTTGCCATTATTATTGTGCAATGTATGAACTATCTAGATGACCTTACCCCCAAAATGAAATGATGTTGTACATAAGAGTAACAGATCGAGCACGATGAGGATTGTATTGGTCAATGCAGGCCATGCCTACAAGCTTAGAAGCACGTTTACACCATGCAAAGGATAGCAGTCGTTTTCTTCTTGCTATGCCCCGCCCATGTACCCAAGAGCAACCAATCTCAAGAGGCAGGGCAAAGCTGCTACTGACATGAACACTCTGTGAACATATCTGAGTCAATTATCTTTGTGAACTTCATGTCACCGAGCAGCCCATGGCTGGCAAGCAGCAACGTGATCAGTGCATGGCTAGGACCCAGAGCTGGAGGATGTGTAGCGGCGGCGCCAACCTCACGAACAGCCGGTATCTCTTGTCAAAATTGATGTAGCATTTTAGTGCAGAGAGCTCAGCTGTAGATTCTGGCGTATGATAAACTTGACAAAAACTGGCCCTCGAGGGCTCCATGTAGATTCCATGGAACAAACTATTGCCCAATGAGCAGCTTCGAGCGATCCAGGGAAAATCTATCGAGCACCTTCAGTGCAGCAGCCTTTGCCCTTGCATATATTGTCCCAACAGTCCTTCCTGTGCTTCACCTTGGCCCAGCCGGAGCCAGCGACGCTCGTGGTGGCCGGGAATAAGATTTCCAGCGCGCGGTGGAGTGGATAAACTCTTGCTGGCCGATTTGGCCTCATTTGAACACTTGAGGCACATGACAACTTGGAACCGGAACTTCAACGCGGGGGCAGGGGCGAGGAGCCCAGATTTGGCCCCGCCGAGGATTGAGGAGCGGCGGGAGTAGGAGAGCGTTTTCTGGTGTCCCTGCCCGACGCCGTCCTCGATAAAAGACGTCCCAGCGCCGCCTGCGCACGGTGAGCACGCGCTACCCTTGGCGCCCAGCAGTGCGAGGTCCGCCGCCGGTCACAGTGGACGTCCGAGGCGGAGGTTTCCTGGGCTTGTTGGCCCATATGCCCGCTAGACGAAGGGAGGAGCGAGCGGGCGACATGCTGTCTAAAACGAATCGTTACTTTCACTTATCAATGGCATTGGTGCGTTATATGTGATTTGGTGGGAGGGTAAAACCGGAAAAAAAAATGACGTGCCACAAGAAATCTTAATGCTTTTATTATGAGGTATAGATGTACACAGCATACTATGTACCACAGCACAGATTTACAAACCGAAATCCAATTTTCTTGTCTTCTGGTGGTACTTCAAGCTGATTCAGGCACGTGACTTGTTATGCATAACCAGTATGCATCTTTACCCAGGCTTATCAAGCACTCTAATACCACGTAGCCAACACCTTACACACGTATTCACGGATTTGCACTTTGTAAGTCGGTTAACTACAAGTATCTGAAGCGAAATTAAATGGCCAACATTTTCTTCCAAGTTAATCAAGCACTCTAGTCTGGGCAGAGAGTATTCAAGTTACATTACACACACTGGCACCAAGTTAAACACAGAAATATATACTGCATTCGTTTCCTTTTATGATCAAGGCTACACCCACTTCAGAAATGAGAATTACATCCGTTTTTATTCGCTAACAGTCCGCTGCAACTGGAGAAGATTTTAACAAAAAAAAAAGAGATGATCAGTGGCCATTGCAAGAGCATACATAATGTGTATATCATGTCAACGGGCAAACATTACCAGACTCGCCATCTACGGTCATTCTCAACTATTTGAGGGAACAAGGCGCCAACACTTTCGTTGATAAGAGCCTGGAAGATATCATCAGGAAAAAAAGAGCCTGAAAGATTTCCTGAGGGGAAAAAAAGAGCCTAGAAGAAATGTGTAGCCTCCTCATCGTCCAGATCCAGCCGGAACTTCTGCTAAAGCTGATGAACGCACACCATAGAAGGGTAAACAATATGCAATAATAAGCTGCTCTCCAGGCTCTTTGTGAAAAATCCCCACACCGTAAAACCAATTAAATTACCTTAAGGCCTCCATTTTTATCGGAAGAGATGTGTGGAATATTCAATCTTCTCATCAACTTGAAGAGATTCAGTATAAGGCTGTTGTTATTCATTGAAATGTTGTACGCTTCGCAGCAATAGGACATGAATCTCATGTGGTATTGGCTGAAATCGGAGAAGCAGAGTTACGATGGCCGTAAGGGTTATGAGCTAGTAGATGATTTCAAGTATATTAACAGAAATGATCAAAGAGCCGTCATGTATGAAATGCTATACGTCGATAAATGAGTTCAAGTATTAATAGAAATGCTAGCAGTCGTAAAGTATGGTAAACAAGGGTGGTGTTACACAACAAGTCGACAAATAAAATGCTGTAACCAACAACCTTAGTTAGTTGTGATGAGCTGAAGATAGACGTACCCGTGCCATCACGATAGCCATCTCCATGTTCAGCGACTGTTTCACAAACAGCTCGTAGTTGCAAGGTTTGAAGAAAAAAAAACCCCGCGAGCCAGGTTTTGTTCCAGATACGAGTGATAAAGTATGAGGAGGAAAATTTTCAGACCAACGAACGGGCTGCACCTTCACCCCTAGAGCGCAGAATAACAGAGACTCGGAACAAGGAGAAATTGGTATTGAAACAGGAAGTTCCGAGAAATTGGTAATGGATTGTCTGAGGCGAGTAACGCCTTGCCTTTGACGAAGTTCCCGAATCCCGACGCCGACGACCTTCCGGTGGTAGAAGAGCCAGGGCAGGATCTGATCCAGCCCCGCGGAGGTGCGAGAGATCTGATCCAGCCCCGCGGAGGTGCGAGAGATCTGATCCAGACGGCGGCCGGCGCGTTGGAGGCGGCGGGAGGAAGGGTCGTGGGGTTGCCCGTGCGAGCGGGCCAGCGCGAGGCGGGGTCGTCAACGCCGCCGCCGCGCCACTGGAGCGCGAGGGCCGTGAGGAGAAGGAGCAGGTGGCGCCACGCCGCGCCGCCGCCCGACGGAGCCTGCGCCGGCGCCGGCATTCCGACCTTCCGAGTGCGATCGATTTGGTTGGTTCGGAATTTCAATTTTTTTTCTGATTTTTTTTGTCGCCTTACCAAGCCATATGAAGCCTAATGATTTTGCGTATAAGAATCATTGCTGGCATCAATAGGTTGTACTAGTTAATATCAGCGGCGAGTTCTCAAAAAAAAAAAAAAACTTAATATCAGCGGCATTATGTTTGACTAGCTAAATACCCGTGCCTTGCCACAGATCAAAGTCACAATTTTACTATAATCACAATGTCTACTTTAACACATAGCAACAATCTCAGGATAATATCCACGATGGGGCTGCCTGTCGACTGGTTAAGCTTCCAGTAGGTGTTTTTCTTAGCAATCTTGTCGGTCTTATTTTTGGCAACAACCTCCGGCTCGTTTTTTTTTTTGCAACAGGCGGCCGCTAGGACTTATCACTCATGTATGTGTGGCTACGCACAAAAGAGACCATCACCACAATATTACTCAAGAGTTTTTTCCTTCGATTGAACACTCTCTTCCCTAAAAATTCGCTCACACTTCATGTTGCCACCGCACAACCTCTCATCAGAGCCGCCAACCGATGGCTCCGCCCTCCCTAATCATACAACCCATCACGCCCTATTCTACGGAACAAGGTTCCGTTGACCATGCTTTGCTCCTTAACTCTCCAATCCGTATAGAAGTGAGGGTTGCAACCCTACCCCGCGTCGCTCTCACGGGTGGCTCAGGCCTCCACCTCCCTCCACCGCCGCCATAGGATGTGGCCAGGCTAAGCCCGCGCCGCTGACGGCGGCGGCGGGCCAAGTTCCCTTGCGCAGCGGCGGTCGCACGCAAGATGCATGGCGGATCGAGCGACCTCGCCGGCAATGGCACCCTCTCCTTCGGCGATGTGGTGGCTCTGGCGTGGACACTGCTCCTGTTGGCACGGCTTCACGGCGAAGGCGTTCAGGTCACGGCAGCGGCTTCGGCTGGCTCCGGACATCCTTGTCAAGGCAGAGCTTTAGGTCCTGTGCCCTGGCCGACGGGCCTAGACCGTGCTCCTCGGCGTTGGGCGCTTGGTGGCGAGGTGGTGGTCGGGTGGGCAGGCTAGCCTTGGGATCTGGAAGCGATAGTGCCAGCGAAGGCCGGGCTAGGACGTCTGGCCGACGACGGCGGCGCCTGTGGGTGTCGCTCACCTTGCTGAAGGCGATGTCTTGTCGTCTTCGCATCCTAGTTCTCCGGGGAAACCCTAGATCTTGCTCTCCGGATCGGACGATGTCAGCCTCGCGACGTTCCATCTTGAGGGCTTTGTTTGGAGTATGGTCCGGCCAGTGTGGGTCTTGTGGTTGTTAGTGGTTGGCGATAGAAATTTTCATCATCTGGAAAGAAAACATAATTCTTATACTTAAAAATATGTTGTTGTGTAATTGAGATAATAAATTAGTGATGGCTATTAGCTTAGTTCTCTTAATCTAAATTAAATCGGATTGAAATGAAACATCATAAAATATATACAAGTTATTCATGAAAAAAACATATATACGATTTCCAAAAATTTGTCAGAAGGTTCGTTATAAATGAATGAATGGGATGCATAAAGAATGTCCTTATAATGTTATAAACAAAATGGAGCAGAAAGTATCCAAGAAAGAAATGCAAATACAATAACATGATGGACTGTAGGAGGAAAATGTTACTAATTCAAGTCCCACAAGTAACAAGTCGGGGGCCGCCGCCTCCTCCCTCCAGCTCTTGCTTAACTGACATGTAGGAGTATGATTTGGGTTCAACATGTATTCTTGCATCCGCGCCCATTGGATCGAGATTCGTTTGAACTAGGTTTTTCTCCATGGTTTTGCTTGAAACTTGGGCGTGCACAGGCTTATAGGGCTTCGCTTGGATGCATGGGACGCACGGACGTCGTTAATTGCAACCCCAACGCGCCGTCTCGAATCACTAAAAACAGTTTTTTGGGCAGCGCTGCCCTATTTTGCGGGAGGAGGTCGTGGGTTCGATCCCCGCTGGGCGCGCATTATGCCCATTATTTGTTTTGCGCGTTCGCCGGTTCTACTCCATCCGTTCTGGCAAGTGGGTCCCGCTCGTCCTAAAAAAAAAAGTGGGTCCCGCTCGTCCTCAAAAAAAAAAGTGGGTCCCGCTCGTGGTTGGTCCCATGCGTCAGTTTGGTCATGGGTCCCACCTGTCAGTTCGGTGGGTTCCACAGGGTGGGTCCCACATGGCGGGTCCCATGGATCACATGGTGGGTCCCACATGGCAGGGTCCCACAGGTCACACGGTGGGTCCCACATGTCGGTTGGGCTGGGCGGGTCCCACCGGTCATTGTCTGTGCTACTCCTGACAGTGGGTCCCACATGTAAGAGTGACACGTAGGCAAAAATGACACCTAAACACTGACACGTAGGCGAGACCGCTGAGTTGGCTGTCCAGTCAGAGTGACACATAAGCGAAAATGACACCTAAGCACTAACACGTAGGCGAGATTGCTGAGTTGGCTATCCACTAATGCGAATGACCATTTAAATTGGTCGTAGTCGTCTAGAAAAAAGGTCATAGGCCAGGGCTGTCTGGATTATGACCAATTCATGTTAGGGGACCATGACCTTTCTGACAAAATTGGTCATAAATTTGTGCTGTTTACACCCTCAAAAACAGCGTATGACCAACTGGTTTAAAATGGTCATAGATCTATGACCAATATTTTGAGCGTCACAATAAAAGGTCATAGGATAGCATATTTCTTGTAGTGTTGGAGATGCTCTAAACATTTTTTTCCACAAACGGTGATTTTATTAACTCAAGAGTTTGCATCAAGGCGATACAAGCAAAGAGTCTACACCCGGACTCTGCACAACTAGGATGCACACAGCCGCTAAGAAAGAAATGAAGAAGATAAAAGGCAAAATACAGTCATGAATGACAAAAAAAAAAGGCTAAGGCGATGGAGGGCCGATCCATAGACTGCTGCCAACCATGTTGAGTAAAGATATACCTCACCACCAAGTAATGCATGACAACGAAAATGCCCAAGACAATGGAGGACTGATACTAGTTAAACACAAAGTTTTAAATAGCGGGCTATGCCATTTAGCGGTGGCTCGGCCAAAAGTTATGACTAAGCCTCTTTAGCGTTTTTCTTAAGTCATGAATTTTTATAAAAAAAGCATACAATCAAACATCATATATTATATATCACATATTCTTGACATACACATGTTCAGACATAAAAAAACCGAGCATTGATCAGGCATTCTAATTCAATAACTAAGCTTTGCATCAATGCGTCATACATATATACATAAAAAACAACAAGAGACAATAAGGTAGATGGATGACTTTATGAAACTCACTTGCATCCCTCCTGGCTGCAATGGCTTAGCGGGCTAAATGACTCCAAATTTAGCGAGCTATTGGCGTTATTTTCAGTTTAGCAGTAAAATTGCATAGCTTTTACGGGAGGGTTCTCCAAAAGCTATAGCGACGCTATAGCGGGCTATTTAAAACTTTGGTTAAACATTTAAACAAGGCAGCAGAAGCATCTCAATGTGTCAACGCACCTATCATGCTAGTTATGAATCATTCAAAACGAAAACGCCAGCGTGTGCACCCCGCAGTGCAGAACCAGCGGCTCGTGTCTATGTGTGATAGAAAGCCTGGAATGAACATAAAAAAAAGAGACTGGTCAAAAGGAAAACAACGGAAAAGCTCATTGGCATAGCATGTTTTGAGTAGCGTGCTTTGCATAAGGTGTATGATTGTGGGCATGATTCACTTCCGGCATATGATTTCTGGGTACAAATCCCGTTACGCAGGAAAGAAAAACAAAACAGTAATTCAAACACAGTAGGAACCTGATGTCATATTTTGCAGATGCGTTATATGAATTTGCATAAACTGTTTCTTTATGATGATAGAGATAAAGTGACATGTTGCAAAAGAAATGAAAACACAAAGTCCGAGAAAATGTCTGAAATCTTCACAATAAGTCAGAGGGAAGGAAGAATTTTTCAAAAGGAAATTTGAAACCAATCCTATAACCCATTGGAGAACATCCTATATGATTTCAATCCTATGAAATTTCGATGAAAGCTCTCTGTTCCAAACAAGCGCTATTCCATGTAAAGGCTCCATACTGACCTAATATCACCAATACGGTAGCAGTGTACCATTTATAGTTATTGGACTATTCAGCATGTAGGATCCACTAGCAAATTTATACGGAACCTAACAACCATTAGGCCCTGTTTTATGACCGCAATAGACCAACGCGCGTGCTGCTGTTACCTGATGCTCTGTTCCTCCTCTTCAGCATCGTCAGGCTACTGATCGCGCGTCTCTTCGTCATTGCTGGGAACATCAAGTAAACACCACAGCCTGGATCCATCCTTCCATGCATGTTGGTTGTGTATGGTTCCGGTCCAGCCCTTAGGTGAATACCTGACTCATCCGTCAGCGGTGACAGATTGATCAACTGCGAAGATTGAAAACAGAAGAATGAAGAAAGCTATGTTAGGCATGATAGATTTCATCACTTAACAAATGAAGTTTTAGGAATGAATTGTTGGGTACCGGTACCTGCAACATTCGGCCGCCTCTCCATCTCTCTGTCTCCATCTGAACCGTCACTAGGATCTTCACAGATCTTAAGAGGACATGTTCTGTTATCGAGAAGCCGGATCCCAATCATTGGGTGTCCTGGATGCAGGTTGATGGCATTACCCAAGATAGCCTCAGCGTCGACGGCCCTTCTTTCTGACTCTGTTCCCTCCAAGTGAATATCAACGTCGACTTGCCTGAGGCTCGGCAGGTGCTCCACGCCTTCAAGGGTCGAGGAGCCGTGACGCTCCACCCCGCGCTCATGGATTTGCAGTTTGAGTTCTTGGAGTTTGGGCATGGTCCCTGCCATGAAGGTTAGGCACGGGGCGAAGCACGTGATTCTTAAATATTGGAGAAGCTGGAATGCCACCACATTATTGCGGATGACGATTCTTTCTTCCGGGGATTTTTGAATCCACAACCAGAGGAAGGCTAGATTAGGTAACCCTGCAAGTAGATCAACATCCTCCTGCATGAGCTTCTCAACTGTAATCCCCAACTTGTAGAGCTTTTGGAGTTGACCGGTCCAAATTGGAACCCTCGGAAACATCAAACTTGCTGCAGTATGGAGTACCTCAAGGTTGCTCCTGGTATGACAAGTGCTCGGAGAATCTAATTCAACAAGTCGAGGATTTATTTTACTAGCAGCCAAATAATTCCAATTTAGAGATCTCAGGTTGCAACTGATGAGCTTGGCCACAGAAGACCAGAAAACATCCATAATTCCACCTTGGTCGACGGTATGTTGGCAGCAAAAAAGAAGAATCCTAAGATTTATTAGTTCACCAACACCTTGTATATTGTTCAGAGAGTTTAGGTCCACATCAAAATTATGCAGAGTATGTAAGGACTTCATTCTACAGATTCCTTCAGGCATCCTTGTTCCGGTAGGAACACGCAGATGCAACAAACAAGGCAAATCAACAATATCCAATGGCATAGCACTTGTGTCATCATACAACTCAAGTGTCTCCAAACATTGCAGGCCCCCAATTAGGGTTGAAAGCTGTGCTTTAATACCACGGATACTCAAATATCTCAGTTGAAATAATCTGCAGATTGGAGTGAGGTCAATCGTGTCAACCTTCCCAGCGCCCCGAAAGTCAAGTTTCATAACTCGGATAGACCTGAGCTCAGACATAGGAAACTTGAAAGGAGACTTGCCAAAAAGAGCAAGCGATCGAATATGTGATATGCTTAAGCTCGATGACGTTGTGTCTTCATTTCCTCCATAAAAGAAGTGAAAGGAGAGCCGACGAACCTTGCTCTCTAATGTTGTTTTCATGCTCTGTACATTGTTTACAACACTCAAAAACTTCTCTTCCTTTGACTGCAATCTGATTAGATCAAGGACCATATCATGCACTTTGCAATATCTTACCTCACCATTGAATCGAATATCTGTAGGTTGGATCATGCTCCTATTGATAAGATCATTAAAGTAACTTCCAGCGAGTTCCTCTCCATCCCTCCCATGTACTTTACCAATGAAACCTTCAGCCACCCATTGCTTCATCAGATTCTCTTTTTTTATTTCGTAATCTTCTGGATACATGGCAATATATAACATGCATGCCTTAAGGTGATGCGGAAGATTATTGTAGCTAAGCTTTAGAACTTGCCTCATCCCCTCCAAAGTCGGATTTAACCTCAAATTTGAACTTAAAGAATTGCACACATACGTCCATTGCTCCATTGATCTAGTTGGCTGGCTCACCAAAAGACTAGCAATACTGATAATGGCTAGTGGAAGACCACCACATCTTTTAAGAATTTCATCAGAAATCTTTTGGAATGGCTGAGTGCAAACCTGCCCAACTCTGCTGAAAAATAATTTTCTTGAGTTCTGATCATCTAGAGGTCTCATCTTGTAAACGAACTCATGTTGATTGTTACAGCTTGCATTAGCCACTGTATTTATTCGCGTGGTTGTGATTACTTTGCTGCCTTTTTGGTTCTCTGGAAAGGCACAACGGATAACTCCCCATAGTGATTCATCCCATATATCATCAATGACAAAAAGGTACCTAGCAATTTTTTATATTAAATATGGACTTTAGTATAACGAAATTCACATGGTAAAAATAACAGTAAGAGAGACAATCAAAGATTGAAATTTAGAAACCACCATGTATTTTAGTACTTTATAAACAGCAAAAGTACATATGAGGATTGAGAAGTTATCGAAGTACCTTTTGTCTCTTAGATATTCTCTGATTTTATCAATGAGATCTTGCACCTCACACGTATGAGTTGGTTGTGGCATCCCAACTTTTGTGATGATCCCACTAAGAAGCTTCATCATGTCCGGTCTTTGCGATACCGACACGAAAGCCTTGCAGTTGTATTGCTCTCCAATTTCATGATATACTTGATTTGCTAGCGTTGTTTTGCCTAATCCCCCAAACCCAACAATTGATACCACTCTAAGATGCTGGACCGATGCACCCTCCTCTGCCGCCAACAACATGTTAACCTCCTCTTTTGGTCCCTCCATGCCAACAAGGTTGGCTGCCTCCGCGTAGATCGCATGCACCCGAGGATCTACATCCACATAGCTAGAACTAGAGGCACCTTCATCAAGCTTGTACCTTTTACGGCGTTCACTCACGTCATTCAGCCGTGTCTTGAGCTGTTGAATTTGGTTCGCAAAATGGTAGCTATTTCTCAAGTCTTGAATGTACTTAAAAATCTTGCCAACGAGCCCAACATCACCTATGTTCGCACTTTCACTAACTTCATGCATGAAATCATCGATACAATCCTCCATGTCAAACGACGTATCCATCACTTGGTTCCTCCACTCCACTGTCTGTGGATCGAGCTCCTCTTCCATGTTTGCGAGCTTCTTTAGGACAGCATTCATACTGCCGAGCTCATCTTTGAGGAATGCTACCTCCCGCTGCATATTCTTGTACTTCTTGTATTCCTCCCCCATCAAAGTGAGCAGCTTCTCAATGACAGAGTCCATCACCCCTGTGGAAGCATTTACTAGCGCCTCCGGTGCCATCTCTCTAGCTACCTAGCTTCTTTGGTTTGTTTCTCTGTTCTAGGCTATCTTTTCCCTGTCAAGTAAAATGCATACCTTTATGTTGTACACTTGTCTTTTTTGTTTTTATTTGAGGGAGTGTTGTCCACTCGTCTCTCTTTTATTTGTGGGAATGTTGTCCACTCGTTTGGTAATGTAGGAAGCTCATCCGAAGCTGCATGAATTTCTTTTTGTATTCCTTTTTAGATTATATTACCTGGAGTTGGGGACCCTAATGTTGATGTTTTTGATCACTTTGGTTAACTCCTCGAGCATGTAATGATGATGCCTTTGTGTGGCAGGCATATTAGTCGTCGATTACTGCTCGGCGCTCGCCATGTTCGCTATTTCCAGAAATACAGGCAAGTTATTTTAATTTATACAAAGTTATGCTACAGAAATAGTGCCATTATAAAGCATGGTATTGTACAGTTAGTAGATATATCATTTTCTCTTTTAATTTTAAAAAGCAAAATTGGCCCACACATTTGCGCGGGCAACACCATTAGATTTGATTGGTAATTAAATTTGACTAAATTGTGAGATGTAATGTTTCCCAACTTAGAACAAAGAAGTTTTTCGTGTGATTTTTTTGTTTTCCTTGCCTAGACTATCACAACGTGCAGCTCGTGGTCAACACAAAAGTCCTACATATGTTGAGCTTATAGCTTCCTGTCCTTGGCAAATGTGCTCAATTCTTCATTGTCAATTGTGTTGAATGTCTATGTGTGTATTCTAGGAATGCAAAGTCGATCTAAGTAGTAATTTCCATTATTTAGGAAAATGTTATCTATGGGCAATTCCAAAAAAAAGAATAACCTCAAGGGATAAAAATATGCAAGATTGATCACTCGTTCATTTAGTTGACAAGTCCAAATAAAAAAGGGTTAGTGACAACACTCATAATTGTCGACTTTACGTTCGCATGGTGGATTGAAGCAATGTGTGAGGGATACTTAAAGAAGAGATAATTTGTCTACATCCAGATACAATCACTTGGCCCAAAATTGAACACGAATGTGCGAGGGAGAAAGAATCCTAGGTTCAATTAGTCAATGGTCACATGTTCACACTGACCAATTCGGTTTACCTGCCTCACTTTGCAGCGTCGACCTCTTGGGCTCCCCTCTGTTGCAAGTTAGCTGTTTGGCTTTCATCCATGGAAGAATATGGACTGCAGATCGGCTGGCAAAATGCGGGCTTCCTCACAGTGACATATGCATTTTCTGTAATTCGGCGGATGAAGATCTACAACACCTGTTTGTCGGCTGCGCGGTGGTAAGCATTATCTGGAGTTCGGTGTTATGTTGGGCTGGACTTGCTCAGGTCGTTCTAGCAACTAGCCAAAATCTTCGATCCTGGTGGCAACTTGCTACAACTAGTATTCAGAACACACACAGCGCAAGGCTAAATACTCTTGTTATGTTGATCACCTGGTCGATCTGGAGGGAATAGAATGGCCGTGTCTTCGAAAAGGCTTACAAACCTATCCAGGAGCTATCACACAAATCAAAACGGACGCGAATCATTGGGCTCTTGCTAGCGGGGGTCGCTTTACTCTTCAGGCTACTTAGTCCTGTTTTCAGTTTTCTTCTCTCTGAACCTTCGTTGCTCGTCTCGCGCCAGTATTTTTTTGTTTTTAGTTTCTGCCTATCCTTGGCCCTCTCTTCCATGTTTAATATATTACATGCAGTTCTCCTGCATGGTTCGGAAAAAAAAACTTGTGGAGGGTGTTATCTCAGCGACTGCATAGCCAAACAAGGCCCCAAACGCAGATGGCTTCACTTTACTGCACCTTTTACCGAGGAACAAGTAAGAAAAGCGGTGTTCCAAATGGAGCGCAACAAGGCCCTAGCCCGAATGGCTTCCCCGTTGAGTTTTACCAAAACTTTGGGGATGTCATTAAGTCCGACCTTCTAGAGTTGTTTGACTTTCTTCATGCCGGACAGTTAAACCTGTTTCGCCTCAATTTCGGTGAGATAATTTTGTTGCCTAAGATTAACGATGCAGAACGGATCTAACAATACAGATCAATCTGCCTCCTTAATGTTTGCTTCAAAATAATCACAAATAGCGCATATGACAATGTGAAGTGGTCCTTTCTTCAGCAAACTCTGCGAATGTAAGGATTTTCAGAAGCGTGGCGTGTTTGGATTCATAATTTTGTCACTGGAGGTAGTGTGTCCATTAAAGTTATTGACGACGTTGGTCATTACTTCCAAACAAAGTAAGAATTAAGGCAAGGCGATCCATTATCACCCATACTATTAAAATAGTGGTTGATATGCTGGTAGTCATGATTGAGCGCACAAAGGTAGATGGTCAAATTGAGAGGGTACTTCTACACCTAGTGGATGGTGGACTGTCTATCTTTCAATATGCAGATGACACAAGGCTAAGAATCTGAATTTAATACTGCCAGCGTTCGAGCAGCTATCAGGACTTAAAATTAATTTACATAAGAGTGAATTGTTCTGTTTCGGGAAGCCCCAGACGCGGTCGCTCAATATGCCGAATTATTCGGATGTGTGCAGGGTCAGTTTTCAATTAGGTATTTGATTATTCCGATACCTTATCGGCGACTATCAAATGCCAAGTAGAAACGCGTCGAGGAGTGCGTCGAGAAGAGGCTAAGCATTGGATAAATCTTTACATGATTTTTCTTTATCGGTGCGATTTATTTGATTTTTGTTGTGGAACTAGTGAGCCAATTAAGCTGACCCAAGTACATTTTTTGGGATAAAAGAATGAAGAATAATTAATTTAGACAATTTTTGGGAATATAAGTATTTCGTTTAACTTACTCGATAATGGGGTGTCCAAAAGTACGTACCATCTGCTGCAATATCTTCTTGATTTGAACACGGTCCAACATCACAGCAACCGAAAGTTTCTCGTACGACGTCGATGCTCTGGACGTCAATTCCTAGCTAGCTTGTACTTCGCTTTTGTTTGTTTTTTAGGGTCCTGTTTATTCCATTGACTAGAGAAATTCCAGCACGTCTGATTTTCCATGTAAACTTACGTTTAATAATTGGTGGTTACGTGTGTCCATGGTGTAGAGAAGGGGTAAACAAATACCAACATGCATGTTTGAAAGTTAATTTCCGATGGTTTGGGAAATACAAACACATAATTCCTGGATCGACAGTCCATATGCTATTCAGCACCAAGGTACATATTACGTTATTTTACACCCATAGTTTTCTTACGTTATTAAATTCAGAATTTATGTTTGATATACAAATAATTATGTTCATATTGACCCAAAACGGAAAAATGGGTATAAGAAATACAACATACTAACTATATATAAAGGGCGGACATCTCCGCGGCCTCTCAGGTACAGTTGCTACAGTAACGAATCCTGGTCGTCCCTGATCTGCAATAACCGGTCACTGTAGTTATGAACAGTAGACCAATCGATGAACAGTGCGTGACCCGTGTCCAGCTTCCAAATTTTGCTGATTTTGTCTTTTTTCCCGGTCCCAAAATATAATGTGTTTTGCAGTGACCTTTTGTACGATCATAGTAAATACGAGTTAGATACATTCATGTATTTTTTTTTTGAATTTTTTTGTAAAGTTTAAAAAAAGTTAACAGTACAATTGCATGAACAGTACCGGTCGTCCCGGTTTTCCCGTAAACAGTCCCGGGCATCCACCAGTGCGTTCGCATGAACAGTACCTGTCCCTTTTTTTAGACAAAAAAACATGTAAATGGGATATTTTAATTCTTTGGTGCAACACTCAGCTAATTTATTTTTCGTCAAAAAAAATTGTCCACCGTATCAAATCAAAATTTTGAATAATAATTAACCAACTCTTAATTCTTCTAATTGACAATGTGGTCGCATTTTTTCAAAAAACCGAATGTCCTGCAGGAACTAAGATGCACTTCAAACAAATCATGAACTATTCACTTCAGATCAGAAGAATGTGTTCGACATGACCAATTGTCAAAGGACTATATTCATAAATAAGTTTACCATTACTCTTTGTAATAAAATTCAAAAGAGATCATATTTTTTTATCTCAAATTTAAGAACGACCTTCAACCATGATTATTTCGAATACAAAAAAAAAAAAATCTCCCACCCATGTTTAAAATTCTAGAATTTCTCCCCAATTGACAATGTGGTTTAAAAAATCTGTAATTCAAATGCACATGGATTTCCACTGCCTATTCAATTATCTTAAAAACATTAAAAAAAAAAACCTTTGCTTGGCACTGTCGAAAACATGAAATAAAAAATATGTTGAATATATCATAATGTTTTTAAAAAATAAACCCTATTTATTTATCTCGAATTCATGAATGTCCGGAAAAATTAACCATGGTTATTTGGAATAACAAAAATAACCAACTCTTAACCATATTTAAAATACCAAAGCTTTCCCTTAATTGACAATGTGGTTAATTTTTTGGAAAATTGCGAACGAACATTGTCGGCGAATATTTATACTGCGACGAAAAGGACCAACGAATAGTAATAACAGTACCACATAATTTTAGATTAAATCCAAAAAATCATAATTAATTTATTGTACATGGGAAAAATATGTTCAACATATCAAAGTATTTTGAAAAATAAATCCTATTTATTTTTCTCGAATTCATGAATGTTCGAAAAAAAATAATCACGGTTATTTGGAATAACAAAATTAACCAACTCTTAACCATATTTAAAATGCCTAATCTTTCCCTTAATTCACAATGTGGTTAATTGTTTGGAGAATTCAAATGTGTATGAATATTTTCCGTACTTCTACAAATTACAGAATATTAAAATAAACTACATCAATATAACCACAGAAGGCGTCAACATCCAGATAAAAACATTGTCATCTAAGAAGGGCTCTTCAGTGTCAGGCATGAAGGTCTCGTATGGATGGCCCAAGAACAAAGTGCTGGAGATTGTATGGTCAAATAGACCATCGAACGACAGTATGTAGCATGGCTAATTTCGTGTGATGTCAATATTATAGCTCTAGATTGCAGTTCATGCTTCCCCAAAGAAATGGTCACAATGGCTACCACTCGGAGAATATTGGTACACCACAAACATCTATTCTGCTGTGGGAAAAACTCCTTTTGAAATCCTTTATGATCTCCTTTTCGAGATCATAGCACATGGAGTCATCCGTGCTTTTGTGGGTGTGGGCAAAATACCGGATGACAAGATTTTAAATAAAGCGACTTCCATTCACGTGTTACGGGACTTGGAAATAGATAGCTGGTTATCTTACACAAAAAAATTATGCTGGTGATACCGTTGGGGATGAAGGTTCCCAAGGGTTATCATTTCCGTCGATGCAGCTTCTGTGTGCTGATTTGGCACTAGAGGAGGATGCATGGGCCATTGGACAGTCAGACGGACTGTCCTCTGAACCTCGTGAAAATCACTCGTAAGAAGACTCGAAAAGTACATGACGTATCTGCTTGGGAGCTATTCGGGACATGGCTAAACACCGGTTTCAAGCTAAATCTGCTTGGGAGCATAAGTTGAATTTTATCGCTTTGACGGAGATCGGTAGGTCCGACTTCTCTGCACCCTTTTTGAGTCACTAGTTGAATGCCCGTGCGTTGCCACGGAAAAACAATACGAGCATAAAACCATTAATTTTAATGGTATTTTTTTCATTCTCCCATCTAGCTATCTTCCTTCCTCTCCGATCGTCTATCGACTCTTGGTTACATGTGTTGGGGCACGTCGTCGGAAGAGCTACGACGGAGAACCGCATGCAAAACTTTTCCGGCGAAGAACCACCCAAGATCCGGCTAAGGAGATGGACCACGAAAATCTTACCACTTAGACGTGCAGTTGCTGAAATGGTGGCGTGTCAAGCTCGTTGCCGTGAAGCCTTGCCGTCCCACGTCCGGCTCCCACGTTCCTGCTCCGGCGAAGTCGAAGAAGTCTTCGGCGCCACAAGTGCAGTGCCTCTGTCGGTATCAACACGTGCAAGGTGAAGCAGCGCCGGTGAACTGCTAGGTTCGGTGCGGCACTTCCGGGACATGGTGGAGATGGCGGTGGCGTGAGAGTAGCACCACAAATGTGGCTGCTCCTTCGACTCACTAGGCTGGCACACCCTCGGTGCCGCCGCCCTCGACTCCTTTATATAGGGAGCAGATGAGGGGACGCAACACCTGCGTCCCACATCCCAAAACCCTAGTTTTGGTCTTCGTGGTCCTACCCACTAACCATTGTCCCTTTGCCGGCTTTGCTCGGATCATATCCGTCTTTGCTCCAACCTCTTATGTGTGTGACCCCGCAGGCTTCCAGTAAGCCGGACACAGTTCTGAGTCACACTCAGAAATGATAGGATGATATTGGCTTCTAGCAAGGCGTGCCGCCTCCCGGATACTGATAAGCAGCCTTTCCCAATTTGATTGTCTTGTCCAATTCCGTTTGCCTCATGATATTGTGGATAAGCCGAAAGCGAGTCCTTGTCATGCTTCCTCGGCTTAACTCTCTTCTCGTTCCGTGATATGTGACTTAACTCGACTAACACTTTAGTCGGATCGATCCGGCTAACACTTAACCAGATCGCGCATGGCCATGCTTCCAAGTCATATCACACGAGAGGGCCCTGAGAATATCTCTCCATGATGGAGGGGCAAATTCCGTCTTAGTGAACCACCTCACGTGGCTTGGTTCACAGACAGCCCAAGCACCGCCTTTATAGCTACCAGTTACGGACAGTGTTTGGCGGACTCAAAGCCGGCTGATCCGCAACTCGGATAGTGCACACTTCAGGTCTAAGGATTCCATTGTATGAGTTGGTTCGTATGACGGTATACTCATGCCAACTCATCCCTTGGGTCAGTCCAGCCGGCTTAACTCTTTAGCTCAGCTAGTGAAAGGCGGATTAGCATCTCTATGCACATGACATGTAGAACTATGTCAACATCCGGCTTAACACATTAGTCTCGGCAGTGTGTGTCTAGCACAACCTCAGACGACTAAGGACAAAACTGTAAGTGAACTAATGTAGGCAAAAGGTTCCCCAACCAAATCACATATTCGATTACAGATGCCATCAGTTCATTACATAGACATCTTATGAATACAAGGCGGAAATAGATCGCCTCTAGGCACTATTCCTTACAACATGGCCACTGCATTCTTACTTCCAACCACCAAATTCTGCATCGTTGCTTCCTCGGGCACGCACATTTTTGTAATCCGCAAATCTTACGGTTGAAGTCCCATTCTGTGAACTCCAGCGGTGGTTCTTATTCCTTCTTCGATGGATGGAGGTTTAATATGGAGAATGAAGCGAAACGATTATGTAGTAAGCAATAAAAACTCATCCGACTGAATTAAACAACCAAGTGTATTAGCACTTCGGACAAAATGTGAGGTTTCTGATTTTACAGTAAACATCGATGTATTCTAATCACTTCCTAGTCGGCCTCTTTCTCTCTCCCTACCACACAAGCACTCATGTTGGAAACATCTCTAACCATAAGCCAATCAAGAAACTACCCTCTTTTTTACATAACAATCAAGCAAGTATTGTCTATTCTCTAACTCGATGTGACACACAACCCACACCGTTCCTTCACTGCCGGCGCACTCCACCTTCTCTTGATTTTTTGGCACCCCGCTTCTCCTAGTGTTGCTCCCATGTTCCTCGTAGTTGACCCTAATTTTTCCTGATACAACATCATGCAACACATCATAAAGCCTAGCTATCAAGTAAGGTTGGATTGTTCTATTTCCAGAAACATATTAACTGGCTAGTGTGCCGGTAAGAATATGCCCTGAAAATGCCATGAAAATGCGCACAAAACAACAATGCAAGAAAACAATGCATTCAGGTTTATATAATCTGGATAGCTGAAGTCAATATCTCACAGAAGTTTCAACAGACAAGACACGACTATTAATAACATAAATTATTATAAATATCCTACAAGTTCTCCCTAAACAAAAAAAAATTGAGGACTAATGGAAAAAGCATCTTAAGAGACAACAAGAAAGATGAGGACGTATTGAATGAACCTATTGTAGTACTATATGTTAGGGAGAAATCACATAGTAGAATATCCACATATCTATATTCTTTTTGCGGTCATTTACAAATTATCCTACCTAACTTTGAGTAAACCATGTCGGATAGATTAGACCCTTGTAGATCAAAATGATATGTCTTTCTTTGAAGCTGAAGAAAAAATCCGATATCAATAAAATCAAACATCCATCTGGTAGTATAATCTGTACTAATAACACACCTTGCAACGTCATCACTTATCAAGATTGGCTTCACTTAACACACCTTGCTCACTTGGTTCCAGTCGAGCTCCTCTAGATCCCTTGTGCCCCGACGTCTACAAGCAACACCAAATCAGAGGCAAGCACACATCATAATCAGAATCCCGCAAGGAAGCATGAGCTAAAGTACTTGTCACTGCAGACTGCAGGCATCATAATCTGTACTACTAAAGTGATGGTGGGAAGTGCTTGTCAATGAAGAGTGCATGCACGCAAAGTGCTTCACAATACACAAAGAAGCATGAGCTGAAGTGATGTATATTTTGTAACTGACTGGGTTTGCTTTGCTAATGATAGGCGCTTAAAGTGAGGCCATTCATTGATCACGTTAAACATAGGTCATTTACATCTACACCTCAATGCAGTCAGAACAGTGGGCATGATATAGCCATCCTCGAATCCTACTGAAGTAGAGCAACTTGCACCAATTGCACACTCACCAATACAAACCCCAACACCCAAGGTGATCTGACTCATGTGAATATTTCAGAAGTGGATAAGGTGAACAGAAATCCTGAATTTGCTTGGGAAGTGGTCACATACTGTAAAGTAGTTATGCGAGTGCGTACAGAACATAGAATCATCATATCTAAGAACTTCACATGTACAACAAACGCATAAACCAATGAAAGGATTAACAGATCATACCCTATGGTCGGAATGACCACAGCGGCATCGGCTACATCGTTCTTCACGGCCGCAACGAGGTCACCGGTGTCACCCATCGATGATGGCGAATTCGAAGTCGTGGAAGTAGACGAACTGAGGCAAGCAGTCGCGCCGGAGGCCTGCTCTCCCGTACAGCCGTGCACGCGGTCGCGGGAATGGGGAAGCCGAGAGCAGCATAGCGAGATGGAACGGTGGCGATGGCGTGTGCGTGCGAGGAAGCAGAAAGCCGATGCGATCTGTTGGGGTGATGGCTAGGGTTGTCGATCTCCTCTCTATATAGTCGGTCGGGTGAGAGACGTGGGGATAAACCCACGTCCGAGTCAGTAATAGCCCACCATCCGATCCAATTGGAAACGGTTGTTATTAACGTGTCCGATAATAAATAATGATTAATTATCCGTTCCAACCGGCAAAAATAAAACGCGCACATGGGTCTGAACCGCGACGGCGAGTGGATATTTTCCCGCGTGGCAAGACGACCGGATCGAGACCCGGTTGGTTAATCGGGTCGTCGTTGTTGTCGCTTTGTTGCGTCGTCCCTTTCTATCTTCCTGAGCCGATCCCTTTCTATTGCCTGCAGTCTTGCACGTACGGCCAAGTTTTTTTTGCGGTAATGCACGGCCTGCTTATCGCCAGCCTTGACTAACCGGAGAAAAATGGTTGGTGATCTTTTTTCCCCTAGCAGGATCGATGTTATAAATACGGGCCTTGAGCAAGCAGCTGGATACATATACACAGCTCAAGCTCATCAGATCAGAGGGTGGTAATTGAGCCAGCCGAACTGATCGAGCTCGGATGGGGTCCTTGGCCAGGGCTGCGCAGATCTTGCTGTTAGTCATCTCCGTCATGATCATGAGCAGCTCCGTCTGCCACGGAGCCCGAGTCATCATCATTGGTTAGTGTTTCCTCTTGGTGGACATATATATCCTCCTAGAAACAAGCTGGTTCTTGTTATAGCATTCTGAATTTGATTAGTTCTGACTAAATAACCATGAATCCTTTCCAGGACCAATAACTGGAAGTCCCCACGTCCGTCCTCCCCTTTCCCCTCCCCCAAACAATGGAGGGATTGGAAAGCCCTGATGCATGCCCGGCCGCTACGCTAGTAGTACAAGTTACTTCCACGATTTTACTGAACCCATAGTAATATATCCTTTTGTGTACTTCCGTTGAGGAGTATACGCTGAATAAAACTGTAAATTAAAGTTGATATGATTGTGTAAACGTGGAACTTTGGTTCAGAATTAATAAAGATGAACAGTGAGTGAGCGAGCGCACTGTACTGTTCAGTCTTGCATGCCTCTTATCTGATTCAGTTTACAAGGCTCCCTCATGCTATTACACTCTATATATAGGCAAGAAGGAACGAAACCACAAATTAAAATTGTATATGGGTCCACCTGTCCCATTCAAACCAAATCGTGAAGCTCTCGATCCAAGTCCCCTTGTACACCCCTTCCATACCGATTACCTTTCCTTGTCGAAATGATTTCTGGTGTTAAAAATTGGATGACAACATGCACATACAAGTTCAGACTGGTGTTGTACTTGTACGAAGCACAAGAGAAGAAGCCAGCAGAAACCACAGTTTTGAAGTTGTACCGTTTTCACAAGCTCAAGTACGGTGATCACCACATGCTTCATTTACACTACGGAACACCACGAGCACTATTACACCCCATAGCAGTGCTTTCTCGTGGTTTCCCCGGGGTAGGGTGCCGGCACAGCCCCTCGAGCTCTGGTGTGTCGTGCCTTCGCTGGCCTGTCGCCTTTAGTCGGATTTTTTTACAAATATACCTCTCTTTAAATCGCAATAGCTAAAAATACCCCCCTCCGAACGATAATGCCAAATTTGCCAGCCCAACGAACCTCTTTCTGACAAGGCAGTCGGCGGGCCTCATCTCCAGCCAACCCATCCGGCGCAAGGGGCTTCCTGCCGTTGCTCTCAGCGGAAGGCGGTCCAGCGCTGGTGGAAGCAAGTCAAGAGTAGTGGGGGAGCAGTGCCCGAGTAGTGCCATTCTGCCGTGGTCCCTGTTAGGGAATTATGCAATTTGTATTCCCATAGAGTATCTGTCTCGCCGTGATCCAAGCAGGTTCCTTTCATTCGTCCTCAATGTTGTTTGTGAAATCTGGATCATTTCGGGTTAGTCGATGGTTATTTTTTAGTTCCATCTCTTACATGAGGGGCGAAACTGGACATGAGAGTTTATTCTCATCCGGCTCCTCGCGCATGAAATGAGAGAGCGTGCAAATTTCTCTAATTGCATAACGTGACATCTCTTCCGTGGATAGGCAAAACAACGTCATGACGACAAAGAAAAAATAGGGGTGACCGAATATATGTTTTTAACAATGAGACGTTGCTACATCTGTTTGACGTACTGATGGACAGGTTCAAACTTGGATACTTCTTCCTCCATCGAATGCAATCCACAGGCCAGTCTGCAAAGTGCTTGTAGATGCAAGTGAAGAGGGCTGCGTGAAGCTGGTCGGCTACCATGTGGTCCAGTGGCTTGTTCGTGTAGTAGGACGAGAAAGGACATAATCTTGCGCTGCATGTCCCATCCGTAAACGCTCCATCCAATCTCGTCATGCAACACCGGCACATAAAACTACAGAACAAAAGGGGAAAAACAGAATATCAGACACCGTTCCAAACTGAAAAGTCAGTCGGATCTTGTCCAACTGACCATCCTGCACTCTGCAACGTTATGCTTGACGTCTGGACCAACGAACTGCAAATGTACTGACTGACTGGCTGACTGAATATCCCACACTTTCTCGCCAGCTAACACATTTGTCTGCGGTTGCCAAAAAAAACTTTAAAAACCCGACGTTGGGTCAAATAAAATAATATACTCCCTCCATATCAAAATATAAGACTTTCTACCTACTTTTCACACACATGTATTTAGACATGTTTTAGTGCAATGTTCATGTGAATTTTGCACTAAAACATGTCTATATACATGTATGTGAAAAATAGATAGAAAATCCTATATTTTTATACGGAGGGGAGGCGGCGATATGGCTCTAGGGTCTAGATGCAACCATTATGTAATTTTTTTTATTTTTTCAAAATGTCAAAACATTCCAGAAAAAAATCCGGATGTACATTAGAACATTATGTGTCATAAAAAAAAATGGCACGGTGAAAAAACATTTTGTGTGAGCTGTACAAAAAAGACAAAAATCTGATACGTATAAAGACATTTTCGTTTGTCCGAATTTGTCTTTTTACACAGGTTGCAAAAAATATTTTTTCTTCCCGTAACTTTTCATGCTAACATAATACGTCTTGAACAACATGCGAAATTTTTATTTTGAATTTTTTGACATTTTAAAAAATGTCCGTTGTGAATATCCGGGGAGTACTAGTTATAAAGTGTCGAACAAAGAAGTCAGGCTCCAGCATGTGACGCCAGCGCGGCAAGTCCTGATACAGCTGGTCTGCGTCAATCTGAATCAATCTCCGAATAATTAACCAACACTCTAGCTTCGTGGTCAAGGCTGAAAGGTCCGAGAAACTGGTCGATTATTGGATCCGCTGTTGCAGATATGAAACGATGCAGGGGTATACAATGGCCTCCTATTACAAGTATAATAATTCATGAATTAAACATGTGACAATGGAGATAGAATTTATAAACTGAAACAATAGAAACTTTGGTAGATTATG
This sequence comes from Poa pratensis, assembly GCA_947311845.1. Taxonomy (NCBI): domain Eukaryota; kingdom Viridiplantae; phylum Streptophyta; class Magnoliopsida; order Poales; family Poaceae; genus Poa; species Poa pratensis. The sequence goes on from CAMZMU010000100.1 coordinate 1,469,692, forward strand.
ACAATATTCAGTACCACATCATCTAATGCAGCACAACACTAACAATTTAACAGTCCCAGGTGAAGTTACCTAAATAACTGAATAGATGCAAATTAAACATAGTAGCAACTACACAGCAAGCACATGCATCTTGTTTCGAAATCGCTGCTACCCCAAACATCACGAATTAAGATGACGGATAACATGGGATCTGAATCAGAAAAGGGAAAACAATAACAATAATGTATGAGGCCTGAATGCACTTACACCATGGTTCTCGCACTTGAAGAAATGCCTGCCGGCCAGGATTGGCTCAAGTGGCGGAGACAAACCAGAGGATCAAGTCGACGACGTTGCAGATGGGGCACCTCATGAGAGCAAGTACAATAAGGTACAGTCAGCAGGCTATAAGGAATTAAATAGTATATTTGTGCTTACATGGAGGAGAGATAAGAAGAGAGAGAATGGAAGCGGGCTCTCATGCAAGAGCCAGCTACAGCACGTGCTCCTAGGTAGTTTGTGAGAATGAAAGGTGGGTCATGTCTTAATAAAGTAGCACATTCTTATAGCTAACTATTGTATAAGTTGGCTATAAGGTTGGCTATATATGACATGGCAATAGCTTATAGCCAGCTGATGACTCTACTATTGTACTTGCTCTGAGCGGAAGCGCGCGGCGAGACTGCGTTGGCCTGAGCAGAGGTAGTTGTCGGGGTGGAAGAAGTGGACTGAGACATCACGAGCAATCTGTATAAATGCAGTGTGGCTGCATATAAATGGTGAATCCATGGTGTGATCGTTGGAGCCAGCCGCGTTGAAGCAATTACGTCGACTGCTGGCTCACCACGCCAACCGTCCGTCCCTTCCCCATGTTTAATGCCGTATCAGTGAATACGCGATATACTATACCGAACGGGCGACCTGAAACAGAAATGCTTGAATACGCTCCAATTGCGGGACGGCACTGATGTGGGGAGCGATCGCCACCAGGTTCTCTTCCGCATTTTGCATGTATATATCCAGATCTCGTTAGTGCACTAGTAGAAAAGGAGGCTTTGGTGCGCCACATTTAGTACCGGTTGTACTAAAACCGGTACTAAAGGAGCGCATTAGCACCGGTTGGTTCGTGGCACCGCGGCGAGGACCTTTAGTACCGGTTTTTAATAGAAACCGGTACTAAAGACAGACCTTTAGTACCGGTTTCTATAGAAACCGGTACTAAAGGGGTGGAGCCCCCGCCGGCACATGCGGCCGCGGTCTGTGGCCCCACGCCTAGACCTTTAGTACCGGTTGCTATTAAAAACCGGTACTAAAGGTCCCGGCCACTATAACCTTCTTCCACCCGAGCTGAAATTTTTTAGCTCGAACTCACTCCATTTTTCCTCTCTCTTTAGCTCTCCCAAGCTCAAATTGACCACCATTTTCTCCAACAACTTCCAAGATTGTTGGCACCTACATATATAAGGGTTAGCAACTTCATCTTCTCTTCCGGCATTTCAAGTTTAGCTCATTTTCGTGCAGTTTAGCAAGTTTGATTTTGGTGGTGCTTGCAAGGTGTTTGATGAAATTCCTAAGTTAGGGATTTCATTTGTTTTATATGCATTTTGATCTCAAATTAAAGTATAATTTGTGTTTTATATAGTGTCGTCCCGTCCCCTTCCTGACCGCGTCGATCGCCCGCGCCGCTCCGTCACCGACACCACCTCGGTGAGCCTCTTTTTTATCTTTTATTTTAAAAAATGTTAGTTATATGATTTAAATGCATAATTATTTCTTGTATAATTTTCTTATGTTTTTTTTATATGTATAGTGTCATGGTTTTGATATCCGTCCCCGTCGGCCCTCGTCCGGTCTATGATTCCGATGTGGTATATTTTTATAACTATTTTTTTGTTTCGTGTTTATAACAATCATGCCGACCAACTTGACATAGATATATTTTATTTAGGAGGTAGTTGAACCGGAAATTCCAGCCGACCCTATTGTCGAGTTTTTAGAAAAAGAAAACAACGATTTAAAAGCAAAATTGAAGATAAGTGAAGATCTTCGTCTCCAATGCCTGGAAGAGAAGATGGTATTGGACTTGAAGATTGCCGACATCGTTGATGCTCACGGGGTCGAGCTTGCCGACGTCGTCGCTGCTACGAGAGGAAGATGGATGCAATGCGCGCAAGCTTAAAAAGATTAGAAAATATGCCATTAGTCAAGAGGCTTGGTATCATTATGCTGTTGGTTCAATAGTTACCTTGGTTGCGATTCTGATCGCATTTGTTGTTGGATTTAAATTTTTAGATAGTTGTATGTTAGTTTCGTTTGATGTATGTTTCGTGAGAACTATGTATTACATTTGGGCACTACTCTACTTTGGTTTTAATGTGATGAACTTGTATTAATTAATTTGGTCACGTATCTCTATTCATTATTTAGCTGGTGTAATGGTTTTTGATGTATTTATGTAATGCAGATGAGCCGAGAATGGATGTACGGTGATCGACGCTGTCCCGAGTTCATTGATGGCATGCATCGTTTTCTCGATGTGGTTAAGTTAAACAAGCTGAAGAATGGTTTTATGATTTGTCCATGTGATGAATGTCGGAATACGAGGAATTACCCGAGCGTAAGAACCATACACTCCCACTTGTTGCGACAAGGCTTCATGCCCAATTATTTTTGTTGGACCAAGCATGGAGAAAGAGGGGTTATAATGGAAGACCCTGAAGAAGAGGATGATGACAACTATCCTGTGTTCTCTGAACACGGCGATACTACAATGGGGGAAGACGAAGTTGAGCTCGAGGTCATTGTTGATGAGTCCGATGATGATGATCTTCGTCGGGTCATTCTTGATGAACAGATGAAGTGCGGAAGTGAAAACGAGTGGTCAAAGTTGGAGCGCATGTTAGAGGATCACAAAAAATTGTTGTACCCAAATTGTGAAGATGGCCAGAAAAAGCTGGGTACCACCCTGGAATTGCTGCAGTGGAAGGCAAAGAATGGAATATCTGACAAGGCATTTCAGGAGTTGCTACAAATATTTAAGAAGAGTCTTCCAAGGAATAATGAATTGCCGCACAATACATACGAAGCAAAGAAGATTGTCTGCCCTCTAGGATTAGAGGTGGAGAAGATACATGCATGCATCAATGACTGCATCCTCTACCGCGGTGAGAAGTACGAGAATTTGGATGCATGCCCGATATGCGGTGCATTGCGGTATAAGATCGGGCGAGATGACCCAGGTGATGTTGAGGGCGAGCCGAGCCCCAGGAAGAGGGTTCCCGCGAAGGTGATGTGGTATGCTCCTATAATACCACGGTTGAAACGTTTGTTCCGAAACAAAGAGCATGCCAAGTTGTTGCGATGGCACAAAGAAGACCGTAAGGAAGACGAGATGCTGAGACACCCCGCAGATGGGTCGCAGTGGAGAAACATCGACAGTGAGTTCAAGGATTTTGCAGCTGACGCAAGGAACTTAAGGTTTGGTCTAAGTACAGATGGCTTGAATCCGTTTGGGGAGCAGAGCAGCAGTCATAGCACCTGGCCCGTGACTCTATGTATCTATAACCTTCCTCCTTGGTTGTGCATGAAGCAAAAGTATATTATGATGCCAGTGCTTATCCAAGGCCCGAGGCAACCCGGCAACGACATTGATGTGTATCTGAGGCCATTAGTTGACGAACTTTTACAGTTGTGGTCTGACGAAGGCGTACGTGTGTGGGATGAGTACAAACAGGAGGAATTTGGCCTACGAGCGTTGCTGTTTGTAACCATCAATGATTGGCCTGCTCTTAGTAACATTTCAGGACAGTCAAACAAGGGATACAATGCATGCACGCACTGTTTAGATAAGACTGACAGTATATATTTAGGTAACAAGAATGTGTACCTTGGTCATCGTCGATTTCTTCCAAACAGGCATCCCGTAAAAAAGCAGGCAAACATTTCAAAGGTGAGGCAGATAACCGAACGAAGCCTACACGCCCTGATGGTGATGTTATATATGGCATGGTCAAGGATTTGGAAGTAATATTTGGAAAGGGTCCTGGCAGTCTAAATGTTCCGAAAGACGCTGATGGACACGTACCCATGTGGAAGAAGTGCTCGATATTTTGGGATTTACCCTATTGGAAAATCCTAGAGGTTCGCTCTGCCATCGACGTGATGCACGTGACGAAAAATCTTTGCGTGAACCTGCTAAATTCTTAGGCGTGTATGGGAAGAAGAAAGTACATCGGATGCACGGCAGGACCAGCAAAGTACGCACGAACGAGACAACCTGAATCCAGAGAAGTACCAAGGTACTGCCAGCTACGCTCTTACCAAACAAGAGAAGGAGATCTTTTTTCAAGTCCTGAGCAGTATCAAGGTCCCGTCTGGCTACTCGTCGAATATAAAGGGAATAATAAACATGGCAGAGAAAAAGTTCCAAAACCTGAAGTCTCATGACTGCCACGTGATTATGACACAATTACTTCCGGTTGCATTGAGGGGGCTTCTACCGGAAAACGTTCGAGTACCCATTGTGAAGCTATGTGCATTCCTCAATGCAATTTCTCAGAAGGTAATCGATCCAGCAACTCTACCAAGTTTACAGAAGGATGTGGTCCAATGTCTTGTCAGCTTCGAGTTGGTGTTTCCACCGTCCTTCTTCAATATTATGACGCACCTCATAGTTCACCTAGTCGAAGAGATTTCCATTCTCGGTCCTGTATTTCTACACAACATGTTCCCCTTTGAGAGGTTCATGGGAGTCTTAAAGAAATACGTTCATAACCGTGCTAGGCCAGAAGGAAGCATGTCCAAGGGCTATGGAACAGAGGAGGTCATTGAGTTTTGTGTTGACTTTATTCCTGATCTTAAGCCGATCGGTGTTCCTCAATCGCGCCATGAGGGGAGACTGCGTGGAAAAGGCACGCTAGGAAAGAAAGCAACAACATGTATGGACGGGCATTCTTTCACTCAAGCACACTACACAGTTCTACAAAATTCCAGATTGGTGGCTCCGTATATCGTGAACACATGGATATTTTACGCTCCGAATACCCGGAGGAGACTAACTTCTGGATTAAAGGAAAGCACGTGAAAACTTTCGGCAGTTGGTTGCGTACACATCTCATTAATAACACCACTGTTGGAGATGAGCTATACTTGTTGGCCAAGTCACCATCTTCGACTATATTGACTTTCCAAGGGTACGAGATAAATGGGAATACATTTTACACGGAAACCCAAGACAAAAAGAGCAGTAACCAAAACAGTGGTGTCCGCTTTGATGCAACAAACGACGATGGGACAAAGGACACATATTATGGTTGCATACAGCAGATATGGGAACTTGACTATGGACCTTCTTTTAAGATCCCTTTGTTTCAGTGCAAATGGGTCAACCTGTCAGGCGGGGTAGAGATAGACCGGCGGTACGGAATGACTACAGTGGATCTCAACAAACTTGGGTACCACACCGAGCCATTCGTCCTAGCCAATGATGTGGCTCAGGTTTTCTATGTGAAGGACATGTCTTCCAGACCGAAAAAAAGAAAAGATAAGCAAGCGGATACATCATACGATCAGCCAAAGCGCCACATAGTTCTTTCAGGGAAAAGAAACATCGTGGGAGTGGAGGACAAGACAGACATGTCAGAAGATTACAATAAGTTTCATGAAATTCCGCCCTTCAAAGTGAAAACTGACCCAAGCATCGTGTTAAATGATGAAGATTGTCCATGGCTACGGCGCAATAAGAAGAAAGGGACACACACGAAGAAAAAAGTGAACACTAGATAGGGATGTTGTTGGTGATGTGTAATAATGTATTAAACCTTTATGTGGTGAAAACCATAATTAATACATTGCTCGGGTCCATTTTTATTTAACCATACATCTACTGTTATACACCGCTGGCAGCACCCTGGGGAGGGGACGGAGGGCGGTGTGGAGCCTCCTTATATAAAGCAAAACTGACCAAAACACACGGTTTCCCCGTCATACAGCCCTACGGTGCCTCGTGAGTGACTGCATATCAAATGCACCGTAGGGCTGCATGACGGGAATCCGAATGCTTTGTATACTGCAAATCATCATTGTGTCACCCTAATCCAGTGGTTGGATTCAACCTACCTGAGGGCTTGTGTTTCCAATAGCGTCGTTGTGTTGTCCTTATTCACCGTCCTACGGGAGGTGGCTCCAATGGCTGGCCGGTGAACAAGGACGAACACAATAATGCCAGGGAACATGCCATCAGGTAGGCTAAATCCAACCATTGGATTCGGTGGCAAAGGTAGACGCTAGTTGTGTGCCGTTCGGCAAGACGTCTCTGATGTTCTACAACCGTCCGGCAAGACGTCTCTGATGATCTGCAACCGTTTGGAACGGTCGCAGGTCATCAGAGACGTCTTGCCGCTGGTTGCCCAAAGATGCCTCTCCGAGTGACGCTGGAATGTTTTGTGTGAGTGAGTAACCTGTCTGAGGAGGTGGGCTATATATAGGGTCGCATGGCTTACGAAGTGGTCTTGATAGTGCTGATCCGACGGCTCAGAAGCGCTCGAAAGAAACACACCGCTGATCCAACGGCTCACAAGCGCTGGAAGGAAGCACACGATCCGTGTGCTTCTTACTGATTGGGCATACAATCCGTGTGATTCTTTAGTCCCGGTTGGTGTTACCAACCGGGACTAGTTCTAAAAATCCAACGGCTCACAAGCCCTCAAAAGAAACACACCCCTGATCCAACGGCTCACAAGCGTTTGAAAGAAACACACGATCCGTGTGATTCTTTAGTCCCGGTTGGTGTTACCAACCGGGACTAAAGGCGGGCTTAGAAAAACCATATCTATTTGTATGTGAGACATATTCATATTTATGTTCGTCTGTTATGAGACATATTATTATCTATGTACGAGGCATATTATAGTTTTGTTTCAATTTTTTCAAACATGCATTTTTAGAAATTCAAATTATTTTGTTTCAATTTTTTCAAACATGCATTTTTAGAAATTCAAATTATTTTGTTTCAATTTTTTAAACATGCATTTTGATTCAATTTTTTCAAACAATGCATTTTGTTTCAATTTTTTCAAACAATGCATTTTGTTTCAATTTTTTCAAACATGCATTTTGTTTCAATTTTTTCAAACAAAATAGAAACAAAATAGATATAAAAAACAGAAAACATAAGAAAGAAAAAAAAACTAGAGAAAAAAAATTCAAAAAGCACATTAGTACCGGTTGTAAACTACAACCGGTCAGCTTCAGTTCGAAAGACGATGGCGGGAAGAAATTTGGCATAAGACGGTGGTGGGAAAAAAATCTGTTTGAAAAAAGGGCGGGAAGAAAGGGCGGGGTTGTTACCAACCTCAGTGAGAAGAATTCATATTTAAACCATTTTTAGAAATTCAAATTATTTCAATCATGCATTTTCTTTCAATTTTGTTTCAATTTTTTGATGATATGGATTTAAATCTATGTCAAATTTACTCAAATCATCCATTTGAAATTTGAATACATTCAAATTTGAAAATAAAAAGTAGCAAAATATTCTACATGTCCAGTAGCAAAGTTTGTCAAATTTGGAAAGAAATAGATATAAAAAACAGAAAACATAAGAAAGAAAAAATAAACTAGAGAAAAAAAAATTCAAAAGCCATTTAGTACCGGTGGTAAATTACAACCGGTACTAAAGGGGTGGGCTTCGCGCGCAGAATTTGCCGCGGCCCAAAACAGACCTTTAGTACCGGTTGTTCTAAACAACCGGTACTAAAGACCCTTTAGTACCGGTTGTAGTGAACAACCGGTACTAAAGGTCACTTTTGAGCAGTTTAAGCAACGAATTGGGAATTTCATCCCCAATCGCATCGTCTTCTCCTCGAGCTCTCTGGCCGGCGAAGCCCTGCTCCGGCCTCACCCCGTCCTCTGCCGCGCGCCGTCGCCTTGCGCGCTGCTCCGGCGCCCTCCACCACCGCGCCATCGCCGGCCACCATCTCCACGCTCCAACGCCGCGCCCCGCCGACGCCTCGCACCGACTCCGCCTCGGCCCGCCATCGCCAGCTCTCCACCACCGCGCCCGCGCCATCGCGGCGCCGCCCTCGACCACCACCGCGCGCCGTCGCCTCCGTGCACTGCTCCGCCGGCCTCCAAGTCCGCCACCGGCCTCGGCCTCCACCGCGCGGCATCGCCGGCCCTCTCCGGCCTCTCAGGTTTGTTTCTTTTTTCATTTTTTAGTTTAGGTTAATTCTTACTGTTTTTTGCAAAGTTAGCAATTTTTAGTTTAGGTTCTTACTGTTTTTTGCAGAGTTTGAAAATTTGAAACTTTTTTTAGTGTAAGTAAATGTGTTTGCAATAAATTTAAATTAGCAAATTAGCAATGTTAGCAAATTAGATATTAGCTATAAATTTAAATTAGCAAATTAGCTAGTAGCAAATTTAAGTTAGTGTAGCATTTATGTTTGAATTTAAGTTAGCAAAGTTAGCAATTTTAAGTTAGCAAAAATTTGTAGATAGCATTGTGTTGTTACCCATTTTTAAAATGTGTTAGCAATTTGTGGCAAATTTAGAAGTAATATTTTAGAAGTTTAATTACATTGTTTAAAATTTGTAGTTAGCATTTTTTAAAGTTAGCAATTTTGAAACTTAGAAATATTGCTAAGTTAGAAATATTGCAAAGTTATTTTATTAATTAGTGTATAAGAAATTTTATTGAAAATTTTGCAGTGACATTGAGCTATGGAGGACGACGCCCCCATCATCGCCGATGTCCCCCCCTTCATCCGAGATATGGAGAAGGAAGAGCGAATGCAACAAGTAATATTTGACACGCTGCCGGACCCAATACCGACGGAGAAGATTCTGACGGAGAAGATTCTGATGGAGAAGATTCTGACGAAGAAGACGCCGAAGATTTCAGCGCGAAATGTTTGAACGACTCCGGTGAGGGACTTGAGTTACAAAACTTCAGAGACGACGACGACGACGACGAAGAAAACCCCGGATCACTAGCTAAAAAGACTCCGGCAAGGTATATATTAAGTCTTGTTGATCACTAGCTAGATGCATTAATTGATTTATATGCGCACTTATTAACGAAACATTTTTCTTTCAGCCCTCTGGATCATCTAGCTCAATCCCTAAACGAGGCCCGGCCAAAGGGTTAAAGCTGCCGGATGGTGCAAAGTTGTCGATCGACGAAGTTAGCATAAGAGGCAAACCGGAGAAACCCGATGGAATCTGCACTAAATATGTAGCTCAATGCGGAGTTCTTGTAAGGGACATGGTCCCGATCACCGTTGCAGAATGGAATGAGCCGAAGAAAAAGAACATTGGCGCAAAATTTCTCGACAAAGAATTAAAGATACCCTTTGGGAGTCGATATTGGGTTCTTTCAGCCTACCGGCAGATCTCCCACCGAGTAGGCAGAATAAAGTCAAGGAGTGGACTCTTAGCAAGATGGCCGAGCAATTCAACAACTGGAAGAAAACTTTGTGGAGAAAATATGCGAACGAAACTCCAGAATTCACTGGACGTCTAGAGAAGATAAAAGATGACTGGCCTGAATTTGTGGCGTATAGGAAATCGGGCGTCGCTGTGGCCCGATCGACCCAAAATAAGTTGAATGCTAAGAAGAAGAAATATTTCCATCGTTTGGGCTCAGGTGGCTACAAGACTGCCGTGCCTAAGTGGGAATCCTATGAAAACGAGCTGCGTCAAAAGGGATCACTCCAGAGACAGATGACTGGCCCGACAGGTCCAAGTTATGGTTGTTCGCGCATGGGGCAGTGTTGGACATGGAAACAGGGCGGATTGTTGCAAAGGGAAAATGGAGGAAAAGAATTACAAGAGTCGTAAAAAAGATAAAAAAGCAATAAACTAGTCAAGTTGGGAAAATATGTTCCCGATAGAGAGGACGACGAGCTGACACTCGCCCTCGGGAATAAAGAACACTGGGGACGATGTCGAGCTAGAGGAGGCGGGGTTGGTTTTCTTGAAGGGTTTCCGGAGGACACTGCAACTTACAGAAAACATTGCAGAAGTAAGAAGAAGGAGGCGGACAGGGTTACTGCGTTAGAACGCTCGTTGAAGGTTGTGCAGGAGCAACTGGCCTCATTACCAAGACAAGGGAATCTCAACTGCGAGTAGAAGATCCTGCAGGCGATGCCTGCCCATCTCAGCGGAAAAGCAGCGTGGGTTCCACGCAGCTACAGGATGATCCTGCGCCAAGGCCACCGACTCCTCCAGTTGCTGAACCGTCGGCGGCTCACTACCCCGTGGATGATATCACGGAGAAGACAAATTGTGAGTTACATGCGCCAATGTTGAACATTACTTGTCCGGTGGCGATGGCTATGCTTTACCACATCAACCTGGAGCAACCTTCCATTTTGGTGTGATTCCAGCTGGATTTGCTCGTGTCGGGGTCACGAAAATTATGCCGGGAATGAACTCAATAGAGCTTGAAATTCCCGGAGCTGAAGGAGAGAAGACACTAGGAGATGTCGAACTTGGTATCGTTCTATGGAAGAAGAATTTAATCAAGTTTCCAGACTCGGCGCCAAGGCCACCGACTCCTCCGGTTAGAAATTCACCACAGCAAAGTCCACCCTCCTCCCCCGACGATTGGGACCCCACCGCGAGTCCATCGCCCGCCCTCCCGTCAGCCGACTGCTGCGCCACTAGTAGTTTGACAAAGCGGAAGCTTTCAAGGCGTCCCCTGTCAAGAAACGTGCAAAAAAAACCAAGGAAGTCAAGGCTCCTGAGAAGTTAGCAGGCGAGATGACTATGGAGGAATTAGAACGGAGAACAAGGCAAGGCTGCAGCCTTTTTTGAACAGAAAAAAAAGGAAAGACTGGAGGCAAACTTGACCCCATAAAGGAACTTCTGAAGACTATACCAACTGAGGTAAAAGATCGCACCGTTGACAACATATATTGCCCTCCACCGTCGTCCCGTTCAGACTATGAGCGAGGTATTGACAAGGTACTTTCCTCACAGAAGGAGGAAGAAAAAGCGTGCGGGAAAGGAGTTGCCCAGCTCGGAGAACAAGAAGCACAATCGATCGCCCCGCTCATTGTGCCTTCTGAACTCGGGAAATCGAGCATGGAGAAGTTGTCATTGGCGACACAGGTCTCCCCATAGCGGAGATGTAATTCAATATAAATTCGAACTCGGGATGCCTCTGGTCGAAAATCCGAGTGCTCTAACAACACAGTTATATAAATTGCATACCTGGTACATGACCGCCGCAAAAGAAGGGAGGACATATCTCATGGCGGGAGTTAAGGAACAACACTTGTTCCGAGAATATGCTGTGCAGGTTCGTTCTCCGAACTTTTTCAGATGTACAATCAACTTGCCCTCGACAAATCTATCCTCAGCTGCTATTGTCTGTAAGTAATTTATTCGTGTAATTTAATTATTTATAGTTCAGCTCGTTCATTGCTTGTAATTATCCTCACAACATTCTTTTGTACGCTATTATGCAGAATGAAGATTCGTGAATGCCGAATGGGAGGAATCTGGGACATTGGGTTCATTGACCCGGATAAAGTTAATGTGGCGACCATAGAAAATCCTTATTATGCAAGGACACAGAGGAGCTTGCTAACATGTTTTAAGCGACAAAGTACCAAAAAGGAAATACTTCTTCCTTACAACTTCGGGTGAGTGTTACTGTCTTGTACACATTCTATTTTGCTTTCCCGATATTAAGTGTAATTGATGAGTTCTGAATACCTGCGTATATAAATGTACATGTGCGCAGGTACCACTTCATTCTGCTAATCATTAGACTCGAGGAAGGACAAGTTGAAGTCTGGGACTCATGAGGAAAGATCAAGATGATTACAAAAGCGTGCGTCTAATGATCAAGAGGTAATTTCAATCGCACTATATCGTCCACTTTCGTTCATTTCGGATATCAAAAGTATAAGTAATAACTCCTCAATTCATTTTCTTTTCCGGGCAGGGTTTGGAAAAGGTTCATCGCGGAAGAACGCGGTGAATGGAAACAGAAGCTGGAGTGGCAAGCTAACAAAGTAAGTACTACTACGTATCTAGGTCTGCGTATCTTTCTAATACCATTATCGTTCTCTTGATTATTATTTGATTAAATTATATTCTTGTATAGTGGTGTCTGCTACAACCACAGGGGACGGAACTATGTGGATACTACGTTTGCGAGTATATTCACACGAGGGTCAATGAGAGAGTCAATAGTGTAAGAAATCGAGAGGTACGTAAACATCATACACAACTTTTATTTTGCTACCATCAATTGTGTTTAGTTTCGATCGTAACTGATTTGATCTCCTTCTTTTAAAGTTACAAGGAAGCGGAACCAGCTCCTACCACAAAACCGCGTGAAAGCTATTGCGGAGGAATTGGCGGGATTCATTCTGACGCATGTCCTAGATGAATTCGGTGAATTCCACTATGTCGAACAATAGACTCCCTCCATGATGTACTAGTTATTAGCGGTGATCTCCATTGTAATTATGAGTACTTTATATGTAACGAGAGTACCTTATATGTGTAATGAGTACTTCATATGTGTAGTGAGTACTTTATACGTGATCTCCTCCGAAACCCTGAAAAAATGAGCGACAAGGAAAAAAACAGAAACCCTAAACCACCGAAAAATAAGCGAAAAGAAAAAAACGAAACCCTAAACCCCCCTGAAAAAATAGGCGGGAGGGCAAAAATAGCAGGAACCTTTAGTACCGGTTTTTCTTAAAAACCGGTACTAAAGGTCCTCAGGGTCACGCGCGTCTGCGTGCCCACGTGGAGACCCTTTAGTACCGGTTGTATTTTGGTACCGGTACTAAAGGGTTACCCCTTTAGTCCCGACCTTTTAGTACCGGTTGCACAACCGGTACTAAAGGCCCAATACAACCGGTACTAGTGCCCTGTTCTGTACTAGTGGTGGAGACTTCCCAAATCCAGGCCTCACTAATGATTTATCCGCTGCATTAAATGGAGGGGGCTGCTGTTGTGTAGAAGTAGGAAAAGGGTGCCAACAATGTATGGCAACAACAATTAGTAGTACTTCCTCCGTCCTAGTTTGTAGGGCATAATCTTAAAATCAATTTGTCCCACCTCTTAGACACAATTGCAATTAATTCCCTCTCTATGAGTGGGTGGTTGCCTCTCTCATCAATGCATGCAAGATTTTAACTCCAATCAATTAGCACCTTGGTCTAAGAGATTTGCAAATTGAGCCTTATAAACTAGGACGGAGGTAGTAGGAGTTTGTGAGTGGCATGTAATGCATGATTGCCCATGCATGCATGTAGTGCGGGAAATTAATTACAGAGATAGGCCAGTACTTTCAGAAAAACAAGCACATAGGCTAGTATGTCTTTATACGAGCAAATACAATAAGCCTAGTCAGCAGGCTATAAGAGTTGCCATGTCATAAAAAATCTTAGGTGGAAGAGAGAGAACACAGGAGAGAGAATGAAGCGGGCGTTTCAGCAAGCGCCCGGCTACAGCACATGCTTCAAGGAAAAGCAGGTTTGCATGCAGCCATGCATCTCTCGCCTTCCAATCCGGTGCGCCATCAGCTTATAAAATTACTACTTGAATATTTTCGTACAGCCAGCCCAAGAGCTAGACTATTATACAAGAACAGACTTTTGGATGACTACAGGTGACGTGGCCTGGTAATACAGCCGGCAGCCGGCGCTATTGCTGTCCTTGCTCTACTGCTCCTCTTTATGCATCTGTATTCCCAGGAATTTCGAGGAATCTGCTATCACTAGGTTGTGTGATGATGAAAGGTCACACGCATGACTGGCCTCTATGTGAAATTTGAACTCGACACCCAGGCGGGGCATAATGAGTGAGATCAGCATATATGATTCTACTATGTTTGAAAGTGAGAGAACAATAAAAATTAATGAGCCATTTTCTTTTTAATATTCTCCTTTATCAGTGGTGGAGGGACGGGGACATGTCTCTATTGTCCTTTAATATTCTCCCCACCAGCCATGAGTATTTTAGTACCCTTTCTATTTTCTATGCCAATATAATTTGTGACGTGTCTATGTCTTTCAATATTAGCTATATACCATGTGCTAAAAGTCTCAAATATATATATGACACACACACATTGTGACCTTGGATCCAACTAAATATTTTAGTAGCTGAGACTTTGAATTTTGTTGTCTCATTTTTCATTCCACGTATACTCGGTAGTCCGTACTTTTAGTTTAGGTAAGCCTTCATTCCGGATGGGCACTAGTTCTTCTAAAAAAAAAAAATTCACCTCAAAAAATTATAAAAAAATCACAGTGTTTACTAATAACTTGTAGTATTTGATATATTCAAGATTTGTACAAAAATATAAAGTTTTGTAGTCTGTGAAAAAAAAGTTACTTATGTACATACTATTTACCAGGGGATTTTTTTACACAGACCACAAAACTTCATATTTTGGCACGACATTTTACAGATGTTAAATACTGATTACTAAGTACTATCAATATTTTAATTTTTTTCGAAGTACCAAAAAATATTTTTTAAAGGGCAACTCCCCAACAACTACAGGATAGAATAATCGTGTTTTACTTTTCTCTAGGCTTTGTAATTGCAATTCTGCTATGCAATGGTATCCTCGGCATTTGCTCCAAAGGCGCATAGGATTACAACATGCATGCTAATTCGTATGCTATATGATAATGCATTGCATCGCCACACAATATTTCATTGTTAGAATAAATCTGCTGTAGTAGTTTACCTTTCTTCTATCTTATTAATGTGGTCATCTCTTTTTCCCTCATAGGATGCATGGCTATAGGTAGGGGTGGAAATGGATCAGATAAAAATCAGTAGTGGTTTTTCTGCATTTGTTTCCATACTTTGTTTTGAAATGGATAACAATATGAATACAAACCAGATGTTGTGAGAAATAGGAATAGGAGTATCATTATTATAACTTAGGTAGTGGCAAGATATATATGATACTCTCTCACATATAGCAAATTTTGTTATTTCCTTTAATTAATTTTATATAAAGGAACATATCAAATTGCCACATCTAGTACTCTTTCATTTAAACATCATGGGGCAACAAAAATAAAGGATTCATTTATTTTTATTGTGCTCGTATGTCTTCCGTACAAGATAAGATTCCATTTGCATTGCTTGAATTGATGGGAGGGGGTACATGTAAGTTAGCCATAGAGCACAAGCAAAAGACTTGTGGCATCTCTCGGCCTTGTCATTGCAATTTGCAAAGGAATCGTATCCTCCGCCTTTCCTTCACGCTATACTGGGCGCACAAGTCCCACGCAAATTAAAATGGCACGGCCTATAGGAGGCACAGTTGTTTTATGCTCTATTGCTAGCTTGAGCATATTTGCCGAGCACGTATTATCTCCCCTCTCATCAACTTCAATAAAAGCACTCCTCTTTTGGGCCACTCTCCTAATTGCAAATGGTAAACTTCAACAAAAGCACTCCTCTTTTGGGCGACTCTCCTAATTGCAAATGGTATTGACTGTGGGCTAAAGGCAGATGAATATATTAAAAAGAAAATCATTCATTTATTTTAAATTTTCCCTAAGATTCAACTTGAGTATTATAATATACCCTTGTCCGGAAATGCAAAGGAGCACATTAAAGAAGAAGAGAGAATGATAAACTACTACATATATTAAATCTGCATATATGAAGAACACGTGAGATTTTAGATCCCACATTAATAAAAAGGAAGAAAATACAATGATGATCAAGAGAAAAACAAAAGATCTACACAATTCCTTTTGGTGGGACGGGATCACCTTTTTCATGGGATCAGATAATGATGGTGTAGATTAATTTCATTAACCGAGAGAGAAAATCATGTATAGCCTTCCATGAGTATAATCGCCTAATTATGCCTACATGCATGTGCGATGTGCCTGTCATTTTGGAGATAGAGCATATGTGCTTGCGTGCACGTAGAGGCCATGCCATTACAATTTCCAAAGGAATCATGTTCTCACTCTATCGTCTGACCAAGAAAGCTTAAAAAATATTTCCACAAAAAAAAATCTTAAAGAATATCTAGTGACCAAGGTTAAGGTTAGGGGTGGAAATAACGATGGGAAAAGACTTATTTTTTTTATGAGAAAGAGATCACATCCAAAATAATACAACATTTTTCTACGAAGTATCACAATATTATTTCTGACAGTACATTTTTGGCAGTGATTTACCATTATTTCTTCGTAATGCATGTGAGTGATTTTCATTTAAGTATTCTTGCTTATAAGTGGCAAAGGAGATGGACACTGACGATCACCCACGAGCCATTAATATTTTTACTAGAATTTTTGGCATGTGCAATTTTTTGCGAGTGCGGGTGTACGTGAGCTTGGGCTGCTTGTTGATGTTTCGCCTCTATCCTCCCTCCTGTGGACATCTTTTTACTCACCTTTTTTGCGAATATAAAAAATAGTACCAAGATTTATTAGGGGACTGTCACGTCCTAAATCGCGGACACCGGGAGTATGAGAACCCCCTTTGAAGATTCGGCACAGGGGCAACAACTTCATCGAACGCCACGGCGGCAATCCGCGTAGGCGGTACCGGCGCAGAGAGCCCGCTCCCTAGAAGGGCACTACGTACCCACGGGGTCTAGCGCTTCGACATTGACAGCAAACAACAAACTTCATCGCTGCACCCAAAAAGGCGGTTCCGCCTCGCCAACTCGACAAGGTGGACTCGGGGGCTGAACGTTGTCGCCGCGTCGACTCCGTCTGCCGCGTCTAGTCCGTCCACCACATCGACAACGCCCATACCGCGTCTACACCAAGATCACACAAAGCTAAGTTCCTCTGCTACGAGTCAATAAATTGCCTTTATCATGTATTTAACCTGCTACGGCCACACCCGATGCACTCCCTGGGGCTGTGCCTTAATAATCTGTTGGGTGCACTGCCACCAGGCGTGTTCCTGACGCCAAACCCTTGATCTCTGGTCCGGTCGAAGCACTCCCGACTGACAGGCTGGCAAGGCGCAGCGGCTATACGGCACTTTTTTTTCGATAAAGGGAGTCTTTATTACTTAAAGTGTTTAAGCATTACACCCAGCCTCTGCATAACCAAGATGCACACAGCCAAACCAAGTCTGAAGTACGAAAAATAAAATAGGCGAATTACATATCAAAATGAGAAATTGTAGAAAACGCCTAAGGTGGTGGAGGGCCGATCCACAAATTATGCTGCCATCCATGTAGGGATAAAAAGTCTCTCGCCGTATCCTCCAGTCTTGTACACACCTCCATAAATAGGTCTCGATGCCCCACACGTTGCAACTGAGACCACGAACGCAGTGTAGCAGTAGTCCTGTAGATAACCTGCATAAGAGAACAATTTTTAACATTAAAAACCTTGTCATTCCTACATAGCCACGGCGACCATATTACAGCAAGCGCTGCCTCCCTAATAAGTTGTTTGAACCTTTTATCCACTCCATTCAGCCAATTGCCAAAAATATTAGCAATGCTTGTAGGTGGGTAAATAGTAGAACCTATCTGGATGATGAACCATATAGAACTAGCAAATTTGCACTCGAAGAACAGATGTTTGATTGTCTCATCTTTATGACAGAAAACACACTGTTTACTCCCATGCCAATTGCGTTTGGCAAGATTGTCTTTTGTAAGAATTACTCCTCGACGAAGATACCACGCAAAAACTTTGTTTTTAAGTGGAATTTTCATCTTCCAGATTTTCTTATTATTATCTACTGGCACCTCCGGCTGGATGAGTGCTGTATACATGGAGTTCACGGAGAATTTACCGCCAGTGCGTAAATTCCACCGAAACTCATCAGACCCTTGAGTCAAATTGACAGAAGCGAGTCGCTGGAGCAACTCATGCCAAGATGCTAGCCTGGGTCCAACAAGATCTCTCTGGAATGTCACAGTGGGATGGTTATCAACCAATACCTGAGCAAGCGTATCACTCTTGTGACGTCCTTGGACTATATATACCATATAGCGCTGGATATTGTTCTCGGAGTGGGGTAGTACCGAACCATGTATCCTCCCAGAACCTTATCTCAGACCCATCCTTAATGGAGAAAGAGCCATATGGGAAGAAGAATTTCTTCGTTGCCATTAGGCCCGCCCAAAAATGGGAATCACCTGATTTCCAAGAAACCTGTGATAACGCACTTGAGCCTATGTATTTCTTCCTAAGGAGGGTTTGCCACACCCCGTCTTCCGTCAGTAGCTTAAACAGCCACTTACCAAGAACAGCTCGATTCTTGACATGAAGATCATGAATCCCAAGACCACCATGGTCCTTAGGGCGGCACACTACATCCCATTTAGCCAACCGGTACTTCTTTTTTTCACTATCCCCTTGCCAAAAGAATCTGGATCGAAAGTAATCCAATCGATGCAAGACTCCCTTTGGTAATTGAAAGAAAGATATCATATACAGTACCATATTAGTTAGGACTGAATTTATGAGTACCAATCTTCCCCCTAGGGCTATACGGCACTAGGCTAACGAAAAGATCTATCGCAAGGCAGAAAAGGGTGTCGAGTCGAAACCACCTAATCAACCATCGCCTCACAAAAATTAAAGTTGTTAACTCGCTCAAGTTCCAAGCACACGGATTTATATTTTATGCATACTGCCAGAGATACGTCACTTCTTTGTTTATTGATCTCCCAGATGGATTAAAGGCTCATCATCGTTACCGATGCACCAACTCCAAATCATCAACGCTGGCGATGTCTCCTACACCTTGCTGATTCCGCTGTGTCTACTCCTCTCGGCTAAAGGCTGCGTTACTCCGCCGCGTCGACTCCTGATGGCCCTTAGTTACCCGCGTCAAAAGAATATAGGTTAGGTTGAGACTCCAAGTGCAGAGTGTATAGTATAGGAAAGACGGTTTTCCCCACGAGGGGTGACTCGAGGGTTTAATATCGAACTCTCGGGGAATCAGTAGTGAAAGATTTATCTTTTTATCCTTCTCTTGAAAACCTACAAACAAAGTAAATTGTTTTGTGCCCTCAACCTCACCAAGTGGTTGTCAAGCACAAGGTGTGAGAATGATATGAAAATAAAAATGCAAAACAGTAAATAAATATGCAATGATGATAAATAAATATGCAAGGATGGTAAACAATGATGGATGATATTTTTGGGTTTTGTATTGTGAATGCAAGATGTAAAAGTGTTTTTGTATTTTCGGATTTTTAAATGGCAGAAAATGTAAAGTGGATAAAAGTTGTTGGAAAGGTGTTTCTTATGATTAAAAATGGACCGGGGTTCATGGTTTCACAAATGCACTCTCTCTTTAATAAAGTGGTAGACAATGGAACACTAGAATTGACATATGAGATTGCAACAAAAGGTTTCATGACAAGTTACTAATTATATGGGCATCACGTCCTAACATAGAGATCTTTTGTTTATTAATCTCTCTTATACTCCACCAAGATGCGAACTAAATCATAACACCTTAGTAATTAAGATAAATCAGAGCATAGCATTAAGTTCATGACATGAAGTTAAAATAAGAACATGCTAGATCTAGTCATGGAGTAGTGGCAATGGTCACACCCACATCTCCGGTAGCAAGGTATTTTTCTTTATCCCTAGTGAGGCAACAAAGTAAGGTAAAACCCAAGTGGATCGCGGAACTTTCTCTCACGTTCACCGCACTAGCCACCCCCCGTTACTCCAACTAATGCACACGTTCCCCCTCACACGCTCTCATACACATGCTTGATCAAAAAAGTAAACAAGAACGGGGTACATAATATGCATCTACTTTCATAACTGAAACAAAACTATTGCAATCTCAAACATATATTAACTCATAAAAAGATCCACCACAAAGGTATTACATAGATGACCGTAATCATGTTCAGCAGCTCATACGGTACTAATTAGTGAAGCTCAAGAGAGGAGAGATACATAAGTTACTTCCACAAACCCATAGTCCAGGGGTGGACTACTCCCTCTTCATCATGGAGACGGTGGAGAAGTCGTTGGAGAAGATGGAGACCACGCCGGCAGCGCCCCGCCGGAGTTTTCCCCCTCCAATCTGCAACTCCAGGTCTCTGTTTCGTGGTTTCTGTGTTTCTGCGGCGCTCCTTTCCGAA
This sequence comes from Poa pratensis, assembly GCA_947311845.1. Lineage (NCBI taxonomy): Eukaryota > Viridiplantae > Streptophyta > Magnoliopsida > Poales > Poaceae > Poa > Poa pratensis. Next base: position 1,489,769 of record CAMZMU010000100.1, read on the forward strand.
GGGCGTCGGGGACTATTTTTATAGTCGTTTTTAGGTCAAGACGGAGGTCTGGAAAAAGATCGACGGCAACGGAGCCTCGAGGCCCAGATGGTGGGTCCCACGCGGCCAAGGAATCTGGCCGCGTGGGCCACCCTCTTTGGCCCTCGGGCCTCCGTTTGTTCGCTTCCTTCGCTCCCACGCTTTGTTCCTTCCAAAAACTGATGCTCGTAAATTTAGGTCATTTGGACGTCGTTTGGGTCCCTGAAACATCAAAATATAGAAAATAGGGTTTTCTGCCTGTGCAGGGTTAATTCCAGAAAAATAGGGAAACAATGAAATATTCCCAAAATCAATATAAAACAATGATATAACCCTTATATGATGCAAATATGATTGAAATATAAGTAATATAATGCAAAGTTCATGTATGCATTTTACATGCATCAACATCCCCAAGCTTAACCTATACTCGTCCTCGAGTATGAAGGTGATAAAACTAACATGGACTTTGCTTTTTAATACTATCAATGGATATCAAAGATGATTACTATTGCTACATAGAGTCAAATGATTCATTCTTCAAAGGAGTAGCAATATACAAGATAGATTATGAAGTGATATCAAATATTCAATGTAAGGATGTTCAATGATAATTCACAAAGTGTAACATAGAAGAAAGTACTATGGACCAAATGTATGCATAATGAAAAGTAAAAACATCCTATAATGGTCATAGAGTATTCTTATGAAATCTGAATATAAAAGGTGGACACTTTGGAAAGATATATAAATGAGTAGAGGTAAAACATGAATAAGTTTCATCTAACTTCCAAATGCTTCTACTTAAGTTAATGTTTGCAATGTGGTATTCATTGGTGTCAAGCTCTCATTACCCCTATCATAGCATCTTGAATGGTTAAAGTTTAAAGTGAAAGCAAATATGAGTAGTGTGCTTGACAAAGTATGGGTTGAATGTCTCATGCCCCGTGAATACGAGTACCTACACCACGGTGTTACTCAACTTGGGACACAAAGCAAGTTCAAGTTAAGGTCATTGTAAGTAATAAATAGCGTCATCAAGAGCGTCAACTGGGGTACCTCTTGTCCAGGACATGGAACAAGCCCATGTCAAAATGACAAGACAAACAAACAAAATGAACAATCTCACACCCTTTTATTTACTATTGGTATAGCTTTTTATTGTGGGTGCATCACTGAAGGTTCACCATAGCATGTAAGTAAATTTCCACCATGAATGATGCATGGCTTAGATTAGCGGCCCAGGCGTCTCTCTAGCCATTTATACAAACTCAAACTTACTAAGTTTCCACATTTATTTGGCACCATGATAAGCATCCATAAACAAAAGTACATGATATCAACAAATATATAAAGAGCACGTTGAAAGCTTGCCATGTGACAGCACATATGAGCTAACTCCCAACCAAGACTCTTGTCAAGCTCACAACTTCATAATTTTAATCACAATGGTCATGTTTATTAAGTGCAATAAAAGTAATGTGCATCAAGTTCGTGAGAGCTTTTAACCAACTTTTCCCATAACAATCAATAACATAAGCATTTTAATTCAGAAGTATAGATAATACAAAATAACATGATAAACATACTCGGAATAGCATAAAGCTAATAGGTAGATATGGTGGACTCACTGGAAAAACTTTGGTTGAAGGTGTTGGAAAACAAGTTTTTACTTGTTGGAATTTTTGGGCTAGCAAGAGGGAGAAAGTTGACCGTCTAAATGCATGCATAAGTGTCCATAGAACTAACCAATCCATGTTAAACAAAGTAAAGTAACATTCAGCATCAAAACATGAATAAAAGATAGCTCTTGATAAAACACTTGCAAATTAATATTCATTAAAAGCATATGAATCATGCAACTATATGTATCTTTTTGAATCAACTCAAACATCCCTTTCCCAATCTTTTTAATAGCATCCAACTTAATTCAACCCAAATTTCCAGTAGCTCTCTCATATATAAATGATAGTGGTGGTCTCAAACAAAAATCAAACCGAAATAAAAAGCAAATAAAAGACGCTCCAAGTTTATGCGATAAAGTGCATTGATCGAAAAACAGAAGTTAGACGTGTGCAAACCGAGAGTGTGTTGGTCCAGTGGGGTTGTCTTCACATCCCCAAGCTTATGGTCTTCACCATCCTTGGATAGCTCTTGGTGCATCTCCTCTAATCCCTGTGAAAAAACTTCAAAACACCGTTTCTCCCATTTTTTTCTGTGGGGTGACATTAGTAGTGATAGACAAATGAATTGCTTGCTGCATAAAATCCTTAAAAAAAATTCATATGAATGTCCAGAAAGTGTATAATGTTGTATGCCTACTTATAAACTCAATTGGATCAAAAAGATTCAAGTTAAAAGTTCAAAGAATGCATCAAACAAAATGGGACAGAATCTGTCCAGAAAAACAGCAGCAGCAAAACGTATTTTTCTACTTAAATATGTCAAAAATTCTGAAAAATTCATGCTTACAGAGGATGAAAAGTTGCAACTACAGTTCAAATATCAGCTCATTCGGAGTTACAGAATAGGAATTAAAAATCATACCGTGCACAGATTCGTGCTGGAATAAAATCTCCGAATGCAAATAGCAACTTTTTCAAACCAAAATAGGTAAAACTTGGCACTTTATTAAAAATTCCAGAAACAAAACTAAAAACTAAGTCTCTTGTTACAGCAAGAGGACACAAAGAAAATCAAAAATAAAAACAACCGGGTTGCCTCCCGTAAAGCGCTTTCTTTATAGCCATGTAGCTAGGCTTCTTACTTGATATTTATTGTGGACGAAGCTCATGAGGGAGCTTGAACTTTGATGTGTCCCTCTTCCTTGGGAAGTGTTCCATGCACTTCTTGTGTGGAAACTGAAACTTCACATTCCCTTCTTTTGAATCAATGATAGCACCTGTGGTACGAAGAAAAGGTCTTCCAAGAATAATTGGACTAGAGGTTTTATTCCCCATATCCATGATTAGAAAATCAACAGGTACAAATGTCATATGCAACTCTACCATAACATCACTTACTTTTCCTAAAGCATGTTTAATGGAATCATCAGCAAGTGCAAGTTCAATAGAGCATTTTTCAAGATTCTTTAATTCAAGTACTTCATATAATTCTTTAGATAAAACAGAGACACTAGATCCTAGATCTAATATAGCATGGTGTGTCTCTTTTCCAATGGTTACTAGTACTTTGGGAATCCAAATATCCCCAAGCTTAGGTGGTATCATAGCTTCTTGGTTGTACCTAGCAATCTTTTCTTTTAAAACATGATTAGCAATATAAGAACCAAAACCTGCTTGGTTAACATTAATGGAAGGATCACTTGCAAATTTTTGTAAGATAGATATTAATTCATGCAAGCTACAATTCTCTAAGTCAAGTAATGGTTCCTTGACTTCACTAAGCATTTTAACTTCCTCAACTTTTTTCTCTTTCATCTTTCTTAACAATGCATCCAAAGCTATTTTGAGATCGTTCTCTTCTTTAACAGATTCTTCAAGATTCCTTTCCAAAAGTTCTAGCATAGAAAATATTTTGTCATTAAATTTCTTAGTTGCTCCATTCTTAGAATTGGCATTGTTTGCTATCCTTTCCATTCTTGAAGCAATTTTAGAAAGGGTGTCATTAGTTTTCTTCATACTAGTTTTTGAGTAAAGGATGAAAGAGCGTATTTCATTTTTAGTAGGATACTCTTCCTCATAAGTTTGTAGATCTAATATTGATCTATCAACATAAACTTTTAGTTGTTTGATCCCAGTTTCATCTTTTGTTTCTATAGAACTCCCAAATAAATTTTCCATTAAATTATTAGCATGTGAGGGATTACCCGAAGCAAATCTTCCATTAGTCAATGAGTCTAGAAAACATTTTGACCAGCCATCTAGACCATTATGAAAATTTCTGATCAAAGTAGCAGGGGTATGCTTGTTGACACCATTTTTATTAATGTCCTTGATGTTGACGTGCAGCACACGTTCCTTGGGAGACCCCAAGAGGAAGGTATGATGTAGTTCAGCAGCAGGTTTTCCCTCAGTATGAAACCAAGGTTTAATCGAACTAGTAGAGCAGCATCACTTCTGAGGGTTGTCAACGGTGAAATATGATGCGGCGCAACACCAGAGATTCCGGCGCTGACGTGGAATCTGCACACAACACAATTAAACTACTTTGCCCCAATAAAACAGTGAGGTTGTCAATCTCACCGGCTTGCTGAAAATAAAGGATTAAACGTATGGTGTGGGAAATGATGTTTAATTGCAGAGAATGAAAATGAACAGTATTTGCAGTTTGTGGTTGTTTAATCAGTGTAAAAGAATGGACCGGGGACCACAGTTCACTAGTGGTGTCTCTCCATAAAAGATAACTAACATGCTGCATGAACAAATTACAGCTGGCACTACTAGGAAACTAGCTTTAGGTGGATCCCCTTTCTGTGGCGCACCTTTTTGCGGTGCGTCACAGAAATTTATCAGTGGCGCATCCCCTGTGGTGCGCCACAAATATCTGTGGCGCATGAGATGACCATGCGCCACTGAATACGGCATTTCTGTGGCGCATGCAGCTCTATGCACCACAGAAATATCATGGGCCCCACCACCCTCGTTTGAAATCGAGGCCCACAACCCATTTCTGTGGCGCATGTATCTGGATGCGCCACAGAAACATGCATTTCTGTGGCGCATCCAGACCCATGCGCCACAGAAATAAGGTGGGCCCCGCCCCCAATAATTGGGTGCATGAACATTCTGTGGCGCATGGGTCAGGGTGCGCCACGGAAATGACATATTCTGTGGCGCACCTGGTCTGATGCGCCACAGAAAGGACATATTCTGTGGCGCATGGGGATGCATGCGCCATAGAATATGTGTTCCAGATCTATAAAAAGGTAGCTTCCCCTACCTACCACCCCCATTCTCCCTTCATTCCCCCCACCTAACTCGTCCTCCTCCTCTCTCCCATCCCATTTTTCCCATACTTTTCTCCATTTATTGTAGTTAAACCTACTTTTTTTAATAGATAATTGGTGAGGGCTTGGGGAGAGCCTCCATATACACTCTCCTCCTCTCCCAATACATCTCTTTTTTTCTCCTATTTTCTCTCCAACACCACACACTCTCTCTCATCGACCACGGTCACGTCTCGGTAACGAATCTACTAGGTGAGTATTGTTGGATGGACATGCATATGCATATTTTGTGTATGGCCGGCGGTGTACATGTATGGATGTTTCTTCTAGGTGAAGCGATTGACGTCGCGATTTGCATGATGGCGAGACGATGTTTATACATGAAGCTTGTGGATATTTGCATGTTGTTGCTTTTTTTGTTGCTTGTGCCGGCGTGGTGCATGGATGTTTGCCGAAAATGTGGATTCATTTCCATTTCGGCAAATTTTTGCACCACCTATACGTCCTACTTTCAAGAGAAGTCATGCCGAATTTTTCCGTCGAACATGCATGTGTGATTCGTTTCTCGTTTCTTCTCTTTGTATACCGCGTAGGCAACCATGGTCGTCAACATGAGCTCCGGTCGAATCAGTAGATACAAGGAAGAAGCGAAGGCGGAAATGATTTGGTGCAACATGCGCCAGATAAGATGTGCATGTCGAAAATGCAAACTCGAGAGCCAGATCGACCCTGATTCCGGACAATTGGAGGATCACCTGCTCAGGCGCGGTTTCATGCTAGGCTTAAACGAGGCGCCGACAGCAAATGGTGGGCATGAAGACGAGGGCGGCTGGCGAGAAGACGAAGAGTCTCCCGGACATGGTTATCTGGACGAAGGAGATGTCGGCGGGCAAGATGGTCATGATGAAGGAGTAGATGGTGGTGGGAAGACGCGAACACGCAGGACCCACTAATGTCGGCCTTGCAGGACTCTCATGTTCAAGAACTGCTCCTCAAGGAGACGAGCAACGCCAGAGCTGCAGCCAGAGAGAAAGCCAAGCTGGTGCAAATGGAGATAGACGGGAAGACTCCGTTGTATCCTGGGTGCCGACCACAGGATACGCGCTTGCAAGTAACGCTTGATGCTCTGGAGATGAAGGCGGAGAACAGATGGACCGACGTGAGCTTCACCAAGAACTTGAAATTCATGCACGATCGTCTTCCCGAGGGGAACACATTGCCAACTAGTATCGAGGATGCCAAGAAAGTCGTGTGCCCTCTTGACCTGCCGCACGTTAAATACCACGCCTGCATCAATGATTGCGCAATTTATCAGGGCAAGTACAAGGACATAACCACATGTCCGGTGTGGGCCAAGGACGGTACAAGAGTACTGGGACCAAGAAAGTTCCTCGAAAAGTGGTATGGTACTTTCCTATCACTCCCCGTCTGCAGCGGTACTTCATGGACCCTAAGGAAGCAAAGCTCATGCAATGGCACGCGGAAAGGGAGAAGCCCGAAGAAGATCCGGAGAAGGGCAGGATCCTGACACACCCTTCAGACGCTAGCCAGTGGGAAGCATTGGACAACGCCTTCGAAAATTTCGGGGACGACGCAAGGAATGTCAGGCTGGGTATGAGCACCGATGGACTCAATCCGTTCGGCAACCAGAGTAGCACGCACAGCACCTGGCCCGTGTTTGTATGGCCTTACAACCTTCCCCCGTGGCTGTGCACGAAGCAAAGGTACATACACATGAGTATTCTCATTCAGGGCCTAAACAACCAGGTGTCGACATACATTGTATCTCACGCTGTTGAAAGAGGAGTTAGCCACGTTGTGGGAGACGCCAGCCCATACGTGGGATGCATACACTGCAGATTATTTCGACATGAGAGCCGCGTTGTTCACGACGGTGCAGGACTATCCTGGTTGCTCATATGTATCGGCCCAGGTAGGCCACGGATCTGCGCATGTGTCAGGTGCATGGATGAGACCCCGCATCTCCAGCTACCAAGGGATCTCGGGTCTTCGAAAACCGTGTACCCAGGGGCTCGAAGGTGGCTTCGCATGGATCACCCGTGGAGGAAACGCGGTGAGCTGTTCAATGGTGAACACGAGCCCAAAAGAGCCCCGCGCCCGAGGAGCGGCACCGAAATCGACGAGCTTTTGAAAAATTGGGAGGAGTGCCCTGTGCCGGGAAAGAAGCGACCGAGGGTAGATCCGCTGCTGGGTGTATGGAAAGCGAGGTCTGTTTTCCATGACTTGGATTACTGGAAGGTCCTCAAGACGCCACATAGCCTCGATATGATGCACATCACGAAGAATGTCACCGAGAGTCTGCTTGGCACTCTTTCCAACATGCCAGAAAAGCGCAAGGATGGGACGAGAGCAAGATACGATCTGAAATGGCTTGGCGTCAGGAAAGATCTTCAGGCACCTGATAGTGATGACAACGATGATGATGATGATCAGACGGAAGGGACTCAAGGTCGCCGCAAAAGGGTAAAAAAGAACACGGTGGTGCTTCTCGCTGCCTGCTTCACTATGAGTCCGGAGGAGCTCGAGCAGTTTTACAGGTGCCTCCTAGGAGTCAAATTTCCTCATGGTTACGCGGGGAAGATCAGCAGATATCTGGACACAACGAAGAAGAGGTTCAGCGGGATGAAGTCTCACGATTGTCACGTGCTGACAACGCAGATACTTCCCGTTGCGATCCGAGGGATAATGAACGAGCACGTCCGAGATACACTGCTTGCCCTTTGCAACTTTTTTGACGTCATCAACAGGAAGTCGATCGGCGTGAAGCAGCTCGACAGGCTACAGGAAGAGATCGTGCTGATACTATGCGAGCTCGAGATTTACTTCCCGCCCGCATTCTTTGACATCTGCGTGCATCTCCTTCTCCATGTCATTTATGACATCAGGCAGCTCGGGCCGACGTTCCTGCACTACATGATGCCATTCGAAAGGCAGAACATTGTCATGAAAGGATACGTTCACAACAGGGCCCGTCCAGACGCAAGCATGGCCAAGGGCTTTCTAACCTACGAGTGCATCTCCTTTTGCTAGAATTATCTAAGCACCGAGGACCAGGATGTTGGTCTGCCCACCAGGAAGCACCTCGGCAGGCTCGATGGATATGGTCACCGCGAGGGCTATCGCTCACTCTTTGTCGGCGTTCATGGTCGAAAAGACGACTTCGACAGGGCTCACCGGGTCGTGCTACAACACTTACAATTGATCGAATCTTGGGTGGAAGAGCACAAAATCTTAATCAAGCAGAATTACATCGACCTAGGCCGACAGAGGAAAAGGGAGACGTAATCAGAGAGCACAACTCCACCTTCATGCGTTGGTTCAAGAAAAGGCAACTTCTTGAATCAAAGAGCAAAACGCCATCTACGGAAGATGAAAAACTCATATTCTCCTTATCACAGGGCCCTGGGCAGAACGTAAGGACCTATCAGTCGTACGACATCAGCGGTTTCAGATTCAGCACTGAGGAAAAGGACAGGATTAGCGAATTTCAAAACTCAGGAGTAACTATGCTATCCTACGGCGATGACGAGGCTACTGTCAAGGCTTCGGAAGGATCGAGGAGATATGGGAGCTCAACTACTGTGGAGAGTCGGTGCTAATGATCCGTGTGAGATGGGCCAAGGACGTCGTCAAAGAAGGCCGGTATTTCACCACCATGGTAATACCCGATGCCAAATCGAAGAACGCCTCCGCGAAAAATGAGCCATGGGTACTCGCTAGCCAAGTTGAGCAACCCGTCAAAGGCTAACCGTGTTGTCGTGAGGAGGGGCAAGAGGAGCATCATCGGAATGGAAGGAGACGCCAATGAGGAAGACTTGGAAAGCGATCCGAAGATCGAGGAGGAATTCGACAAGTACTTTGACATGCCTACTACTAGTACACAAAGAAGGAAGACCTCCCTACCTACTAAAGGTTGTATGTTCACGCGAAGAAATCTCAAGGTGCCCGGCCTAAAGTATTCAACCGCGAAGAAGGGAAAGAAGAGAAACTAGCTCGGAACCGATCGAGACAAGAAGAGACTTTTTTGGTGTATTTAATTTGTGTGTGTGTGTGTGTGTGTGTGAGACAATGCAACTATATATATGTATACAATGAATATGTATGAGACATTGTGTGTGAGACAATGCAAGAGCATATATATGTATTAAATGAATAGAATATGTATGAGACATTGTGTGTATTTTTTGAACCAAATTTAACCAAATTGAACCAAAAAAGTTGAAAAAAGTTGAAAAAAAAGATGAGAAAAAAGTGAGACAGCCAGGATTCAAACCTGGGCTGTCAAAGTACAGGTTTTACAAGATAACCATTAAGGTCTGTTGCTATTGTTGTCAAACTACAGTAGCACAATTCTTTTAAATTCGAAGCAACTAAATTTTGTGGCGCATCGGCCAGAATATGCGCCACAGAAGTTCATAATTCTATGGCGCACCGTTACGCCCGTGCAGCACAGAATCCAGTATTTCTGTGGCGCATCCACGTACTGATGCGCCATAGGAAGCTCTTGCACCCACTGAAATGTGGGCCTGCCCCCGCGCTGCCTCTTCCATCCAAAATTTCAGACAAGTCACAAACCGCTCCCGCCCCTGCCCCCGCCCCCGCGCTCGCGCTCCGGCCGTCCTCGCCGTCGACGTCCTCGCCGCCTCCGCTCCTCTCTCCCCCTCGCCGTCTCTGCTTTGACGCACCCGTCCTCGACGCGCCCGTCCTCACGGTCGGCCCCCGCGCCCAGTGCCCTCATCGCTCATCGCCAAGGCCGGGAAGCACACCTCGTTCGCCGCCGTCACCTCCACCAATCCCAGCAGATCCCGCACCCACGCAGACGCCTCCTCATCACCGGCGACCTCCCCTCCCTCCCCTCCCCGAGGTATGCTTCCCCTCTCTCTGTCCTCCCCCCCTATCGAACCTGCACGCAAGATGTTCGACAAAAATCCTAGCCGTGTGCTAAGATGAATAACTTTGCTCATTTTGTATGGAACTTATATCCAAAAATCTGTTGTGTGCTAAGATGAATATTAGCTACTGGTTTTACCTTCCCTAAATCTGTTGTTTGGTATAAAATAATAGCCTTTTGGAAATGGTACAACATGTAGTGCAAGCTTAATCATTTCCCCACATGATGAATCTGTGTATAGAAAGCATAATGAGATGAAAAAATGCTTCAAGCAAAGCTTGCTAGTTGTTTTAGTCATGGTTTTTTAGCTGCTACTAAATCTGGTTTTAGTCATGAATCTGGTTTTAGCTGCTAGTTGTTTTAGTCATGAATCTGGTTTTTTTAGATGAAAAAAAATGCTTCAAGTAACTTGTTCAAGTTCCCCATATGATAATGCAACTTCTATTCAGAGGCAAAGCAAATATGTCATGGTTTTTTTAGATGCTAGTTGTTTTAGTGTTTTGCTAGCAAAAAAACAACTATGTATGTTCAAGCAAAGCCATGATCCAACATGATCCTTTTTTTTAGTTGCTAGTTCTTTTAGTGTTCTGCTAGTTGTCTTGATTATTCCACTAAACATGATCCTTTTTTTTGGTTGTACAGGTGCTTGTGTGTGCGGCTAGGCAAGAAGACGCCCCTGGTGAGCTCCCGTGACGACCATGTGTTCTGTGCTACCACGGCCATCGTGTCGTGGTTGTTTGTGTTGCTGTTGCCGGCCATGATATTTGATGGATATATATGTGTCCACGACCATTGTGTCGTGGTTGTGCTCCGACCATCGTGTCGTGTTTGTGCTCAGACTATCATGTTGTGGAGATGTCGGCCGGAGATGTGTATTTTTTGTGAAATGTTCGCAGGTACTCCGAGAGGCCCTTGAGATTGCCGGAATGTCGATTAACTTCCGTTCCGGCAAATTCGGGTACTCCATATGTCCCTTTTTTTTAGCAAAGGTCATGCCGAAATTTTTCGTGAATTTTGGCATGACTTTGCTAAAAAAGGGACATATGGGGTATTGCGACTAATGCATGGGCCGGGGTATCTTAGTACTAAATTAAGTGGTTTATTCTTATATTTGTTGTACTAACCTTTTGGCTCTTTTTATTAATGCAGTGCAAAAATGTCGGGATCTGGCCCTTTTAAGCACATGAGCATCGAAGAAGAAGCTAGAGAGGCCAACAATTCGTTCTGGTCTATGTCCCAGCAGTTCGAGGAGTTGGAGGAGGTGGAGGCCGCCGAAGCTGCTAGTGGTGGTGACCATGGCGACGATGAAGCCAAAACCACCGATGGAGCTGTTAGTGGTGGCCATGAGGATGACGACACCACCGATGGCGGCGACCACACGGATAGCGGTGCTGGCTGTAACCCGACCGCTCCGAAGCAGAAGAAGCCAAGGAGGGATCGGACACCGCAAGTGCTCCCAACATCACGGACGTGTTCACTGAGGTCACGCCAAGTGGCCAACCAGTGGAGCCTAAGCATCTTGCCAAAGGGTACGGCATGCAACTAGGGTGCATCCTTCGTGAAAGCGTGTCGATCAACACGAAGGACCTCAGAAGCACGGACAATGAGGCTTTGGTCGTACACCTCCTCTAGAAGCTTCACCAACGATACACGTTCCCGGAGCCGTTCAACAAAAAGGTGGACAGTTTAGCCATCACGAAGATGAGCACCGCCTTGAGCAGCTGGAAATCGCGGGTGAAGAAGAAGATCGATAAGAATCAGAGCTGTGAGGAGATAAGTGTCAAAGAGCCGACGCTCGACCAAGAAGAGTTCGAGGCATTCAAGTTGTCCTTGGAAACTGAGGAGGCTAAAAAATGGACCCAGTGGGGGAAGGATATGCGGGACCTGAACATAGGTAACCACCGTTTGGGAAGCGGCAGTTACCGAGGAAAACAGCCCATTGGGACAAGGAGGATGCTGAGGTTGCAAAGATGGGAAAAGAGAACCCTTGGCACAAAATCACGGACGAGCAGGTTAGGAACTTTGTCCGATCCCACTACTATCTGAAGGAGGGGACGGGGGAATTCGTCACCAATGATGCCAATGTGAAGGAATTTGAGAAAGTGCTGGTAAGGAATTTAATTACCACGGATATCTCAAAGTCCATTGCGTTGATCTAATTAGATAATGAAGTCATATTTCTAAATGGGTTCACCTAAATTTCCTTTGTCTGCACAGGAGAAAGAGTTGAAGGCTGATGATGAGGCCGGCCCGTTGTCCCAGGGGTCGACGGAGCCGTGGGACACGACCTTCAACAGGGCGATGAACGTTTACAAGGAAAGGGACAAGTCGGCGCCGCCGACGTCAGCTGGCCGTGTGTCCGGCTTTGGTACGAGCATGAAGTTCCTCCAGTACTATAGCACGGACACCGAGAAGAGAAAGGAGAGGAGGAAGTCGAGTAAGGATAAAGCCGAGGTGGTGGAGCTAAAGAAGAAGGTGGAGTCACTAGAGCAGGAGAAAGTGGACTCCGCCAAGGTGGACCAGTTAGTGGAGGAGAAGCTCCGGGTGATGTTACCCGCTGGGTTGATGGAGGGGTTAGCTGCCTGGAACGCGGCAGGTCGACAGGGGCCGATACACGTGCCTAGCTTCGCCGGCAGCAACTCCAGCTGTAACATGTCGCCGGACCTGGTGACCCCGCTGTCGGGGGAATACTTTCTGGATTAACCCGCGGCCCATATCAGTGCGACTTACTTTACTCGCACGGACAAAGGCCCATATGGGAGCAAGCCTGAATATTGAACCGCCATAAGGTGAAGGATCTAGAAGGCCCGGAGGCGAGTTAGTCTCCGTGTAGGTCCTGGTTGACATATTCCTTGTGGGGAAAGTTTCCTTTGTAACCCGACGAGCCTCTGCATATATAAAGAGGACTCGCGGGACGTAGAACGGGCCAAGCCCTTAAACCCTAGCATATACGGTGAGTTCCACATTGGATCGCCTCCATTGTAACACCTCGATTATCATATCAATACCAATCTAGGGTAGGCAGGAAGTAGGTCTTTTACCTCACATTGAGGGGGCCGAACCTGGGTAAATCTGTGTTGATCTTTGGTTCCTGCGATCCCACGACAAGCTCGGAGATGCTTGACTCGCGTAATCCCACACCTACGAAGTCATCTATGACACCTGACGTGACAATCCCACGACAGTTGGCGCCCACCGTGGGGCCTGCGGTCAAAAGCGTCACGTTCCGCGCAGGATCGAAATCAGGATTCAAGGACATCGCCATTGGCCAAGTTGAAGACATCAATGGAGTTCCCTTCATCGACGATTCAGAGTGGGGACCCCAAGCAGATCGCATCGAGTTCGGATACATAGTTCCCATTGGATCAGTAAAAGTTTTCATTGGTTCCGTTAGTCGCGAACCTGGAGGCGCGACTCAAGGAAGCGAATCAGCAGAAGAATTACGGCCAGTCAGGGTCCGCGTATTGGAAGAATTACATCAAGCTGCAGCGGAGGCACATGTTTCCTCTCCATCAAAACCTATCTGGGGATCTCTGCCGGGTCAGAAAGGAGACCTCAAGATTGAAGAGATTGAAGCTATCAGGACGGAGCTTTGCGAGGAGGCGCAAAGGCTCGCGACTGGACGCAAAAGGCTCCAGGAAGAAGATCAGCGACTACGTCGCCGGCAGCAAAAACGTCAGGCTGTTTGGACCAGAACGACGCCTGGGCAAAAGAAACTCCAAGAAGAAGACTGGCGACTTCGCCGTTGGCAGCAGAAGCACCAGATCAGGACAGACAAAGGAGAGATGAAATCAAAGTTCCACGGCAACCCAGAAAGCAATGTACATGCCGCAATAGGAATATTGTCAAGGATAGTGCCCGTGGGAGACACGCAAGCTGATGAGGAAGCTCGCTATGCGATTAATCTGCTGCAAACCGTGGCTTTACAACAAGTAAACATGTATGGAGTCACACCCAACGAGCCTCAACATGAGGTGTCATGGGGTGGAGAAAGGTATAGCGTCGAAGAAGTGGTCAACCAGCTGGCAGGATTGCAAGTATCACCGGAGAAGGAAGAGGAGACAAAAGGCGAGTCACCGGCACTCACGGCGACCCAACCAGTTCAAGATGAGATTGATTCAGATGAAGATACATCACCAGTAAACTCCTACTCACTGTTGAAGGGACCAGCATGCTTTGGAGATGAAATACGGCTCGCTCGTTTCCCTCCAAGCCTTGATGGGTCGCAGCAAGTTACCCTGTACTGCGAAGACCAAGACCCTGCCTTGTGGATAGACGATTATGAGGCAAGCATGACAGGATCTGATATAACTCCAGAGGTACGTGCAAAGTATTTTCACTTGGTAATACAAGGAAAAGTCAGGGATTGGCTTGTAAAGCTACCGCCGAGGTCAATAAGCACATGGGAAGATCTAAAAGACAAGTTCGTCGAGAGGTTCCAAACTGAGGATATGAGGAGGCTTAAACAGTGCATCCAGAAGAAGGGTGAGACAACCCGCGATTGGGCAAAGAGGATCGCAGAAATCCTTGATTCTGCCAAAAGCCCAACAGTACAGTCTGTAATACAGGTCATGGAGAAGAATTGTAGGTTTGAGCCGCTGGTGCATAAGTTAAGCCGCGCTGCGCATAAGATTGACAACTTTGACAAGTTGTGGGAACAGTCAACAAGTATATGGAAACTGAGAGGATTGAAAGCAGCTTACCACAGATCCCCAAGGAGGAACATCAAGCAGCGCAGACTGAACGTCATACAAGTCAGCCAAAAGAGCAAGGAAGGTGTAAGGAACCACTTCCCAGCAACATCAAAGGGACCTTGGACGTCCCCTGCGACTTACATCGCCGAAGAGATGGAAGACCTGCGACTCATACTAAGGCACAATGTCACTACTACAAGAGATGGAGAGAAGGTCACGCGCAAGGAGCGACTTACATAGGGCCCGCACAGCAGAAGGATAAGGCGAGTTCTCACCAAAATCCAGAAGCCTTACTCAGAAGGAACGTAATGCAATTTCATACTGTGGAAATGCGAACAGCACGTAACGACCGGAAGCGTGTTTACGACCCGACGCCAGAAAGATGCTGTCGTTGGACAGAGCAATCAGTCATTTGGAGTCGCGGCGATCATCCCCCAGAAGTAAAAAATCCTGGACAGCCAGCTCTTGTTGTTGCGCCACAAGTCGTAGGATACAGGTTGCACAAAGTCCTTATGGATGGAGGAGGGAGAGTAAATATCTTATATCGAGACACGCTCCGAAGGATGAACATACCAGAGTCGCGGCTGCGACCAACCAGGAGAGAAATCCAAGGTATAATTCCAGGTGCTGTTACGCGACCGATAGGAAAGATAACCCTTGAGGTCAGTTTTGGGACAGAGCGGAATTTCCGCATAGAGCTCCTGGACTTTGAGGTTGTGGCTGATAAGAGCTCATATCACGCGATTTTTGGAAGAGAGGCCTACGTCAAGTTCACTGCACGTCCCTGCTACGTCTACCTGCAGCTAAAAATACCAGGGCCAAATGGCGTGATTACAGTATATCGGGATAGGCAGATAGCTCTCGAGTGCGAAAATTTGGGCTCAGCAATGGCAGAAGAAGCTTGCATCGCTAAATCCTTACATGAGCACAAATCAGAAAAAGCCTTCGAAGTCCAAAGCGAGTCGCGCTAGAAGTACCGCGAAGGCAGCTAGCAGGATGCACCCATAGGATGGTGAATCACCACCAAGAAGTCGCACATGACTCAAGATGGGAGGTGGCACATATGCGTAGATCCAATCTCAATCAACAATCAAGGCCAGGAAGGTCCAGTAATTGTGAGGCCCCGTAACAGAGAGGCGACTCAAATTAAGCCGCAACCCAGTGCAGCTACTTTTTAGAAGGGCTCGTTCCCAACTTTTACATGAGACACACATCGGAGCTATCATGCTCGACCCGAGTCGCTTTTAGCGACTCAATTATGAACCAATGAGGTGTTCAGGAGTATTATTTCGCAGCTGAGTGCGATGAGTATCAAGTATGCATGGCCTACGGGGAAGAGAAACCCGCACTTAAAGGGCCTGCATCGTCTTTGTCATACCTTGTAAAACATCGAGTGATTATGAAATAAAGCCGGCACCCTTGTCTCAGGGGTTTGTCGTTTCGCCTCAACTATCATTGAGTCGCTGAGTCTTTAGAATTTCATATATCACTGACCTTTGAGGGCTCGTCTCGAGCATCGCATATCGCACCTCACATTTGCCAAACGAGTGGCAACCCTTAAGCTAGAAGCGTCTTGCATTATGCGGCCAAAGTACTGGGGTGCGGTGTCAATCAAAGTGCAATAGTCTATCATGGCTGGCAAGTGACCCTGAACACGCATGTTTACCTGAGAAATTCTGAGCCGCGCGAGCGTCTACTTAAGGGAAGTATCCAGAAAAGGACTTGTTGAGAAGTCGCAAAAGCAATACTCATACATGAATGTTTTACAGACTAATGGGCATGTCCCACATTATTGTTCATTTCCTCTTCTTGGTTACAGGAGCAGGAATTGGTGCGGTTTGTCTCGCGGCTGAAGTCGCGGGTGGCCCGATAACAAGGGCACCGCCAGATGAATTGGAAGGGCCGCCAGACCCTAATGATGGAGCAGTAGCTTGGGATGACTCAGCCTCTGAGGACTTCTTCTTCGGCACCTTGCTTCCATCAAGATTGAATTTATCTAGATAAGCGCCCAAGTCTAGATTATCAACAAATTTTGTGGCATATCCGCGCATCCCTTTCCAGATGTCGAAGTATTCGCTTATTGGAAGCTCAGTGCCATCAGCACGTACCCAGCAGGCATGGCGAGCTATCTTGCCAACATCTATTTTTGGATAATACGCCCGGAGCAATGTTAAGACATGAGCAGCTCCGGTGCGAGCAGAGGATCGCTTCCAATCAGAAACATAATGCGGAGCTTTGAGTAGTTTGTTCACCCAATACTCGCAAGATTTGGGAGTATCAGTCGCAGGAGAAATTGTTGTCATAACTTCCTTTGCGGCCCTCAGGAAGCGCTGGTTCAAATTTGAAAGGTATTCCAACTGATCCTTTAAAGAGGAGCGGGATACAGGAGACTCAGACCCTATATAAGAAAAGAAAGGTCAGATGAAAGTCAGCGACTTACAGTGATTATTTGCAGTATACATGATTAAAGAGATAAAGGACAAACCAGCAAGTTGGAGGACGGATGATCTAACAATAGAGCCGAAACCTTCAAAGGCTTTGAGCAGCGAGTTATATTTTTCATCTCGCGCTGCGAGCTCTTTTGCATGGTCTGATTTCAGTCTGTCAAATAGTTCAGATTTAAGGGCCATCCCTTCTCGCAAAGATTTGATAATTTCATCCTTCTCCATGAGTCGTTGCTGAGAACCTGCTTCAAGCTCTTTGAATTGCTCCTCACAGGAGTCAAGTTGGCATTTGAGAGACCTTATTTCTTGAGCTTGGTCCCTAATTATCATATTATGCTGCTCCTGGGTAGACCGCATCATCTCAGGCTGGTCTATGGAAATATCTTTACCTTTTGTTGAGCCAGCAGCATCAAGCAGAGACAGTTCAAGTTGCAAATACATAGAGCAAACAGCATATATTAGCCATCCAGAAGCTTGGGGGCTCACAATTTGAAAGCAAGATAAGAAAAGAATCAACACCCTGTGAAGTAACACAAAGTCTTGATCCTTGGGGGCCACAGCATATATACCTGGCGACTCGAAGAAAATTGCTCGACTAAGTCGCGTAATAGTGCAGCATGTTTGTCCCCAGCAGCGATTATAGCATCTGCAATTGATTTGGAGCTACCAGCAGCAGGAATTATGGATGGAATTGCGATTGGATTTGCGGCAGGAGCCGCATCAGCAGTATTTTCCTCCAGAGGTATCTTTGGATAAGTCGCACTGTCATTGTTTCTCAAATTATCATCAGTCGCATCATCTTTGCTTATGGCTGGCTGAGAAGAAGCAGTATCAGAATTAGATTTGGTATCTCCTTCGAGCATACCCCTGCAGAACATTGATAGATCAGTAAGCCAGCTTAACAGAGATATAACATTAAAAACAAGAAGGCAAATCATACCCAGAAGCTATGCGGATGCTCTTCATTAGACAACCAGAGGAAGGAGAAGATAAGTCTTGCAGATCTGAATATGAAAAGAAGTGCTGGTCAACAAATCTCTTGACAAGAATATGTAAGCGCAAAAGAAGAAGTTATAAGTAAATACCTGAGCTCATTGAAAAGCAGTCCTTTGTGGTAGGCTCAGAGGAGGAAGCGACCTTGCCAGGATCAGCGAGCTTCAAAGATTTGGCAGTTCTTGTTTCTACCAATAATGTCAAGGCCTTGCGGCGTTTTTCAGATTGTGAGGGATCCTCTGAACACTCCGACAAAAGCCGTTTAGAAGATCTACGAGGTACTTCAGGCAGTTGGGAAAAGACACGCCTGGAGTGGGAGAAAAAAGAGCGTTGGCCATCTGTTGCTCCTCTTCAGAAACGCTATCTTCATGATCAGAGTTAGAGTCGCGCATAATTGTATCCTCACCGGGAGCCGCGGCTCGCCTTGACGACTCTGTAATAGCTTCTTGATTCAAGTCAGCATCCTCTGAGGGAAGAACCCAGAAATAAGGGTCGATCTGAAAAGAAACTCAAGTCAGAAATAATCGATCATAAAAAAAGAAATTATGAAGGGAACAAGTGGCAAGTAAACATTACCACAAAAGGCTTGTGTTCAGCCCAGAAAGGAGCAAGACCAACGTTGTCATATGAGTTGATGTCCTCGCTCGTCACTCGACGAATGAAGTTTATCCATTCTCCTTTATCCCAGTCATCAGGGCAGGTGCGGTCAGCATCATCTGCCTGGCAAGTGAAATCCATTATAAGTCGCAGGCGGCGACTTACCGGTTGAATTCGCCACTTGGTCCAGCAGGACACAAGATCCAGTCCAGTGAGGCCATGAAGTGTCAGTGCCCTAACCCTGTCCAGAAGGATCTCGATGGATGGCAATGAAGAAGGATCAGGTTTGGAAGATAGAGCGTCGGTCGCCTCAAAAGGAAGTGGCGACCAAAGAGGGAGATGAACTTCATTTTCTGGAGAAGTATCCTTGCAATAGAAGAACGTCCTTTGCCAGCCCTTAATCTTGTTGGCAAGGGCGAGTTTCGGGAAGATGCTGCCCTTATGGCGCTGGAAGGAGATAGCGCCGCATTGAAGGAAGGCACCGTCAGTGGTTTCCCTTTGGCTATTACAACTAAAGAGCGCGAGCCAGAAATCTATTGAGGGAGGAGTAGCAAGATAATCCTCGCAGAGAACATGGAAGTTGCTTACTTGCAGCATTGAATTAGGGCCTATATCGTGGAAGCGAAGGCCTAACCGCTGCATCAAGGAACGGAAGAAGAGAGATCCTGGGGGCTTGAATCCGCGCTCGACATGCTCCGCAAAGATCACTATTTCGCCTGGTCGAGGGGCAGGAATTACCTCCTCACCGGCCGCCCGCCATTCGCATTGTTCCTTTGGAGGAAGAAGGCCACGGGTGGTCAGGGACTCCACAAAATCCTCGTCAATCCACGATCCCTCCCAGTTGCACTTGCGCCGAGACATTATTTCTGGCTGATGGAGATCTCCGAAGGATGGCAAGTGCAAGAAACGGGGTCAGAGGCGGCGTGGAGGAGTGGCGGAGAGATAACCTAGGATTCTGGTACGGAACGCCAGGAAAAACGATGAAGACAGGATAAATACCCTAGGCGCGGAAGACGTCTAGATCTGAAATCAACCGTCAAGACAGCTTAAGTCGCGACTTTAAGTCGCTAAAAGGAATTGCAGAGCCGCGAATAATCAACTCTGGAGTTCAGCCAGGACATTCAAGTATGCCGTTTGACAGCTTATCAAGATGAAGAGGCTCCTACTCGAAGTCCAAGCTAAACTTGGGGGTTAATGTCGGGGGAATACTTTCTGGATTAACCCGCGGCCCATATCAGTGCGACTTACTTTACTCGCACGGACAAAGGCCCATATGGGAGCAAGCCTGAATATTGAACCGCCATAAGGTGAAGGATCTAGAAGGCCCGGAGGCGAGTTAGTCTCCGTGTAGGTCTTGGTTGACATATTCCTTGTGGGGAAAGTTTCCTTTGTAACCCGACGAGCCTCTGCATATATAAAGAGGACTCGCGGGACGTAGAACGGGCCAAGCCCTTAAACCCTAGCATATACGGCGAGTTCCACATTGGATCGCCTCCATTGTGACACCTCGATTATCATATCAATACCAATCTAGGGTAGGCAGGAAGTAGGTCTTTTACCTCACATTGAGGGGGCCGAACCTGGGTAAATCTGTGTTGATCTTTGGTTCCTGCGATCCCACGACAAGCTCGGAGATGCTTGACTCGCGTAATCCCACACCTACGAAGTCATCTATGACACCTGACGTGACAATCCCACGACACCCGCTGCCCAACACCGTAGCGCAGCAGCCGCTCCATTTGGTCCCACCGGCGCCCCCTACCGCGGAAGATACCAAGGCGCTGCCAGTGGCGGCGGTGAATGCACACGAGCGGCCGGAGAATAATAGGCCGGCCGCCGGCACTGGCGCCCTTGTCTCGACAATTGCCGAGCTCGACGCCATAACGAAGGTAGCTAATTAGTTAGTCCGCGGCATCTTTTATAACTATGCGCCTTTGATGACTGTAAAAATGTACTCCCTCCGTATCAAAATATAAAACTTTATAGCTAGTTTCTACATGCATGCATCTAGACATGTTTTAGTACAAGGTTCTGCCATGTCTCGTGATGCCCAACATGTGTTGACTCACAGGACATGCCTTGCATACTCCTGCATACGGTGGGGGCCGGCGGCGAGTTGAAGGAAGTCGCAGAGGGCACTCTCATACAACCTTTGACCGGGATATGCACAACGTCAGAATGAGAGATGCCGTGATGAAGGTCAGGTTGACTGCGGTAGTGCCCGAGTTTCGTCACGTCGACCCCCCCATGCAACCTCCGGGAGCCGATGAACACTTGGTCCTTGGAGAATGCCCCAGGTGGGTCCTCGAATGGCCGAAGACCCAGATTCGTCTTGGGGGGGTCAAGCGCACCACCGACGCCACCTCGAAGCACCGGCCCCCGATCATTTGGCCCTCGACGAAGCCGCCACGAAAACTTGTTGTGAAGGAATCGGCGCCAGAAGCAGCCGTTGCCACCACCCAGAAGGAAACGCCGGTCGTCGCCACCACCCGAAGGAGCTGCCGGTCGTCGCCGCCACCAACCGACACAAACAACTGTTGGGGACGTCTGAACCGCAACCATCCAAAGACAAAGCCGTTGCACCTCAAATTGGTGCCAACAACGACGAAGATGAAGATAATGTCGACGTCGATGGCTTCATCAACACTGGCGCCAGCAAAGATTTGTTCATGCCGGATATACATATGGATGACGAACCCTTCCGCGCTCACCGCGCTCTACCTTCTCGTCCCACTACATGCACGCAACGCCTGAACTTCCAGGGTTTATCTCAACAAGACACGCCTACGGAGGCCGGAATTCAGTCTCAACCGGCTAACGTTTTTAGCCCTGGCACAATCTTCAAGTCCGTTAAGGAGGGAGTGCAATCCCTAGAGACGAAGAAGAAGAAGCACGGGAAGAGAAGTAGGCCAGGTGCCTCTGCGAGCCAGCCAGCTCCTAAGACTATCCGGGGTCATGAAGACATGGTACCACCCGTGCGGATGGCTCCCGACTTCATGAGGCTGGTAAACCGATATTGCCTCCGCAGCTGCTCCACCTCGCACAAGGACCCATGCACACTTTGCAGGAAAGTATCTTAATGCTAGAGGGCATGCTTCTTAAAGACGCAAATCCAAGTTACCCGATGTTCACGGCCCAGGTGCCAAAGGACTTGGACTTCGTGCATGAAGCCCCAGCGGGTCTGTTCTTCATAGCTTTCGAGGACGTCTTCAACCTGTTTCACTCTAGACGGCTGGACTATAACATGGTCCGCCTATACGTGCTCAATATGGCGACGAAGATCAGGAGAAATAATACCCCGTACGTCGCGGTAGTGGATCCCTACTACATGCGTGACAAGCAGCTGGTGGAAGGATCAAGGACACGGACCATGGCGAAGGAGTACCTCCAGAGGTTCATGCTGACCAACAAGAGGAAGAACATCCTTCTTCTGCCTTTCTTTCCCGAGTAAGTACACATCCGCTCGCCGCCATCGTATCTTATGCATTTTATCGATTTCTTCCATTGCTGATCCTTTCCAACTTTCCGTTTCAATTGTGTGTTGACCAGGGACAAGTATTGCATACTCATTGTCCTAAGCCCGAGGTGGTCCATTGCCACTTATTTCGACTCGGGGAGTTTGGATAGGAAGAAAGACTACACCAGAATAAAGGGTGTTATAGATGAGGCTCTCGAGGGCTACGCCCAAAAGGGAGGCCCCTTCGAAAAGAAGGGGGAATATTTCACAAGTGACAAGAAACATCGGTTCAGGCATGGGACCGAGTTCAATTGCATCAAGCAGCAGCCTGGCAGCGTGAAGGAGGCCTTCTACGTCCTCTGTCACATTAAAGGGTTGGTCCGGGATGCAGAAAAAATGAGGATGCCATCTAGTCTCTTAGAATGGACCAAATCTATGGGGGATATCACCGATGATGAGCTTAGAGAAGACTTCCATCGCATCCAGATGGAGCTATCGCAAATCATCGTCGAAGATGTCAGCACAAATCTGGGGTCCTTCCACAAGGCCATAGGTAGGACGATGTATTATAAAAGAAAGACTTGCCTCACTCGCAACAAGTGCTTCTTTATTTTCTTTATTATAGACCTTATCCACTTCGATGAATAAATCATACTCTATTTATGTTACTAACCAATATATATCTCAATCCATCTCCAGGGTTGTGCCAGAGGGACATCGAAGAACACCTAGAGGCTCAGCAGGACGTTAGGACGTGGACGACGAAGGAGAGGTGTAAACCGTTCACGGCGCCGCTCAAGAAGAAGGCTTCATGATCGTTGTCCCGCTATTGCTCACCATCATCGCCGATGTACTCTATTTGATCCTAGTTTAGGCGGTGAACTTCATTTGTAACGTGTGACATGATCGATGAAATTTTGTATCATAACTTGTGTAAATATTCGGCACTTGTGACTATATTTATGTATCTCAGGCTCCAAGTAATGTGATGACATAGTAATATGTCTGTTTTCATATACCTTGTCAAATATATTATTGTTTCTATTATATCTGTATAAATCCTGTACATATACCTGTATTTGCTGTAATATACCTGTATTTATACAGCAGGCAGCAGCAATTCTAAAATACCTGTAAATTATTCTGTGGCGCATGTATTATTATTTCTGTGGCGCATGTAATTCTGTGGCGCACAACAGAGGAATGCGCAACTGAAATATTTCTGTGGCGCACCCTCTATGGTGCGCCACATAAACCTGGGCTTTCTGTGGTGCACCCAAGTATGCGCCACAGAAATACATTTTAGTGGCGAGATAACTGTGGCGCATCCTTCATGCGCCACAAAAAGCATTTTTGGTTCGCCACTGATGGCCTGTTTCCTAGTAGTGTGGGCAATTGACAAATATTGAGCGCATGACAATGCATATACATGACATGATGATTACTATGATATTTAATTGGGCATTACGATAAAATACATAGACCGTTATCCAACAGCATCTATGACTAATAATCCAGCGCCAGGTTATCATCCGAGTTTCCCGTTGGTATTAAGTTGCAAGCAACAGATAATCGCATTAAGTAATGTGCGTAATGTAAACAAATATTTATGACCGTGGACATAGCATTGTTAGGTTACCCCTAGTAGCAACAGCACATCCGCAATCCTAGAACTTGCTGTCACTCTCCCAGATTACCGGAGGCATGAACCCACTATCTAGCATAAATACTCCCTCTTTGAGTTACAAGCATCTACTAGTAACGGAAAGAATGCAAGATCAAAAATAACATAGGGCATAGATTGATAATCAACTTGACATAGTATTCAATATTCATTGGATCCCAGCAAACATAACATGTAGCATTACAATAAGATGATCTTGATCATGATAGGCAGCTCACAAGATCTAAACATGATGGCACAAAGTGGAGAGACAACCATCTAGCTACTGCTATGGACCCGTAGTCCAAGGATGAACTACTCACGCATCACTCCGGAGGCAGGCATGTGATGCATGTAAAATGCATACATGAACTTTGCATTATTTTATTCATATTCCCATCATATTTGCATCATATAAGGGTTATATCATTGATTTATAATGATTTTGGGAATAATTCACAAGTTCCCCTATTTTTCTGGAATTAACCCTGCGCAGGCAGAAAACCCTATTTTCTATATTTTGATGTTTCAGGGACCCAAACGATGTCCAAATGACTTGCAATTTTAGGAGCATCAATATTTGGAAGGAAGAAGACCTGGGAGCGAAGGAAGCAAACAAACAGAGGTCCGAGGACCAAAAGAGGGGGGCCCACGCGGCCACAGTACCTGGCCGCGTGGGACCCACCATCTGGCCCTCGACGCTCCGTTGCCGTCGATCTTTCTTCCAGAAGCTTCGTCTTGACCTAAAAACGAGTATAAAAATAGTCCACGAGGCTCTTCGGAGAGGAGCGCCGCAGGAACATAGAAACACCGAAACAGAGATCAGGAGCTGCAGATTGGAGGGGGAAAACTCCGGCGGGGCGCTGCCGGAGAAGTCTCCACCTTCTCCAACGACATCTCCATCAACTCCATGATGAAGAGGGAGTAGTCCACCCCTGGACTATGGGTTTGTGGAAGTAACTTATGTATCTCTCTCTCTTGTGCTTCACTAATTAGCACCGTATGAGCTGCCGAACATGATTACGGTCATCTATGTAATACCTTTGTGATGGATCTTTATGAGTTAATATATGTGTGAGATTGCAATTGTTTTACTTCAGTTATGAAAGTAGATGCATATTATGTACCCCGTTCTTTGTTTACTTGTTTTGGTCAAGCATGTATATGAGGGGAACGTGTGCATTAGATGGAGTAACGGGGGGTGGCTAGTGCGGTGAACGTGAGAGAAAGTTCTGCGATCCACTTGGGTATTTTACCTTACTTTGTTGCCTCACTAGGGATAAAAAGAAATACCTTGCTACCGTAGATGGGGGTGTGACCATGCCACTACTCCATGACTAGATCTAGCATGTTCTTATTTCAACTTCATGTCATGAAACTTATTGCTATGCGCTGATTTATCTTAATACTAAGGTGTTATGATTTAGTTCGCATCTTAGTGGAGTATAAGAGAGATTAATAACCAAAAGATCTCTATGTTAGGACGTGACGCCCATATGATTAATAACTTGTCATGAAACTTTGTTGCAATCTCATATGTTAACTTTTGTGTTTCATTGTCCACCACATCATTAAAGAGAGAGTGCATTTGTGAAACCATGAACCCCGGTTCATTAATCATAAGAAACACCTTTCCAACAACTTTCATCCACTTTTCATTTTCAGCCATAATTAAATCCGAAAATACAAAAAAACTTTTTGCATCTTTCATTCATCATATAAAACCCAAAAATATCATTTATCATTGTTTCCATCATCCTTGCATATTTATTTATCATCATTGCATTTTTATTTATTGTTTTGTATTCATAACTTACTCACACCTTGTGCTTGACAACCACTTGGTGAGGTTGAGGGCACAAAACAATTTATCTTTATTTGCAGGTTTCCAACGGAAGGATAAGGAGGTAAAGCTTCCACTACTGATTCCCCGAGAGTTCGATATAAACCCTCGAGTCACCTTCGTGGGGAAAATTGTCCTGCCCGTACTACACACTCTGCTATTGGGGTCTCAACCTACGCCTTTGAGGGCTATCAGCATGGCGATGTAGAAGCCTCCGGTGACGATTCCCCTCTCCGGCAGGGTGCCGGGAGAGGTTCTGGACCTTCCCGAGCTAGGGTTGACGATGGCGGCGTCTTTAGAACTTTTCAAGGATAATGGCTCGGGTGTTTATGGTTTTTGCATTGGGGGGAATAAGTAGGCGAAAGGGCAGCGGCTGACGACCCCCGTGGGGCCCACACCACCCTAGGGCGCGCCTGGCCCCTTGGCCACACCCTAGTGGCGTGTGGGGCCCCTGTGGCTCCTCTCCGTTGCTCCTTTGGTCCTTCAGGTGTGTTCTGGTAAAATAGGTCCCTCCGTGAAGTTTCGTCCAATTCCGAGAATATTTCCAGACTAGATTTTCTGGAATACAAAAATAGCAGAATAATAGCGAATTTGTTGAGGCCTGTATGTTATGGTGTTAGGAGTTGATGCATGTAAAATGCATACATGAACTTTGCATTATATTACTTATATTTCAATCATATTTGCATCATATAAGGGTTATATCATTGATTTATATTGATTTTGGGCATGTTTCATTATTTTCCCATTTTTCTGGAATTAACTCTGCACTGGCAGAAAACCCTATTTTCTATATTTTGATGTTTCAGGGACCCAAAGGATGTCCAAATGACCTGAAAATTTACGAGCATCAGTTTTTGGAAGGAACAAAGCATAGGTGCGAAGGAAGCGAACAAACGGAGGCCCGAGGGCCAGAAGAGGGTGGCCCACGCGGCCAGATTCCTTGGCCACGTGGGACCCACCATCTAGGGCCTCGAGGCTCCGTTGCCATTGATCTTTTCTCTAGAACCTTCGTCTTGACCTAAAACCGACTATAAAATAGTCCCCGACGCCCTTCGGAAAGGAGCGCCGCGGAAACACAGCAACCACGAAATAGAGACCTGGAGTTGCAGATTGGAGGGGGAAAACTCCGGCGGGGCGCTGCCGGGGTGGTCTTCATCTTCTCCAACGACTTCTCCACCGTCTCCATGATGAAGAAGGAGTAGTCCA
The DNA here is from genome assembly GCA_947311845.1 of Poa pratensis. Classification (NCBI taxonomy): domain Eukaryota; kingdom Viridiplantae; phylum Streptophyta; class Magnoliopsida; order Poales; family Poaceae; genus Poa; species Poa pratensis. The sequence continues at coordinate 1,516,508 of CAMZMU010000100.1, forward strand.
CCCCTGGACTATGGGTTTGTGGAAGTAACTTATGTATCTCTCCTCTCTTGGGCTTCACTAATTAGCACCGTATGAGCTGTTGAACATGATTATGATCATCTATGTAATACCTTTGTGGTGGATTTTTTTGTGAGTTAATATATGTTTGAGATTGCAATAGTTTTGTTTCAGTTATGAAAGTAGATGCATATTATGTACCCCATTTTTGTTTACTTGTTTTAATCAAGCATGTGTATGAGAGCGTGTGAGGGGGAACGTGTGCATTAGATGGAGTAACGGGGGGTGGCTAGTGCGGTGAAATTGACAGAAGTTCCGCGATCCACTTGGGTACTTTACCTTACTTTGTTGCCTCACTAGCGATAAAGAAAAATACCTTACTACCGAAGATGTGGGTGTGACCATTGCCACTACTCCATGACTAGATCTAGCATGTTCTTATTTTAACTTCAAGTCATGAAACTTAATGCTATGCTCTGATTTATCTTAATTACTAAGGTGTTATGATTTAGTTCGCATCTTGCTGGAGTATAAGAGAGATTAATAAACAAAAGATCTCTATGTTAGGACGTGATGCCCATATAATTAGTAACTTGTCATGAAACCTTTTTGTTGCATTCTCAATGTCAATTCTAGTGTTCCATTGTCTACCACTTTATTAAAGAGAGAGTGCATTTGTGAAACCATGAACCCCGGTCCATTTTTAATCATAAGAAACACCTTTCCAACAACTTTTATCCACTTTACAGTTTCTGCCATTTAAAAATCCGAAAATACAAAAACACTTTTATATCTTGCATTCACAATACAAAACCCAAAAATATCATCCATCATTGTTTCCACCATCCTTGCATATTTATTTATCATCATTGCATATTTATTTACTGTTTTGCATTCATTATCTTTTCATATCATTCTCACACCTTGTGCTTGACAACCACTTGGTGAGGTTGAGGGCACAAAACAATTTGCTTTGTTTGTAGCTTTCCAAGAGAAGGATAAGAAGACAAATCTTTCACTACTGATTCCCGAGAGTTCGATATTAAACCCTCGAGTCACCCCTCGTGGTGAAAACCGTCTTTCCTATACTATACACTCTGCACTTGGAGTCTTAACCTAAGCCATATTCTTTTGACTCAGGTAACTACGTCAAGGGCCATCAACATACTACCGAGTCAAAAGCACCAGACAACTTAGCAAGGGCACAAAGACCGAGCCCAAGTTGAGCACCTCCTTGGGCAGCTCAAATTTCATTGACTACTCCCATCGGCAGCGCACTCGCTGCCGGCTCGAGTGCTACGCGCACTCGCCGTTGGCTCAACTGCTACGCAACAGATTTTCTCAAAGTCGGGTTCTCTACAGCCCGCAACGTAATTCTCAAAGTCAGGTTCTCCATAGCTCGCACCGGATTTCTCAAAGTCGGGTTCTCCATAGCCCGCACCGGATTTCTCAAAGTCGGGTTCTCTATAGCTCACACCGGATTTTTCAAAGTCGAGTTCTCTATAGCTCGCACCAGATTTCTCAAAGTCAGGTTCTCTATAACTTGCACCGGATTTCTCAGAGTCACCCGCATCCAATTTATTAATATCGGGTTTCTTACACCTGCACTGAATTTATCATAAATGATTCAACTCTCAAATCATGGTTAATACAGTCATCATATGGACATCAACGTACCTAATGCATCGACTACGCTTACTCGACATGCTGCTCTCAGTCTCTGCCCGATTCTTCGTATTGACCAGACACTCGTGGGCTACTGTTGTGGGCATACCCTTCCCACTATTGGTGTACCTGGTGCGGCCCAGACGAAGGCCCACCTGGCGGCCCGGCAATTTCTTGCAGTACAAGACAAGGACTCCAAGACATAGTCTATTAGGACTCATGTAAACCCTACCTGGCTCCCTTTATAAAGCCAGGCAGGGGCACCCTTTAGACAGAGGATACACGCATAGCCATGGCGAGACTGTGTCTCATCACCACCATCGCCATTGCAGCCACTATGTAATCATACATCAATACAGATCAGACAAGTAGGATGTAGGTCTTTACCTCACAATGAGGGGCCGAACCTGGGTAAATACTTGCTTGTCAGCCGTCCGGAACTACCAGCACGCCAACTTCTCCCTCTATACGAAACCCTAGGTACCATGGGATTTGCTGTGGTAACCCCACGTCAGGGGCGCAAGGAGGTTCCGGTCAATCTCGCTCTCAATTCTCTCTCTCCAAGCAAACAATCAAAGCCACACGATCTACCCAGGTTCAATACGCTCGGAAGCATAACACCCTACTCCTGCATGTCTGGATATATGTCATAGTGGAGTTCATGGTTACAAGTGCGTTCCAGGGGAACCATTGGTTGCTCTGCTATGGTGGCTCGAGCAGGAAGAAGGCCTTCCTCTCTCTCTCTAGCCTAACCTTGTTTCAAATGACACTACTAGGAAACAGGCTATCAGTGGCGCACCAAAAATGCTTTCTGTGGCGCATGGAGGATGCGCCACAGTTAGCTCGCCACTAAAATGTGTTTTCTGTGGCGCATACCTGGGTGCGCCACAGAAATCTCAGGTTTCTGTGGCGCACCACGAAGGGTGCGCCACAGAAATATTTCAGTGGTGCATTCGTCTGTAGTGCACCACAGAAAAAATAATACATGCGCCACAGAATAATTTACAGGTATTCTGGAATTGCTGCTGCCTGCTATATAAATACAGGTATATTACAGGAAATACAGGTATATATACAGGATTTATACAGATATAATAGAAACAATAATATATTTGACACGGTATATGAAAACAGACACATCACTATGTTATCACATTACTTGGATCCCGAGATACATAAATATAGTGACAAGTGCCGAATATTCACACAAGTTATGATACAAAAGTTCATCGATCATGTCACATGTTACAAATGAAGTTCACCGCCTAAACTAGGATCAAATAGAGTACATCGGCGATGATGGTGAGCAATAGCGGGACCACGATCATGGAGCCTTCTTCTTGAGCGGCGCCGGGAATGGTTTACACATCTCCTTCGTCGTCCACGTCCTGGTGTCCTGCTGAGCCTCCAGGTGTTCTTCGATGCCCCTCTGGCACAACTCTGAAGATGGATTGGGATATATATTGGTTAGTAATATAAATAGAGTACGATTTATTCATCGAAGTGGATAAGGTCTATAATAAAGAAAATAAAGAAGCACTTGTTGCGTGTGAGACAAGTCTTTCTTTTATAATACATCGTCCTACCTCTGGCGTTGTGGAAGGACCCCGGATTTGTGCTGACATCTTCGACGATGATTTGCGATAGCTCCATCTGGATGCTATGGAAGTCTTCTCTAAGCTCATCATCGGTGATAGCCCTCGCAGATTTGGTCCATTCTAAGAGACTAGATGGCATCCTCGTTTTTTCTGAATCCCGGACCAACCCTTTAATGTGATGGAGCACGTAGAAGGCCTCCTTCACGCTGCCAGGCTGCTGCTTGATGCACTGGAACTCGGTCGCATGCCTGAACCGGTGTTTCTTGTCACTTGTGAAATATTCCCCCTTCTTTTCGAAGGGGCCTCCCTGTTGGGCGTAGCCCTGGAGAGCCTCATCTAGAACACCCTTTATTCTGGTGTAGTCTTTCTTCCTATCCAAACTCCCTGAGTCAAAATAAGTGGCAATGGACCACCTCGGGCTTAGGACAATGAGTATGCAATACTTGTCCCTGGTCAACACACAATTGAACCGGAATGTTGGAAAGGATTAGCAATGGAAGAAATCGATAAGAAAGCATAAGATACGATGGCGGCGAGCGGATGTGTACTTGCTCGGGAAAGAAAGGCAGAAGAAGGTTGTTCTTCCTCTTGTTGGTCAGCATGAACCTCTGGAGGTACTCCTTCGCCATGGTCCGTGTCCTTGATCCTTCCACCAGCTGGTTGTCGCGCATGTAGTAGGGATCCACTACCGCGACGTACGAGATATTATCTCTCCTGATCTTCATCGCCATATTGAGCACGTATAGGCGGACCATGTTATAGTCCAGCCCTCTAGAGTGAAACAGGTTGAAGACGTCCTCGAAAGCTATGAAGAACAGATCCGCCGGGGCTTCATGGACGAAGTCCAAGTCCTTGTCCTTTGGCACATGGGCCGTGAACACCGGGTAACTTGGATTCGCGTCTCGAAGAAGGATGGCCTCTAGCACCAAGATACTTTCATGCAAAGTGTACATGGGTCCTTTTGCGAGGCGGAGCAGCTCTGGAGGCAGTATCGGTTTACCAGCTTCATGAAGTCGGGTCAAGCCATCCGCACGGGGTGGTACCATGTCTTCATGAACCCGGATAGTCTTAGGAGCTGGCTGGCTCACAGAGGCGCCTGGCCTACTTCTCTTCCCGTGCTTCTTCTTCTTCATCTCTGGGGATTGCACTCCCTCCTTAACGGACTTGAAGATTGTGCCAGGGCTGAAAACGTTAGCCGGTTGAGACTGAATTCCGGCCTCCGGAGGCGTGTCTTGTTGAGATAAACCCTGGAAGTTCAGGCGTTGCGTGCATGTAGTGGGACGAGCAGGTAGAGCGCGGTGAGCACGGAAGGGTTCATCATCCATATGTATATCCGGCATGAACATATCTTGGGTGGCGCCAGTGTTGATGAAGCCATCGACGTCGACATTATCATCATCTTCGTCGTTGTTGGCACCAATTTGAGGTCCAACGGCTTTGTCTTTGGACGGTTGCGGTTCAGACGTCCCCAACAGTTGTTTGTGTCGGTTGGTGGCGGCGACGACCGGCGGCTCCTTCCGGGTGGTGGCGATGACCGGCGGCTCCTTCCGGGTGGTGGCAACGGCTGCTTCTGGCGCCGATTCCTTCACAACAAGTTATCGTGGTGGTTTCGTCGAGGGCCGAACGATCGGGGGTCGGCGCTTCGAGGTGGCGCCGGTGGTGCACTTCGCCCCCCCAAGACGAATCTGGGTCTTCGGCCATTCGAGGACCCACTTGGGGCATTCTCCAAGGACCAAGTGTTCATCGGCTCCCGGAGGTTGCATGGGGGGGTCGATGTGACGAAACTCGGGCACTACCGCAGTCAACCTGACCTTCATCACGGCATCGCTCATTCTAACGTTGTGCATATCCCGGGTCAAAGGTTGTATGAGAGTGCCCTCTGCGACTTCCTTCAACTCGCCGCCGGCCCCCACCGTATCCAGGAGTATGCAAGGCATGTCCTGGGAGTCAACACATGTTGGGTATCATGAGACATGGCAGAACCTTGTACTAAAACATGCCTAGATGCATGCATGTAGAAACTAGCTATAAAGTTTTATATTTTGATACGGAGGGAGTACATTTTTACAGTCATCAAAGGCGCACAGCTATAGAAGATGCCGTGGACTAACTAATTAGCTACCTTGGTGATGGCGTCGAGCTCGGCATGGAGTTGCTGCCGGTGAAGCTGGGCACGTGTATCGGCCCCTGTCGACCTGCCGCGTTCCAGGCAGCTAACCCCTCCATCAACCCAGCGGGTAACATCGCCCGGAGCTTCTCCTCCACTAACTGGTCCACCTTGGCGGAGTCCACTTTCTCCTGCTCTAGTGACTCCACCTTCTTCTTTAGCTCCACCACCTCGGCTTTATCCTTACTCGACTTCCTCCTCTCCTTTCTCTTCTCGGTGTCCGTGCTGTAGTACTGGAGGAACTTCATGCTCGTACCAAAGCTGGACACACGGCCAGCTGACGTCGGCGGCGCCGACTTGTCCCTTTCCTTGTGAACGTTCATCGCCCTGTTGAAGGTCGTGTCCCACGGCTCCGTCGACCCCTGGGACGACGGGCCGGCCTCAGTGTCAGCCTTCAACTCTTTATCCTGTGCAGACAAAGGAAATTTAGGTGAACCCATGTAGAAATATATGGCTTCGTTATCTAATTAGATCAACGCAATGGACTTTGAGATATCCGCGGAAATTAAATTCCTTACCAGCAATTTCTCGAATTCCCTCACATCTGCATCGTCGGTGACGAATTCCCCCGTCCCCTCCTTCAGATAGTAGCGGGACCGGACAAAGTTCCTAACCTGCTCGTCCGTGAATTTGTGCCAGGGGTTCTCTTTTCCCAACTTTGCAACCTCGGCATCCTCCTTGTCCCAAATGGGCTGTTTTCCTCGGTAACCGCCGCTTCCCAAATGGTGGTTACCTAAGTTCAGGTCCCGCATTTGCTTCCCCCAGGCGGTCCATTTCTTAGCCTCCTCAGTTTCCAAGGACAACTTGAATATCTCGGACTCTTCTTGGTCGAGCATCGGCTCTTTGACACTTATCTCCTCCCAGCTCTGATTCTTATCGATCTTCTTCTTCACCCGGGATTTCCAGCTGCTCAAGGCGGTGCTCATCTTCGTGATGGCTAAACTGTCCACCTTTTTGTTGAACGACTCCGGGAACATGTATCGTTGGTGAAGCTTCTGGAGGATGTGTACGACCAAAGCCTCATTGTCCGTGCTTCTGAGGTCCTTCGTGTTGATCGACAAGCTTTCACGAAGGATGCACCCTAGTTGCATGCTGTACCCTTTGGCAAGATGCTTAGGCTCCACTGGTTGGCCACTTGGCGTGACCTCAGTGAACACGTCCGTGACGTTGGCGAGCACTTGCGGTGTCCGATCCCTCCTTGGCTTCTTCTGCTTCGGAGCGGTCGGGTTACTGCCACCACCGCCATCCGTGTGGTCGCCGCCATCGGTGGTGGTGTCATCCTCATAGCCACCACTAGCAGCTCCATCGTTGGCTTCGGCGTCATCCTCTTGCTCATCGTCGGCACTGTCGCCACCACTAGCAGTTGTGGCGGCCTCCGCCTCCTCCATCATCTGGGTCATCTGCCAGAACGACATGTTGGCCTCTCTAGCTTCTTCTTCGACGCTCATGTGCTTAGAAGGGCCAGATCCCGACATGTTTGCACTGCATTAATAAAAAGAGGCAAAAAGTTAGTACAACAAATATAAGAAAAACATCACTTAATTTAGTACTAAGATACCCGGCCCATGCGTTAGTCGCAATACCCCATATGTCCCTTTTTTAGCAAAGTCATGCCAAGATTCACGAAAAATTTCGGCATGACCTTTGCCAAAAAAGGGACATATGGAGTACCCGAATTTGCCGGAACGGAAGTTAATCGACGTTCCGGCAATCTCAAGGGCCTCTCGGGGTACCTGCAAACATTTCACAAGAAATACACATCTCCGGCCGGCATCTCCGGCCAGCATCTCCACGACACGATGGTCGGAGCACAAACACGACACGATGGTCGGAGCACAACCACGACACAATGGTCGTGGACACATATATATCCATCAAATATCATGGCCGGCATAGCTGGCCGGCAACAGCATCACATCAACACATTTCCGCCGGCATAGCTGGCCGACAACAGCATCACATCAACACATGATCACCGGAGGTTTTCGACGAAATGCTCACCAAAGAGGAACTGTAGTCGAAGCCGGTGGTCTGCACAGGAAAAACATAAGAATATGTTAATTTAGCTTGTAACTGAGTCTTTACATTAATTTAGCTAACTAGCAGCAAACTAAAATATACAGCTATGATGTTGCCGGTTTTTTCATCTCCAATTTTTTTCATCTCCTAGGATTCATCTCCTAACCTAACTCTAACCTAACTCTAACCTAACACTGACCTAGCAGCAACCCAAACCCAACATAAGGTAGCATCAAAATAGCCAAATCCTAGCTAGGAATTTCGTCAAACACGTTGTGTGCAAGGTTCGGTAGGGGAGGGAGGGGGGAGAGAAGGGAAGCAAACCTCGGGGAGGGGAGGGAGGGGAGGTCGAGGACGGTCGTGAGCATCCGTGGGCGTAGGGGAGATCGCCGGGCTTGGTGGGCGGGGGCGGCGCAGGGATGGGCGCGGGATCGGCCGGGCTTGGAGGAGGCGACGGCGGCCGGGCTTCCCGTGGCGACGAGCGACGAGAACGGGGCGCGGGGGCCGACCATGTGGGCGCGGTGCAGGGTTGGGGAGGGGCGGGTGGTCGCCGGCGACGAGGGCAGGGCACGCGCAGGGTTGGTGATGTCTACGTGTGCTTCTATTCTTGTAGACAGTGTTGGGCCTCCAAGAGCAGAGGTTTGTAGAACAGCAGCAAGTTTCCCTTAAGTGAATCACCCAAGGTTTATCGAACTCAGGGAGGTAGAGGTCAAAGATATCCCTCTCAAGCAACCCTGCAATTAAGATACAAGAAGTCTCTTGTGTCCCCAACACACCTAATACACTTGTCAGATGTATAGGTGCACTAGTTCGGCGAAGAGATAGTGAAATACAAGTAATATGGATGATTATAAGTAGTAACTGCAATCTGAAATAAAGATGGCAGCAAGCAAACATGTAGCAGAACTTGTTGTAAACGGTGTTTCAATGCTTAGAAACAAGGCCTAGGGATCATACTTTCACTAGTGGACACTCTCAACAATGATCTCATAACTGAATAAGTAAAAGCTACTCTTAAACACTCTCTTGTTGGATAACAAACACCATTCATTGTGTAGGGCTACAAAAGCACACCTCAAGCCGGAGTAAACAAGCGCCACAACGTCATAAAGGAGTCACACACGGTGCACACACTGTCACCTTTACACCGTGGAGAGTACCGGAGTTCATATTAAAGTAACCTATAGAGTGCATAATAGATAAAGAGTAACATCTACATATTCAACTAGATTAGCACAACTGAACACAAGTAAATACTGCTCGGGATTATTCCCTTCTTGATGAAGCAAGAGTACTATGCGTAGGGCTGCAAGAGCACACCTCAAAGTCTGAGTAAACAAACACCACAATTCCCAAGAATAAGCCATGATAATGTCTAAATTATTCATAGAGTCACACAAGTACCCACACTGTCACCTTGATACCGTGTTGTCACAATGACTCCAGAAACTAGACAAAATCACTTGAGTAGCATAAACATTATTAATGTATTCAGCGATACTAGCAATACACATGATCACATAAAGATCACACCATGGGAGAGAGAGATGAACCACATAGCTACCGGTAGAGCCCTCAGCCTCGGGGGAGAACTACTCCCTCCTCATCATGGGAGTCAGCAGCGGCGATGAAGATGGCGGTGGAGTCGATGGAGATGACTCCGGGGGCACTTCCCCGTCCCGGCAGCGTGCCGGAACAGAGACTTCTGTCCCCCGAAACTTGTCGTCGATGGCGGCGGCGCTGCGGAACTCTTCGTGGAATATGACTTGTTATTTTAGGGTTTTCAAGTCGGGGAAATATAGGCGAAGGGGCAGCGTCGGGGGGCTGCAGGGCCCCCACACCATATGGCGGCGCGGCAGAGGGGGCCCCGCGCCGGCCTATGGTGTGGGCCCCCTGCTGGCCTTCGTCGACTCCTCTTCGGTCTTCTGGAACACTCCGGAAAAAATAAGGCCTTGGGCTTTCGTTTCGTCCAATTCCGAGAATATTTGCAGAAGTACTTTTCTGGAAACAAAAACAGCAGAAAACAGGGAACTGGCACTGTGGCATCTTGTTAATAGGTTAGTCCCAGAAAATGCATAAAAACATTATAAAGTGTGAATAAAACATGTAGGTATTGACATAAAACTAGCATGGAACATAAGAAATTATAGATACGTTGGAGACGTATCAAGCATCCCCAAGCTTAGTTCCTACTCGTCCTCGAGTAGGTAAACGATAAAAACAATAATTTCTGAAGTGACATGCTACCAACATAATCTTGATCAATACTATTGTAAAGCATATGAGCTAAGATCAAATCATTCAAAGCAAAAGTTTATAATGATATAAAAGACACCAAAACAAGTTAGTTAAACAAGCTAAAAGTTTTCATGAATGATTGCTTTAAAGACATGAAACCGTACAAGGTTCATTAAAGATGTGTTTAGTATCCAATGTAGGAGTTCTATCCTTCAATTCCAAGCATCAAGTAATCTTTCACAACATAGAAGGATTCAGCCAAGTAAAAATAAACATGAACATCATGAATCAACTGTTTCGAAGTCTACTCAACCGGTGAGCGTAAGCATTTGGTATTGACACCAGGATGTTATGGCTAAGAGAACATTAATGGGGGTTTGGAAGGCCAAAGGAAGAAAGTCTCACAAAGCTATAAGTGATCATTAGACAAGAGGAAGTCTTATAATCGAAGCTATGTAAGGAGTAGTGATTGCCATGCAACGGATGCACATAGAGCTATAAGTGTATGAAAGCTCTCCAATGGAACTAGTGGGGGTGCATCCAACTTGGTTGCTCATGAAGACCTAGAGCATTTTTGAGGAAGCTCATCATTGGAATATACAACCCAAGTTCTATAGTGTAAATTCCCCACATAGTTATACTAGTAAAACATGAAAACTCTCTCACATGGAGTATAGGTGCTAAACATGAGCACAAATGATGACTATGAATACTGCAGGTGCTGAAACATGAGCACAAGTGTGGATAAAGGATAGTAATGTTGCCCCCTTTTCTTTATTCTTTTTTTTTTCTTTTTCTCTTTTTTCTATTTTTTTTTCTTTTTCTGTTTCTCTTTTCGATGGCCTCCATGGCTCTTTTCACTTTCAGGGGCAACACTCTAATATGACAACACACTTTTGTTACAAATAACTCACAACGAACTAAAACATGATGTAAACTGTATGCCTCTGCCAGTGTAGCAGGATATACATGATCTAGCGTAACATGGGTAAACCACATCAGCTGTATAGAATCATGCAAAGCAATATATAAATAATAATGACAACAAGTCATGTAATGTAAAATGGAAGTTGCATGGCAATATATCTCGGAACAGCTATGGAAATGCTGTGGTAGGTAGGTATGGTGGCTGTTTTGAGGAAGATGGATGGGCTTATGTGTAGGAGAACAAGAGAAAGTCCTCCCACGGGTTTGGATGTACTGGCGAAGTATGCACAACTCTCAATGTGAGCAGAAGGCAATGCACAGCACCGAAGAGGCTAGCAAATATGGATGGTGGAAGTGCCAAAAACCGTAGCTTAACATTAGTCAAAAAGAACTCACAAGTTTATTGCAAACAACTAGCAGGTTCAACATTAAGAGCATGATTAAAATTCACTCCAAGGAGGGCCGTTCACGACGGTACAAGTACCCCGTTAGATCCCTCGACCTTCAGCACAACTTAGTTATTACGAATCACTTTTAGACATGGAAAGCTATCAAGTCCAACTACACCTTCAACAATTTAAATAGAGTTTGTAGTACGGTACAAGCTTAAAGACAACTATCCACTCATAATTTTAACTTAATTAACCAGCAAGTTTTACCATCTAAATACCTCAAAACATTTGCAAAGAATCAAGTCATCAAAGTTCAATGATCTACAAGACTATGCAAGTTATTACTATACCACTACCACATGCAGCATTTTCTGTTTCCAACCAAATAACAATCAATGCTGAGGCTTTCAGCTTTCGCCATGAACATAGATAATAAATGCTGAGGCTTTCAGCTTTCGCCATGAACATGAATAAAAAGTGCTGAGGCTTTCAGCTTTCGCCATGAACATTAAAGATAAACGAAGAACACAAGTGTTCACATGAAAAAGCGGAGCGTGTCTCTCTCCCACACAAGATGCTAGGATCCGATTTATTCAGAAAACGAAAATAACAAAGCAAAAATAAAAGCACACAGACGCTCCAAGTAAAGCACATAAGATGTGACGGAATTAAAATATAGTTTCACTAGAGGTGACCTGATAAGTTGTTGATGAAGAAGGGGATGCCTTGGGCATCCCCAAGCTTAGACGCTTGAGTCTTCTTGAAATATGCAGGGATGAACAACGGGGGCATCCCCAAGCTTAGGCTTTTCACTCTTCTTAATCATATTGTATCATCCTCCTCTCTTGATCCTTGAAAACTTCCTTCACACCAAACTCAAAGCAATCTCATTAGAGGGTTAGTGCATAATCAAAAATTCACATGTTCAGCAAGGACACGATCATTCCCAACACTTCCGGACATTACCCAAGGCTACTGAAATTTAATAGAGCAAAGAAATCCACTCAAACACAGTAAAAGAGGCAATGCGAAATAAAAGGCAGAATCTGTCAAAAACAGAACAGTCCGTAAAGACGAATTTTTTCGAGGCACTTAACATGCTCAGATGGAAAAGCTCCAGTTGAATGAAAGTTGCGTACATATCTGAGGATTACTCATGAATTGTTTCAGAATTTTTCGATTTTTCTGCAGAGAGAAAAGCTCAAATTCGTGACAGCTAAAAATCTGTTTCTGCGCAGAAATCCAAATCTAGTATCAACTTTCTATCAAAGACTTTACTTGGCACAACAATGCAAGAAACTAAAGATACAAAGGTATTGCTACAGTAGTAGGCATTACCTTGACTCAAAAATAAAACAAAAATTGCAGAAATAAAATAATGGGTTGTCTCCCACAAGCGCTTTTCTTTAAAGCCTTTTAGCTAGGCATGATAATTTTGATGATGATGCTCTCATATGTATAAGAGTTGAATATAAAAGAGCATCAAGAAGCAAATATCAAACACATTTAAGTCTAACCCACTTCCTATGCAAAGGAATCTTGTAAGAAAATAAATCAATGAAGCACAAAGTGACTAGCATAGAAGAAAACAAGTGCAACTTCAAAACTTTCGACATAAAGAGAGACTTAATATTATTGAGATATATGAAACCATGTCTCCCTCTCTCATAATAATTTTCAGTAGCATCATGAACAAACTCAACAATATAACTATCACATAAAGCATGTTTTTCATGATCCACAAACACATAATTTTTATCAAGCTCAAAAATAGTGGGATCAAAACTTTCAAACCCACCTTTTAAAAATTTATAACAAGATGATTGATCATTCTCAAGAGGTATGGGACTCCTAGATAAGGTCAAGACCTCTCCAATCCCATTTTCATTAGTAGAATACATAATATTATCAAGCAATATAGGACCATCATCTAGAGCTTTATCATAAACATTTGCTAAGCAAAACTCATTAGTACCATGCATTTCGATATTAGGCACAAATAAAGGATTATCATAAGATTTATCAAAATAGCATCGATTATCATAAATACTAGTAGCATAATTATTTCCACAAGTTTTACTCATAGGGAATATTTCAAGAGAATCCACAGGAACATAACATTCATCCTCCATAGTAGGTGGCACCAAAATACCACTATCATTATAATCATCATAAATGGGAGGCAAAGTATCATCAAAGAAAATTTTCTCCTCAAAACTTGGGGGACTAAAAATATCATATTCATCACAACCAGCTTCCCCAAGCTTAGACTTTTCCATAGCATTAGCAATAATAGTGTTCAAAGAGTTCATGCTAATAACATTGCTATCACTATTATGCAAACAAAGTTCCATGGGTTTTTTAATTCTCTCTTCAAACACATCATGTCCTAACTCAAGATAAATTTCATAAAGATCTCTAATTTTTTTGTTGTTTTCCATTAAGCCTAACTAGTGAAAATAAAAACAAGAAACAAAAAGATATAATTGCATAATCTAAAGGAAATAACTTCGAGCACTCACACACTAGCAACAATACTAGAAATAGCTTTGTAGCCAGAGGATGTGAATACCTTTTACCTTACCTCCCCGGCAACGGCGCCAGAAAATAGCTTGATGTCTACGTGTGCTTCTATTCTTGTAGACAGTGTTGGGCCTCCAAGAGCAGAGGTTTGTAGAACAGCAGCAAGTTTCCCTTAAGTGAATCACCCAAGGTTTATCGAACTCAGGGAGGTAGAGGTCAAAGATATCCCTCTCAAGCAACCCTGCAATTAAGATACAAGAAGTCTCTTGTGTCCCCAACACACCTAATACACTTGTCAGATGTATAGGTGCACTAGTTCGGCGAAGAGATAGTGAAATACAAGTAATATGGATGATTATAAGTAGTAACTGCAATCTGAAATAAAGATGGCAGCAAGCAAACATGTAGCAGAACTTGATGTAAACGGTGTTTCAATGCTTAGAAACAAGGCCTAGGGATCATACTTTCACTAGTGGACACTCTCAACAATGATCTCATAACTGAATAAGTAAAAGCTACTCTTAAACACTCTCTTGTTGGATAACAAACACCATTCATTGTGTAGGGCTACAAAAGCACACCTCAAGCCGGAGTAAACAAGCGCCACAACGTCATAAAGGAGTCACACACGGTGCACACACTGTCACCTTTACACCGTGGAGAGTACCGGAGTTCATATTAAAGTAACCTATAGAGTGCATAATAGATAAAGAGTAACATCTACATATTCAACTAGATTAGCACAACTGAACACAAGTAAATACTGCTCGGGATTATTCTCCTTCTTGATGAAGCAAGAGTACTATGCGTAGGGCTGCAAGAGCACACCTCAAAGTCTGAGTAAACAAACACCACAATTCCCAAGAATAAGCCATGATACATGTCTAAATTATTCATAGAGTCACACAAGTACCCACACTGTCACCTTGATACTGTGTTGTCACAATGACTCCAGAAACTAGACAAAATCACTTGAGTAGCATAAACATTATTAATGTATTCAGCGATACTAGCAATACACATGATCACATAAAGATCACACCATGGGAGAGAGAGATGAACCACATAGCTACTGGTAGAGCCCTCAGCCTCGGGGGAGAACTACTCCCTCCTCATCATGGGAGTCAGCAGCGGCGATGAAGATGGCGGTGGAGTCGATGGAGATGACTCCGGGGGCACTTCCCCGTCCCGGCAGCGTGCCGGAACAGAGACTTCTGTCCCCCGAAACTTGTCGTCGATGGCGGCGGCGCTGCGGAACTCTTCGTGGAATATGACTTGTTATTTTAGGGTTTTCAAGTCGGGGAGAATATATAGGCGAAGGGGCAGCGTCGGGGGGCTGCAGGGCCCCCACACCATATGGCGGCGCGGCAGAGGGGGGCCCCGCGCCGGCCTATGGTGTGGGCCCCCTGCTGGCCTTCGTCGACTCCTCTTCGGTCTTCTGGAACACTCCGGAAAAAATAAGGCCTTGGGCTTTCGTTTCGTCCAATTCCGAGAATATTTGCAGAAGTACTTTTCTGGAAACAAAAACAGCAGAAAACAGGGAACTGGCACTGTGGCATCTTGTTAATAGGTTAGTCCCAGAAAATGCATAAAAACATTATAAAGTGTGAATAAAACATGTAGGTATTGACATAAAACTAGCATGGAACATAAGAAATTATAGATACGTTGGAGACGTATCAGTTGGCGGCGAGGGTCGGCGGCGAGAGGTGGTTCGCGAGAGGGGGCGCGCGCGGGACTTATTAGCATAATGAATTTGGGGAAGAAAGAGGCAGCGCTGGTGCGGGCCCACATGTAAGTGTGGGCGACAACTTTCTGTGGCGCACCCTTTCTGCGGTGCGCCACATAATTCTTATCTTTCTGTGGCGCACCCTGGCTGCGGTGCGCCACAGAATTATCTCGCTAGATTCAGTTCCCAGCATATCCCAGTGGTTCGAATCCTGGCTGTCTCAACTTTTTTTAACCTTTTTGGTTCAATTTGGTTAAATTTGGTTCAAAAAATACACACAATGTCTCATACATATTCAATTCATTTAATACATATATATTCTCTTGCATTGTCTCACAGACAATGTCTCATACATATTCATTGTATACATATATATGGTTGCATTGTCTCTCGCACACACACACAAATTAAATACACCAAAAAAGTCTCTTCTTCGTCTCGGTTCCGAGCTAGTTTCTCTTCTTTCCCTTCTTCGCGGTTGAATACTTTAGGCCGGGCACCTTGAGATTTCTTCGCGTGAACGGACAACCTTTAGTAGGTAGGGAGGTCTTCCTTCTTTGTGTACTAGTAGTAGGCATGTCGAAGAACTTGTCGAATTCCTCCTCGATCTTTGGCTCGTTGTCCAAGTCTTCCTCGGTGGCGTCTCCTTCCATTCCGATGATGCTCCTCTTGCCCCTCCTCACGACAACACGGCTAGGCTTTGACGGGTCGGTAATGAAGAAGCATTGCTCAACTTGGCTAGCGAGTACCCATGGCTCATTTTTCGCGGAGGCGTTCTTCGATTTGGCATCGGGTATTACCATGGTGGTGAAATACCGGCCTTCTTTGACGACGTCCTTGGCCCATCTCACACGGAACATTGGCACCGACTCTCCACAGTAGTTGAGCTCCCATATCTCCTCGATCCTTCCGAAGAATCTTTCCTTGACAGTAGCCTCATCATCGCCGTAGGATAGCATAGTTACTCCTGAGTTTTGAAATTCGCTAATCCTGTCCTTTTCCTCGGTGCTGAATCTGAAACCGCTGATGTCGTACGACTGATAGGTCATTACGTTCTGCCCGGGGCCCTGTGATAAGGAGAATATGAGTTTTTCATCTTCCGTAGATGGCGTTTTGCTCTTTGATTCAAAAGTTGCCTTTCTTGAACCAACGCGTGAAGGTGGAGTTGTGCTCTCTGATTACGTCTCCATTCTTCCTCTGTCGGCCCAGGTCGATGTAATTCTGCTCGATTAAGATTTTGTGCTCTTCCACCCAAGGTTCGATCAATTGTAAGTGTTGTAGCGCGACCCGGTGAGCCCTGTCGAAGTCGTCTTTTCGACCATGAACGCCGACAAAGAGTGAGCGGTAGCCCTCGCGGTGACCATATCCATTGAGCCTGCCGAGGTGCTTCCTGGTGGGCAGACCAACATCCTGGTTCTCGGTGCTTAGATAATTCTGGCAAAAGGAGATGCACTCGTAGGTTAGAAAGCCCTTGGCCATGCTTGCGTCTGGACGGGCCCTGTTGCGAACGTATCCTTTCATGACACCGTTCTGCCTTTCGAACGGCATCATGTAGTGCATGAACGTCGGCCCGAGCTGCCTGATGTCATCAACGACATGGAGAAGGAGATGCACACAGATATCAAAGAATGCGGGGGGAAGTAAATCTCGAGCTCGCATAGTATCAGCACGATCTCTTCCTGTAGCATGTCGAGCTGCTTCACGCCGATCGACTTCCTGTTGATGACGTCGAAAAAGTTGCAAAGGGCAAGCAGCGTATCTCGGACGTGCTCGTCCATTATCCCTCGGATCGCAACGGGAAGTATCTGCGTCATCAGCACGTGACAATCGTGAGACTTCATCCCGCTGAACCTCTTCTTCGTTGCGTCCAGATATCTGCTGATCTTCCCCGCGTAACCGTGAGGAAATTTGACTCCTAGGAGGCACCTGTAAAACTGCTCGAGCTCCTCCGGACTCATAGTGAAGCAGGCAGCGGGAAGCACCACCGTGTTCTTTTTTACCCTTTTGCGGCGACCTTGAGTCCCTTCCGTCTGATCATCATCATCATCATCGTCATCGGGGCCTGAAGATCTTTCCTGACACCAAGCCATTTCAGATCGTATCTTGCTTTCGTCCCATCCTTGCCCTTTTCTGGCATGTTGGAAAGAGTGCCAAGCAGACCTCGGTGACATTCTTCGTAATGTGCATCATATCGAGGCTATGTGGCGTCTTGAGGACCTTCCAGTACAAGTCGTGGAAAACAGCCCTCGCTTTCCATACACCCAGCAGCGGATCTACCTTCGGTCGTTTCTTTCCCGGCGCAGGGCACTCCTCCAATTTTCAACAGCTCGTCGATTTCTGTGCCGCTCCTCGGGCTCGGGGTCCTTCGGGCTCGTCCTTACCATTGAACAGGTCACCGCGTTTCCTCCACGGGTGATCCATGCGAAGCCACCTTCGAGCCCCTGGGTACACGGTTTTCGAAGACCCGGATTCCTTGGTAGCTGGAGATGCGGGGTCTTATCCATGCACCTGACACATGCGCAGAATCCGTGGCCTACCTGGGCCGATACATATGAGCAACCAGGATAGTCCTGCACCGTCGTGAGCAACGCGGCTCTCATGGAAATAATCTCCAGTGTATGCATCCCACGTACGGGCTGGCGTCTCCCACAACGTGGCTAACTCCTCTTTCAACAGCGCGAGATACAGATGTATGTCGACACCTGGTTGTTTCGGCCCCTGAATGAGAATACTCATGTGTATGTACCTTTGCTTCGTGCACAGCCACGGGGGAAGGTTGTAAGGCCATACAAACACGGGCCAGGTGCTGTGCGCGCTACTCTGGTTGCCGAACGGATTGAGTCCATCGGTGCTCATACCCAGCCTGACGTTCCTTGCGTCGCCCCCGAAATTTTCGAAGGCGTTGCCCAATGCTTCCCACTGGCTAGCGTCTGAAGGGTGTGTCAGGATCCTGCCCTTCTCCGGATCTTCTTCGGGCTTCTCCCTTTCCGCGTGCCATTGCATGAGCTTTGCTTCCTTAGGGTCCACGAAGTACCGCTGCAGACGGGGAGTGATAGGAAAGTACCATACCACTTTTCGAGGAACTTTCTTGGTCCCAGTACTCTTGTACCGTCCTTGGCCGCACACCGGACATGTGGTTATGTCCTTGTACTCGCCCCGATAAATTGCGCAATCATTGATGCAGGCGTGGTATTTAACGTGCGGCAGGTCAAGAGGGCACACGACTTTCTTGGCATCCTCGATACTAGTTGGCAATGTGTTCCCCTCGGGAAGACGATCGTGCATGAATTTCAAGTTCTTGGTGAAGCTCACGTCGGTCCATCTGTTCTCCGCCTTCATCTCCAGAGCATCAAGCGTTACTTGCAAGCGCGTATCCTGTGGTCGGCACCCAGGATACAACGGAGTCTTCCCGTCTATCTCCATTTGCGCCAGCTTGGCTTTCTCTCTGGCTGCAGCTCTGATGTTGCTCGTCTCCTTGAGGAGCAGTTCTTGAACATGAGAGTCCTGCAAGGCCGACATTAGCGGGTTCTGCGTGTTCGCGTCTTCTCCACCACCATCTACTCCTTCATCATGACCATCTTGCCCGCCGACATCTCCTTCGTCCTGATAACCATGTCGGGAGACTCTTCGTCTTCTCCCCGGCCGCCCTCGTCTTCATGCGCACCATTTGCTGTCGGCGCCTCGTTTAAGCCTAGCATGAAACCGCGCCTGAGCAGGTGATCCTCCAATTGTCCGGAATCAGGGTCGATCCACCTCTCGAGTTTGCAATTTTGACACGGACATCTTATCTGGCGCCTGTTGCACCGAATCATTTCCGCCTTCGCTTCTTCCTTGTATCTACTGACTCGACCGGAGCTCATGTTGACGACCATGGTTGCCTACGCGGTATACAAAGAGCAGAAACGAGAAACGAATCACACATGCATGTTCGACGGAAAAATTCGGCATGACTTTCTTGAAAGTAGGACGTATGGGTGGTGCAAAAATTTGCCGAAATGGAAATTAATCAACATTTCGGCAAACATCCATGCACCACGCCGGCACAAGCAACAAAAAAAAGTTTCTTCCAGACCAATTCATGCACAACACATAAGCTTCATGTATAATCATCGTCATGCCATCATGCAAACTTCACCTATAACATACAAACATCCACACACCGCCGGCCACACAAAACATGCATATGCATGTTCATCCAACTTTCTTCACCTAGTAGATTCGTTGTCGAGTCGATGAGAGAGAGAGTGTGTGGTGTTGGAGAGAGAATAGGAGAAAAAAAAGAAGTATTTGGGAGAGGAGGAGAGTGTATATGGAGGCTCTCCCCAAGCACTCACCAAATATCTATCAAAAAAGTAGGCTTAACTACAATAAATGGAGAAAAGTATGGCCAAAATTGGATGGGAGAGAGGAGGAGGACGAGTTAGGTGGGGGGGAATGAAGGAGAAGGGACAATGGGGGTGGTAGGTAGGGGAAGCTGCCTTTTTATAGATCTGGAACACATATTCTGTGGCGCATGCATCCCCATGCGCTACAGAATATGTCCTTTCTATGGCGCATCAAACCAGGTGCGCCACAGAATACTTCATTTCTGTGGCGCACCCTGACCCATGCGCCACAGAATGTCCATGAACCCAATTATTGGGGGCAGGGCCCACCTTATTTCTGTGGCGCATGGATCTTGATGCGCCACAGAAAAGCATGTTTCTGTGGCGCATCCAGACGCATGCGCCACAGATATGTGTGCTGGGCCTCGAATTCAAACGTGGGTGGTGGGGCCCACGGTATTTCTGTGGCGCACCGTACTGAATGCGCCACAGAAATGTGATATTCAGTGGCGCATGGATGTTTGATGCGCCACAGATATTTGTGGCGCACCACTAGTGATGCGCCACTGAAAAAGTTATGTGGCGCACCGCAAAAAGGTGCGCCATAAAAAGGGGATCCACCTATAGCTAGTTTCCTAGTAGTGTGACCTCCCCCTTCTCATCGTGACCTTCGTTCTCCTTTTATAGGCTAAGGGGTTACCACAGGTTGGTCACGCGAGAGAACTCACTTTCGTGGGCATTGGATCCCAAAAGAAGGTGATAGAAGCCTGGAGGAATGTACGCTTCAACGTTGCTGCCCATTTGCGACCCTAAGCACGCTCGCATGGTGCGCTGGAAAGTCGCACCTGCGTTCTTGAGTCCGAAGGGTATGCGGGTGTAGCAGTAGTAGCCATCCGGTGTGATGAATGTTGTATTTTTGTCATCTTCCAAAGACATCTTGATTTGCTGGTAGCCCGAGAAGGTGTCTAGGAAGCATAGCAGGTCCCATCCTGCTGTGGAGTCCACTATCTGGTCGATCCGAGGCAGAGGAATGGATCCTTCGGACATGACTTCTTAAGGTCGATGAAGTCCACACACAACCTTTTCTTGTTGCTGCCAGGCTTGGGCACAACGACTGGGTTGCCACCCTAGTCAGATGCGGAACAGCCTTGATCACCTTTACTTTCTTTAGTTTCTCAAGTTCAGACACGATGAAATCTTTCTTTTTCCTTTCCTTGCCGCCATACTTTCTTCTTCACGGGGCGGGCATCCATGCTGACCGCCAATTTGTGTTGTATCACCTCCCTAGGGACCCCGGAAGTTGCCTCACCGGTGCATCATGGAGGAGACTGCTGCTTTCAATGAGTTGAGTCTCGGTGCGGGTGTTGAGACCCGGGACCGTGACCAGCTTTTTCTTCGGTGCCATGGCCGCAGTTGACGGCGACGGAGCTGATGGAGATGAAGAGGAAGATGACTTGTACGCTAGCGCCCCCTACCTGGCGTGCCAGATGTCGCGAGAGCTCATCCCCTCGCGTCCCTTCCAACTTTGCCAAAAACCTTTCTCCCTCTTTACTCCTCCGTTAGAGCCCTCCTCCATGGACGAGCTTCTTCCCGAGAACTAGCTCACGCCTTTCTCGCCGGACCAAGGGACCCTTGAGTCCATCATTTCTACTCACCGCTCAGGAGTTATGCCGTCCGCGAGCGTTTCTTCCTTCTTGGCTCCCCCCAGCCCCAATCCTGACGAGATCGGATCAGGGCTGTGGACACCATCGTTGGTGACCGCCGAAGACATCGTCGAGCTTGTGAGGTATGGGCTGCTGCCGTCTGACCACGGGCGGAGCATCTGCCCCAAGACTTCTCGACCACTTTTACTGCGGTGATGGATTCCCTCTTTCCTCGTTTGTGGTAGAGGTCTTAGAATACTTCAAGATCTAGCTCTTTCATCTCCTCCGCAATTCTGTCACTTTCCTCGCCATTTTTGAGCACCTCTGTTGAACCGTGCTCAAGGCAGTGCCAACCTTGAATCGGTTCCTTCACTACTATCAGTTGAAACCGGTTGGTGGTAAAGCAAAAAACCGGGTCTACGGGTCAGCCTACCTGGTCCTCCGCTCTGGCGGCCGGGAGACTGAGTATATCCCTGTATCCCAAAAGGGCTCATGGAACCTGTCGGCTGCCCGCTGGGTAATTGGTGCTCCGGAGAAAGGATTTCCCCTCTTCAAGAACTGTTCTGCTAAGGTTCTAAGTCAGTGGACGGCTTCTTGCAATCCTACGACGGACTCCCTGCAACTGGCCAAGCGAATCAAGATCTTGGGAATGCAGGGTATTACTGGTGCTCGGGTAGCTGCTGATTGCTTCCGGCGACGGATTATTCGCCGCGTGCGCATCTGGACGGTGCCAACGGCAAACTGGGTGAGCGTCACATTGCTACTCCTTATTTCTTCTTTTCTGCATTTCGCTGAACTCACTACTAGAGAAATGATTTTTAACGACGGTATATGTGGTCGTTAAAAGTCCAAATGTGGTCGTTAAAAGTTATTAACGACCACAATTCAGTGGTCGTTAGTTGTCGTTATAGGCTGCGTCGTTAAAAGTAATAACGACCACGTACTTTAGCCCCGTTTTTTTTCTAACGACGGAATGATGTGTGGTTGTTAATTGTGAGGTAACAACAACCACAATTTTTGTATTAACGACCACTTTTGTCATCGTTAAAAATATTTCCGTGGTCAATATAGGATCATTACCAACCATTTTATATATTTTTTTTTTGACCAGCAAAATCGTAGGGGAAACCCCCACGGTTAATTTTCCATTTTCAATATCAACCACCCGGCATCCTAAAATAGGACCCAGGCCGAGTTCAAACAAGTAGATTACATTAGTACAGAAGGGTTGAGAGAATCAACCCTACGAAGGGAAAAATAAAAACCTAGAAAAAAAAACTTAGATCGACGAAACCCAATCTAACAAAAGATCCTTTTTGGTGGGCTTCACCCGATGGGAAGTCAAGAGAATATCCTTCTTAAAACGTCCTTTCCACCTTGCAAAACTTTGTCTTTGATTTTCGAAGATGAACAAGTTTCTCTCTTTCAAGATGTTCCACGCTGCTGTGACTATTACTTCCATGAAACAGGGACCGGGAAAGGTATCCTTCGCCGCATCAAACGCCTCTGAAATAGTGTCAGCCCTCGACCAAGTTATCTGCAGGTGATCCCAGCACCTGGAGGCAAAACTACACTGAAAACAGAGATGATCTCTCGTTTCTAAAGTATCTGAAGCACACAAAACGCAGTTTGGGCCCGAGTTTAAATGCCAATGTTTCCTTATCATCATGTCTCTTGTGTTGATCCTATCGATAATCATCAACCAAGCAAAAACTCTCAGTTTTGGAATACACCTGCTCTTCCATAGCTGTCGAAAGACGCCTTGGGCTGGTATCCCCTGAAATAGGAATCTATAGTAACTTGTAGAGGAGTAAACTCCTTTATTCAACGAATATGTCCATTTATCAGTGCTTAACCGAACCGAGTTCCTGACACAACCTCAACACTATCTTGGAACCCATCAAATTCCACATAGGCCTGTTGCGACATGGGGAGGAAGAACAATTGAGCAAGGTTTTCCACCTGTAGTGCTTTTTCGACTGAAATATCCTTGTCCAACGCAAAAGGATAGAGCCTTTCAAATTTAATTGCCAACAGCTCGTTGCCGTCCCATTTATCTTTCCAGAGTAAAATAGAATTTCCAGGACCAGGGACACACGAAGTGACACCTCTATATTGGAAGGACAGCGCACAAATCTCTTTCCACCAAAATGAGCCCACCTTCGGAGAAGCATGAGGAACCTTCTCAGAGTAGTAGGAATGCCAAATCAGGTCCACCCAAGGGATGTCCGCCTGTTCATGAATTTGTCCATGTGCTTAAGCAACAATGCATCATTCTGTAACTCCAAATTAAGAACTCCCAGCCCCCCCCTTTTCTTTAGGTAGACACATTGTCTCCCAAGCCACCAGAGCCTGAGACTTTTCATCCCAATCTCCCTTAGCCCAAATACAATGCCTTCGTGCTCTATCAAAAAATTTATTGCTGTTTTTTGGATTTTCAGCGTGCACATATAAAATGTGGGTAGCACGGAGAGAACCGAATCCACATATGTTAATCTACCATCATATGTCAAGAATCTAGAGCAAGCATTCAGCCTCCTTTCCATACTGTCCATTAGAGGGGACAGATCTTGAATGGTGGGTTTGGTGGTTCCAAGGGGTAGGCCTAGATAGGTGAAAGGCATTCCAGCAATTTGGCACTCTAAGATAGCTGCCAATTGAGTGGCCAAGACATCAGGGCAGTTTATCGGAATCATATTAGATTTCTGAAAGTTCACTTTCAAACCTGTAGCATCCGCAAATTGATTTACAAAGTTCTTAAGCAAATGGACCTGGTTTGGGCAAGCCTCTAGCACCACAATAGTGTCGTCGGCATACTGAATCACAGGAAAATTATGGTTTGGAATCGGCACAGGAGCATTCAAATTCCCATGATGGAACTGATAGTTGATCATCGTTTGGAATAAATCAGTTGCGCCTACATACAACAGAGGGGATAACGGATCACCTTGTCTCACCCCACGCTTGCATTCAAATTTATTTCCGGCCACACCATTGAGTAAAACCGCTGAGGTACCAGTTTTCAGAATATTTTCAATCCACTGCGACCATTTCTCATCATAACATTTTAGCTGCAAAATCTTCAGAATTGTTGTATGCTCCATCATATCAAATGCTTTGGAAATATCAATCTTGAACAAAATGATTGGCTTCTTAGATTGTTTGCATTGAAAAATATACTCAAAGGCCCATGCTAGGCAAATCTGGTTGTTCTAGTCTTCAGAAAACCATATTGGTTTTTATGAACCGTTCACAATATTTTGGACTCTAATCTGTTAGCCAACAATTTGGTAATGATCTTGAGGCTAATATTCAGAAGAGAAATTGGTCTAAAATCATTAGGACCGACTGGAGCATTTACTTTAGGGATCAGGGTGATCAATGAATCGTTGATATTCTCAAGGCTCAGCAGTCCTTTCTGAAAGTCCATGCACAATCTATAAAAATCATGTTTAATGATATTCCAGCAACTCTTAATAAATTTTCCTTTAAATCCATCCGGCCCAGGGGCTTTATCCACTGGCATATGTGCAATTACTCCATCAATTTCCTTTTCAGTGAAATCCACTGAAAGCTCACCAAGTCCATCAATCGGAGTGATCAGGTTCTCAAGCTCTGAAGGGAACAATATAGGCTTATTCTGACCCAGTCTGTCCTTATAAGCAGTGAATAACATTGCTGCCTTTTCATTGTGTTCCACCACCTCCCTGCCATCAGGCAAAATAAACTTTGCAATGTTGTTTTTTCTATATCGTATAGTGGCCATGGAGTGGAAGAAAGAGGTATTTTCATCTCCTAACTTTGCCCATCTGATGGTGCAGCGAATTCTCCAGATATCTCTTTTACAGTTAGTGAGATGTAACTATCTGTCCTTGATAATTCTTCTAAAGTTCCACTCCGAGATATGCAATTCGCGAGCCTCCTCAAATTCATCCAGCATAATAATTATTTTATTGCAATTCTCAATACAGAAATCTATCTATGATAAGTTACCACTCCATTTTCCGAGTGCTTGTCTCAACAGCTTAAGCTTGGATGTGATAGTTTTAGCCGCATTCCCATGGACTTGGATATCCCATATTCGCTGCACTAAATCCATAAATCCCGGCTGTCTAATCCAATAATTTTCATATCGGTAAACCTTAGCCTTTGGGATTTTAGTACCAATATTAATGACAGAGGGAATGTGGTCAGAGACTGGTCGAGCAAGAGGATTCACCACTGTATTTGGATAAACCAGGGTCCAGTTAGTGGATGTAAAGAACCAATCCAGTTGTACCAACAGAGGGTTTTGCTGCATATTACTCCAAGTGTATGCCCTCCCCTTAATGGGCAGCTCAATCAAACCCACATGACTGATTAGGTCAATAAAAATATTAATGTCGTTCAAGTTGGCTCCTGGTTTGTTTCTGCTATCAACATATCTATAGAAGTTGAAATCCCCTAGCAGAATCCAATTTTCATCATCTGAGATATCCAAGTTGTATAACCAGTTCACAAAATCACTCCTCCGAGGTTCAGTACATGGGCCATAAACATTAACCAAAGTGAAGATTTCAGAGTTCATTGTGGAGGTGAAAGACAGTACTACTCCAAACGATTCTTGCAGCGCTATTGTTCTAGAAAAAACTGAACTATTCCACAAATCCAGGAGACCTCCGGAAGCCCCATTAGCTGGAACACACACAAAACGATCAAACCTCTTTGGAGCAAACTTACGAATTGTGGCATTATCAAAAGAAGCCATTTTTGTTTCTTGCAAACAAATAATAGAGGCAGAACTCTCCTCAATTTTTTGTCTAATGGGAGGCCACTTCTCATCAGCATTTAAACCACGAATATTCCAGCATAAGATATTCCAAGGCCTTACGGCATCAATAAAGGTAGACATGAGGTTGCAAGTGGGTTATTAATATTATTTTCTAAATGTATTTTTAAATAAAAGCTCAGTTACATTGAACGCACAACTGACTTTTCTGACATTATAAGTTCTTTCTGCTGCAATCTTTTCAGCAAATTAATAGACGTCCATGAATTTGTTCTTTATCTTGCGAATCTTCACCTAATAATAAAATCACTAAGTCTTCCGCGGCTTGGTTTGGTACGTCATCCGATTTTCCACTAAATTTGTAAATAATTACCCACCTATACAAAGTAAAAAAAAAGTTTCAACCTCCGGAAAAAATAGGTTGACCTCGTCGTCGTTCCCCTTTCCTCCTCCTCTACATCCTTCGTCAAACCCCAAGGGGAAGCAACCGTCACCGACAACGACTGAATCCCCATCGTGCTGCCCCTTGCCGTGGCTCCGCTCACCGGCCGTGGGGTCTGCTCGCCGACGCGCTCCACCACGCACCATCCCCGCTCGGCGCGCTGCGCCCCAGCACGTCACTTGTAGCCTCGCTCCACCCAAACACGTCCCTGCTCACCGGCGAGCTCCACCACGATCTGTTGCTCGCCGTCTTGCTATGCGCCAGCAACCTCCGCCCCGATCCCGCCGTAGTCTGCCCGCCCGCCGGCAGTCTTTTCGTCGAGCTGTCGCTTGTGCTCACGCGGCTGCTGCCGGCTGCCCTGCGGCCTGCGCCCTTGACCCGTTTTCGACTGAACTGTAGTCGCGGTCGCTGCTTGGCCACATGGGGATGCAGACATGACGGTAGAGCGCTGGATGGCTGGAGCCAAGTATGCAGACATTGGAATGTGCAGACATGTGGCGTGTCGATGGAGAAAGTATCGGGTTAAAATCATGTTTAAAAGTTACAAAAGATCTCAATAAAAATGCGTTACGCTGGGAAGATAGAGTTCTATAGACATGCAAATTTGCAAGTTGCAACTCAAAATTGTTTAGAAATTATGAAAATGACAAATTCCGCAATGAATAGTAACAAATTTTACTATTCATTGCTGAACTACTATTTATTGCTGAATAACTACTATTTATTGCTGAATTTGTCATTTTCATAGCTCCTAAATGAATTTGAGTTTCAACTTGCAAATTTGTATGTCTATAGAACTCTACCTTCCTAATATAATGCAACTTTGTTTTGTTTAGAACTTTTAAATATGGTTTTTTCGTGGTTTTCACCGGTTTCCAGTGAAAGTTGGTCTCCACTGGATATTCTCTCGTGTCGATGAAGGCTTTGCCTTATTTCTTTGTTGATTTGACGGCATGTTCATAGAGAGACTGTTCACGCCCTATATATAAAAATAAAAATAAGATTCGCTTACAAATTGCGATGGCTAGAAACATCCAAATGCTGGCCACGCCCTATATATAGAACATTCCACGCCACCAAGTAATCAACTTAACTTGAGAAACTAGGTAGGTGGTTGTCGAGCTCCAAGATGGCAACGATGCTCACCATGAAGCTCCTCGTCGATTCCAGCCCGCCGCGGCCACGCGTGGTGTTCGCGGAGGCCGGAAAGGACGCTGTGGACTTCTTCTTCGCCCTCCTCGCCATGCCGTCCGGCACGGCTGTGAAGCTACTGGGAAAGGAGTCCATGGTTGGCTGCATCGGCAACCTCTACACCAGCGTCGAGAAGCTTGACGACCCCTACGTCCAGCCCGGCGCTGCCAAGGACGCCATGCTAATTCCTACCGTGCTGTCCCCTGCTGCGAACCCCAACAGATCCCTCTTCCGCTTGCCGGAGCCGTCCCAAAAAAAATACTTCAGATGCGGCGGCTATAGCTACTACAGCTGCCGCAACTACGTGACGGAAGAGAGAGGTGCTCGGTGCCCGTATTGTGGAAGCCAGATGTTGGCGGATGCCCAGTATGTGCCGCCCGAGTCTGAAGCGAAAGGGTTGGTGCAGGGCGGCATGGTGGTTTACACGGTGACGGACGACCTCAAGATATTTCCCATGTCAAACATCTCCAGCATTGCGCTGCTCAACACCGTCCCGGTGAGGGACCTGGGTGCGCTCCAGGAGAAGACCGTGCAGATCGGGTACAAGGAGGTGACCACTGTCTCTCAATTCACATGCATTTTCTACCATTTTTTCCTATGGAACTGTCAATTGTGTTTTTTGTTCCATAATGCATTTGCAGGGTGTGGAGATTCTCAGGACCTCGCTGCAGTCCAAAACCGTCCTAACTGATGTTTTCCTTGGCAAGAAGACTTAACTTGGTTGAACAAACGTACGGCTGATGATATGAATCCCTCAGATAGCGTACGTGCTTGAGCAGCCAGCCTTGAATCGTGTGGACGTGTACGTAGATTGGACTATGTACGTTGCTAGCTTGCTTTAATAATCATCCGGTTGTTACGTCCTTTCTTGGTGCTTGTAGTACTAATGCTACTCCACTATATAATATATATCCATGCTTCTAGTACTATTAGCTGGCCCAACAACCACCGAGCACAACAAGTATCGGGATGTCGGCAAAGAGAATGCCGATTATTTTCTGCCAGCACTTGGCAAAATAAAGCGGCTAACGGAGAGGGACACGTGGCACTGATCTTTTCCGAGTGTCGGGCGCGCACACTCGGTACAACAAGTCGACCAGAAGCTGACACATGCCCCCTCGTTGCCGAGTGCATTTTCCAATACTCGGCATCTATGTTTACCGAATGTATTTCCCATACTCGGCGTAACTATTTGCGGAGGGTCGGCACTCGGTAAACAGCCTTTTTCCCGCGCAGTCCCAGGTGCTGCCACGTGGTGCTGCCTTTCCCGAGTGTTTCTTTCACACTCGCCAAAGCTTGTTCCTAGGTACGAAAAAATGGTCCCGGGTTGCTCCTATGCCGATTGTTTTTTGCCCCATTCGGCAAAGTCTGTTTCCAGGTGTAAACAATGGTCCTAGGTCGCTCCTTTGATGAGTGTTACACCCGGGCCGAGTGTAACACTGGGCAAAGGCCCCCTTTTTCCAAATTTTACTGCTTTTTGACACATCCCTGCAATTAAACAAAGTTTATATCTATATTCACAGTTTTTCAATTCAGCACAACACTACAGGAAAACGCCCAGCTGCCGACGGCCAAATGTATGCCGACGGCTTTTTATCGGGGCCGTTGGCATACAGGCGCTAAACCGAGGGCTGAATAAATACCATCGGCAACTACTCTATACACCGACGGTTTTGTCCGGGCGGCCATCGGCACCACACTATACGCCGAGGGCGGCCTTCGGCATAGGTCTAACCGTCGGCAAACTTGCCTGCAGCCGTGTGCCAGCCTAACGGCGCTAAACATATGCCGGCGGCTTGTTTCTTTTCTTGGTTTATTTTATTTCCTAAGTACTTAATGGTGTTTGCTAATTTTTCTTTGCATGCTACTGTTATTTCCTGCGACTATATACATAAAATGACACAAATGACAAGGTTTTCATTTTTTTAAATTTCTTAATTACGCTCAAATGTGATCTCACATATTCATAAAAGGGTGGTTAAAGGGTTAGGGCTTCGCCCGAAACGGTTCTCCGGAGCATCGGAATCCCACCAAAACCTAGGTGGTGCCCTAAGATATGTATATAAGTGTGGTGTGAGGTGGAGAGTGTCAAGATCCAACTCCGAGGTGTGACCCGCTTCACGGACAACACTTGCTACTTAGAATGGTTCTGCACTTCTAGTGCAAAAATTCCCACTTCGGATGCACCAGAGGGAATCTTGTGATAACATGTGGTCAAAGCTTGCTTTCCATATTCCTATGTCCTATCCTAACACAACCAAGCAAAAAAGGTACATTGGTCTACCCCCTTCCGACGCCCATGGAAGGGGTAGACGACAAGGTTGACCGCGCAGTCAACGGCTTAGGGTTTCACCCGAAACGGTGCTCCAGAGCGTCGGAATCCCACCAAAACCTAGGTGGTGCCCTAACGTATGTATACATGTGTGGTGGGAGGTGGAAAGAGCCAAGATCCAAGTCCGAGGTGTGACCCACTTCACCGACATCACTTACTCCCTAGTAAGGGTTTGCACTTAGAGCTCGAAACTCCCCCTTCGAGTCAACCAGAGGGAATCTTGTGACAACTTGGCCTAAATTTTAGTTTTCCATGTATGGCCCACACTAACACTACCAAGCAAAAAATTCCATTGGTCTACCCCCTTTCGACGCCGGTGGAATGGGTAGATGACACAGTTGACTTCCGATCAACGGATTTGGGTTTCGCCCGAAGTGGGGGCTCCAGAGCATCAGAATCCCCAAAACCTAGGTGGTGCCCTAACATATGTATAAAAGCGTGGTGGGAGGTGGAAAGAGCCAAGATCCAACTCCGAGGTGTCTTTCACTTGATTACATGTTTGCGATGACATACCGTAGGCTCGACTGGATGAAGAAATGAGATGGAGGGAGGAGGCCAAGCTCAATATGCAGCGAATGCAAGAGACCTTGGCTCTACAGCAGGCAACCTTCGAGGCGAGGTTCGCATCATACGATTCCCGCTTCGCGGTAAGT
Source organism: Poa pratensis (assembly GCA_947311845.1). Taxonomy (NCBI): domain Eukaryota; kingdom Viridiplantae; phylum Streptophyta; class Magnoliopsida; order Poales; family Poaceae; genus Poa; species Poa pratensis. Next base: position 1,547,117 of record CAMZMU010000100.1, read on the forward strand.
TCTTGCCCATAATAGCTAAGACGAAGTTTTAATTCCATTCATCTATGCTAGAACATGTAAAATTACCTCCTTAAGTTGGGTTTGCAGAGGCTTGATGCTATGAGCGGTGACTTTGTAAGTTGTCTTGCAACTATTCAATCATTCATCTTACCGTCTCATGCTTACCGTCTAATGCGAATGCATACAGGTTAATCCATTGGCTCGATCCAACAATGTGCCGCTAGGTGGAGCTAGAGCTGCACATGGGCATGGAAGCCCAACGACGCCATCGACTGGCCCTTCGAGCTCCAGGAGGCTATGACTCTAGGTTAGTTCTCCTTTGCTTGTGCTTCTCATGCTTGTAGGTTTCTATAGATATACATCATGCTTGTATACTAATGCTTGTAGGTTTCTATACATATACATCATGCTTCTATTCTTATCACAATACATATACATCATGGCTGAATATCTTGTAGGTTTGTAAACTCATGCTTTTACTTTTGATACTTGTAGGATTGCATCGAGGACGCCTTCGTCGTTGTGGACTACATGCATCGAGAATGCCTTTGTTGTTTGGAACTTGTGAACTAATGTTTGATGGATTTGAACACAAGTTAGGTGTAAATTAATGTTTGGAACTTTGTAAAGTCATGTTTGATGTGCTTCCAAACTTTTATATGTGTGCCATGTGTGCTGAATTGAAAAACTGTGAATATATAAAAACTTTATTTAATTGCAGGGATGTGTCAAAAAGCAGTACAAATTTGGAAAAAAGGGGCCTTTGCCGAGTGCTACACTCGGCAAATATGCCTTTTTGGTCATTTGCCGGGTGTAACACTCGGCAAAGGAGCGACCTAGGTCCATTTTTTACACCTGGAAACAGCCTTTGCCGAGTGGGGCAAAAAACACTCGGCAATGGAGCAACCTGGGACCATTTTTTCGCACCTGGAAACAGCCTGCCGTGTGTGGAAGAAACACTCGGGGAAGGCAGCACCACGTGGCAGCACCGGGGACTGCGCCAGAAAAGGATGTTTACCGAGTGCCGACACTTAGCAAATAGTTACCCCGAGTATAGGAAATACATTCGGTAAACATAGATGCTGAGTATTGGAAAATACACTCGGCAACGAGGGGACACGTGTCAGCTTCTGGTAGACTTGTTTTGTCGAGTGTGCGCGCCCGACACTTGGAAAAGATCAGCGCCACGTGTCCCTCTCCATTTCCATCGGACGGCCGTCAGCCGCTTTATTTTGCGGAGTGCTGGCAGAAAATACTCGGCATTCTCTTTGCCGAAATCCCGATATTTGACACTCCGCAAATACTCAATATTTTTCTCCTGCTAATCAAGCTGGGGACATATACTTATCAATATCTTGGGTGAAAAAATGATTGTCCAGTGATCGATGTATCTGTCCTTAATTTTCTTGCATCTAACCGTCGTTTTCTTCCTATTTGATTCCATGATTAACATTAATTTTTATTTGGTTGCCAGCATTTTCTGTAAACTGCTAGCCTTATATTTCATTAAGGCTAATATTTTTTTGCTCTTGTAATTAAGTTTTCCGAGTGTGGCACTCGGCATAGCACCAGGAGCTAAGCCGAGTGCCACACTCGGCATATATCCCAGCCAGGGGTGCCTAGATCATGCCACATGGTAGAGGTATGCCGAGTATGGCACTCGACATAGCACCAAGAGCACTCGGCATACCTCTGCCGCGTGGCACGATCTGGGTCACCCTCGTCAGCTGGTTGCTGAAGGCGATGGACACGATTGCCGAGTGTAACGGCACTCAGCAAACCGAGTTTAATGATATTTGTTTGTGAGCTTGCATATATTTTGCATATATTTTGGTTATTGAAGATTAATTGATCTTAATCATTTTTGTAGAGTTGAGAACTTGAGGAACACCAATCTGTTCTTTTTAAAATTCTCACATGCTTTCTTTTGATGATACCTTGAGTTACCTCAAGCTTCGTTATATGACTAAGAACACAAACTACAATTAACCAAAATACATTGTTCTTTTTTTACAACTCATACTAGCATTTGATGGTACTTACTCTTCGATGAACTGAAAATAAGGTTAAAGGGAATGCTAGTAAAACTGGTATAATTTATTAGAAGGCATGTTAAAAAATAGTTACTATAGTGGAGTAGCATGTTAAACTGGTATAATTTATTAGAACTGCCAGCTAATAGTACTAGCAGCATGCATATATTATATAGTGGAGTGGCATTAGTACTACAAGCACCAAGGAAGGACGTAACAACCGGATGGTTATTAAAGCAAGCTAGCAAGCAACCGGATGGTTATTAACGTACATAAACCAAGCTACGTACACGTCCATACGATTCAATGCTGGTAGCTCAAGCACGTACGCTATCTGAGGGATTATTCATATCATCAGCCGTACGTTGTTCAACCAAGTTAAGTCTTCTTGCCAAGGAAAACATCAGTTAGGACGGTTTTGGACTGCAGCGAGGTCTTGAGAATCTCCACACCCTGCAAATGCATTATGGAACAAAACACACAATTGACAGTTCCATAGAAAAAAATGGTCGAAAGTGCATGTGAATTGAGGACAGTGGTCACCTCCTTGTAGCCGATCTGCACGGTCTTCTCCTGGAGCGCACCCAGGTCCTTCACCGCGACGGTGCTGAGCAGCGCAATGCTGGAGATGTTTGACATGGGAAATATCTTGAGGTCGTCCGTCACAGTGTAAACCGCCATGCCGCCCTGCTGCTCCAACCCTTTCGATTCTTGGGTCACAGACTGGGAATCCGCCAACATCTGGCTTCCACAGGAAGGGCACCGAGTACCTCTCTCTTCCGTCACGTAGCCTAAGAGGGATCTGACGTAGCGGAAGAGGGATCTGTTGGGCTTCGCAGCAGGGGACAGCACGGTAGGAATTAGCATGGTGTCCTTGGCAGCGCCGGGCTGGACGTAGGGGTCGTCAAGCTTCTCGACGCTGGTGTAGAGGTTGCCGATGCAGCCAACCATGGACTCCTTTCCTAGTAGTTTCAGAGCCGTGCCGGACGGCATGGAGAGGAGGGAGAAGAGGAAGTCGACAGCGTCCTTTCCGACCTCCGCGAACACCACGCGCGGGCATGGCGGGTTGGAATCGACGAGGAGCTTCATGGTAAGCGTCGTTGCCATCTTGGAGCTCAACAACCACCTACCTAGTTTCTCAGGTCAAGTTGATTACTAGGTGGAATGGAATGTTCTAATATATATGGCGTGGCCAGCATCTGGATGTTTCTAGCCACCTACAACTCCAAAATAATGTATTAACATCAGTGTTTGAGAAACAATAATATATTTCTATATTTATTAAAATATCAGAATTTACTAAAATAATTTGCTAGTGCGCCTGCACTGGTTAATGGCTAGTTAAACAAGTGGAGTGGCCATTTCATTTTGCGGGGCTAGATTTGTTGTCTTACATCATTCATTATGAGTTAGTATTTATATATGATATTCTAATAGAGTTCGGTAACTAGAAACATCTCACATTGTATCACCGGGATTAACTTTGTTAATTTGGAGAAGTTTTAGATTCAAATATGCAGGTGCCTATAATATCATTATTGGTCTTTTCTGACTACATAGATGCCTCTGATATCTTTGCATGAGACAATGATGCATTATTTCACTGAGTATGGCGTTTTTGGCCCGAGACAAGTGGAAGGAGGAGGAGATTGTGAAGATGCTGAGGTCAAATGTCTTGCTCGCCGACAAATTCCTGCTGAGCTTCGACGAGTTCTCGCCTCTGCTGGACATCTTGGTGACATTTCCGGTGAATGTAACAGAGCAGCTCACCACTTAGTTCCCGCCGGGGACATTTCCGGTGAATGTAACTCTCGGCCTGCTTTCCTGCCCATGCAAGAGCAAAAGTTTCTTTTTCTATTTCCAGTCAAACAATTTTCGTAGTTTCATTGGCTGTGCAACTTCGGTATTTTCTGCTATTCTTCAGTGCTAAAACGCCTGCGTGGCTAGCTGATGTGTTGACGTGCGTGTTGCTAATTGTACCATTAAAAATCAAATAAACAAGATTAGTGATCCAGATGAATGATCACGGATGAAATTTACATTATTTTATTTGTCCATGGATTTGATTTGACGGTTATGTGCACTTTTGTCTTAATTCAATGGGGTTCATTTTTTATCTCTCTGGTCACGTCTTGGATGGGCATCTCAAGATTATCATTCTACGTTGTTATCGACGTCTCCTAGTGGAGCATGATTTAAGCTTATGATCAATTGCCAAATCTCTAACCCTTCTCAACCTCCTTTTCACGGAGGTCCACACCTCCATGGCGGTCATGAAGCCTCGTCTCAGTGAACGTCATCGACGAGGAAAGATCCCAGTGCATAGAGTACTCACATAAGGCGGACCTGATCACTTTGCAAATCTGCACCGATGTCTTCTTTGTACGACCGAGGGAACTACTCTATGCATGCGATTCTCTGGACTCCTACACTTCTACGCATGCACGCACTAGTAGAAACAAGGCCTTTGGTCCAGAGCCCCATTTGGCTCTAGTCCCGGATGGGCTTTGGACCTGGACTAGAGGGGGGCACTAGTCCCGGTTCAACGGCTATGAGGCCACACTGGACTAGTCACGGGTCGAACGGGACCTCTAGTCCCGGTTCGTAATACGAACCGGGACTAGAGGGGTTGTGGCAACCGTTCGCCTGGCGCGAGACCCTTTAGTCCCGGTTGGTGGCTCAAACCGGGACTAAAGGGTCTAAACCGTTCGCCTCCCGCCCGTTCGCGCGATCAAAACAGGGGAAAACAATAGCTACAGTAACCGCCGCCATTTCTGTAGTTCGTCTCCCTCTCTCCTCTCTTCTTCCCCGTCTCCTCCACCATGAATCCACCGATCACTCCCTACGGGAAGGTGCTCGCACATGGCACGACCTATCTCAATGTCGTCTACACGAACGACAGCGCCAAGGTGCCGGATTTTCTTTCCGATTTTCGAGTATTGGCTTGAAGAGGAGGAAGACAACAACAATAAGTTCATGGGCCTTGATCTCGAGTACATGGCCGATTAAAGAGATGTTGCCGTCATCCAACTTTGTTTCAAGAAACATGTCATGGTCTTCCAGTGGGCAAGGTAATACGAAACTTGTTATAGTTTTAATTGAGGCTTTTCTTTGATTAATTCATAGGATAGGATAGCAACATCCATGTCCATTTGAATCCTATGGGAAGAGCAATTCCTCTTTGATTGTAGTGAAAGAATTTAGGGGCTTCTTTTGATTCTCATATGCGGATAGGAAAATTGTATAGGATAGCAACATGTCCATTTGAATCCTATGGGGAAAAGTTTATTATAGTACTTGGCCAAAATAAATATATATACTTGTCATGATTCTTATTATACATACTTGTGCCGAAATATACTTGTTGCAGCAGTATTTAACGTATTTAACATTTGTTCCACTTTGTTGTTGCAGTACGGAAGAGCAATTCCTCTTTGATTGTAGTGAAAGAATTTTCCTTATAATTGCATATTGGCCACCGTCCGTGTGGGAGAGAACATGTCATAGTTAATTTAGGGGCTTCTTTTGATTCTCATATGCGGGTAGGAAAATTACATAGGCCGGATAGCAACATGTCTATTTGAATCCTATAGCAAAATATACTTGTCATGATTCTTATTATACATACTTGTGCATGACGAAATATACTTGTTGCAGCAGTATTTAACATTTGTTCCACTTTGTTGTTGCTGTAGTGACAAGCGCAGTCCAGAACTTATGCAGTTCCTTCTTCGCAGCGGCATACGTTTTGCTAGTCTTGATATAACGAATGACAAGATCAAGATGAGTCGCACCTGGGGTATTGAGATACCAGCTGCCTGCCACATTGATCTCCAGCGCATTTTCAGGCTTGAGCATGACAAGACTTCAATGGCTAATATGGCATTCGCCTTGATCGACGAGGAGTACGCTGATATGAAGACAAAATTCTACAACGATCAGCACAAACTCTGGGAGAAGACCCTACTTGACGCTATCAACATTGAGTATGCAGCAATAGATGCGTACGTTGCATACGAGGTGTACCGCCAGATTAGAATCGTCAACTATGGGCAGCGTCACCTAGTACCACCACCAGTGCCCCATGGGTCTCCTGCTTTGGGTATTCTGATCCGGAGGACGAGTAGTGTTTGCAATGGTGAATACTTCGATCTATCTCTATTATTATGTACTGCTTGGGGGTCTCTCCTGAAGGAACTTATTTCTATTAATTATGTCCCTGCTTAAGTATTATGTACTGCTTGTCACCGAGTATCATGTCTCTATTATGGTTTTTCTCGCTTTCAGCAAGCATTGTGATGCCACCTCTCTGATATTATGTTAGAGCATCTCCAACAGACGCGCGCCCTAGGTTGCGCCAAAACATGATAAAAAAATACAAAATAAATATACTGAAAATAGCAATATATTGAACTCGAGTCGACTACACGAACACACGAGCATAAACTTTAGAACTACAAACTAAAACTTAACTAAACTAAACTTCGTGTTTTCATGGCAAGGTTGTGTTATTTTAGGTGTAAGTAAACTCACTAGTATACTTACCATGTTTTCACTTGTTTCTGTGGTGTTATTGGCATAATTGCTTTTTTATCGTGTTTTTATGGCAAACATGATGAGATGGAAGTCATATTTGAATTTCTCTCTTTTTTCTAATCGATTTAGACATATTATTTGTCAAATTTCGATTTACGAATTTATAGATATGAATTATTCAATATTAAATGCAAAACTGCAAAAAGTTAATTATTATTTAAATTCAACATTATTTGAATGCAAGATTAGTATTACTTATTTATTTTTGTTTTCTTAAATAATTGTTTGGATTCACAAAATAAAGACGTGTGACATCATGGTCCAAGGGTTAATATGATTGATAGCATACTACTGTCAGCAAAACATGAGTTGTTTCTTGGAAGCTCACAGGGAAGGAACTAAGAAGTTAAGCGTGCTGGAGGTGGAGCAGTCTGAGTATGGGTGACCGACTGGGAAGTGTCACTGGGAAGTGTCACTAGAAGTGAGAAATTAAAAATGATTAGAGTTAAAAATAATTGAGACTAAAGGAAAACATAAACCTAAACCCCAAAACCCAAAATGGGAAACATAAACCCTAAACCCAAAATGGAAAAAAAAAGGAAACATAAATCCTAAACCCCAAAATGACAAAAAAAAGAGAAAATATTTAGTCCCGGCCGGGACTAGAGGTCCTCGACCACGCGCCCCTGCAGCGGCCACTGATGACCCACAAGTATATGGGGTGTATCATAGTACTTTCGATAGATAAGAGTGTCAAACCCAACGAGGAGCAGAAGGTGCTGACAAGGAGTTTCGGTAAAGATTTCACTGTAAACACTAGCAGACAAGTTTTTAGGGGTTTTTGGTATAGCAGATAAATAAAATACGAGTAAATAAAAGACAGTAATAATAATTGCAACAAGTGGCCCAATCCTTTTTAGAGCAAAGGACAAGCCGGTTGGTTTACTTATGATGGCAAAATGTCTTGAGGACACACGGGAACTTAGTCAAGTGCTTTCGCTTCATATAGTTGATTAATCTTTATTGTTTTGATAAGTGTTGTGTGGGTGAACCTATGCTAATGCACCGCCCTTAATTGGACTAATACATACTTGTGATTATACCCCTTGTAAGCATCCACAGTTACAAGAAAGTAATTAAGATAAATCTAACCACAGGATTAAACTCTGAGATCCTACGCTCCCTCGTGCATCGGTTTACTAACGGGGGTTTAGGTTTCTCTCACTCCGGCAACCCCACAATTAGCAACCAAATACACAATGCATTCCCCTAGGCCCATAAAGGTGAAGTGTCATGTAGTCGACGTTCACATGACACCACTAGAAGAATAGCACCACAACTTAAATATCAAATCATTAAATATTACTCAACATAATTCACTACTAGCGACAAGACTTTCCCATGTCCTCAAGAACTAAATGAAATACTCACAAGACATCATTTGGATTATGATCAGAGGTAATATAATGATGAATAACAATCTGAACATATACTTCAATTCAACGATAAAACTCAATAGCATCAACCTCAAGGAGTAATTAACACCGGGAGAGTTCCCCCTATGAACTAGACAAAGTATAGCCCTAGATGTTACGGCGGAATGGGATGGAGCAGCGGTGATGATGGTGATGGCAGTGGAGATGATGATGATGATGATCCCGATGAAGTCCAGCATGATGACGATGAGGTTGGCGATGATCTCCCCGCCCCCTCCGGGAGGGAATTTCCCCGGCAGATTTCTCCTTGCCGGAGAGCTTTCTCTCTCTCTGTTGTTACCGTCCCGTGGAGGCGGCGGAATATTTCCTCTGGCTCTCCCCTCGAATATTAGGGTTGAGGGGATGAAGTACGTGTAGGGGGAGTGCCTGAAGTGGGCCAGGGCCCCCACACCATGCCTCGGCGCGCCCAGGGGTGGTGTGGGCCCCTCTTGGCCCATCTCAGCCTCCCCTTTTGGCTGCCTCCATCTTCTTATAAAATAGGAACTTCTGTATTCTTGACAAGATTTTTAGAGCTCCAGAAATATAGTGTCTTGACGATGCTTTTTCCAGCTGAAATCTGACTCTGGCAATTAATTATCCAATAATCATCAAACATGCAAAATAAGACAAAATAACATAAGTAACACATCTTAATATGAAATATATCAATGAATAACAGTAAATTATGATATAAAATAGTGATACAAAATGGACGTATCAGCCACGTGGGGGACTCTTTTGCCCCGGTCGTAACTGACCCAGGACTAGAGGTTGGGGCCTCTAGTCCCGATTCCGTGGTCCCGGGTGCAAAGCCGGGACTAGAGGCCCTCCCGACCCGGGGCTAATGCCCTTGTTTCTACTAGTGACGTATGCCGTGTCTCCTAGATGGCAGGCACGCGCATTCGTTCATAATATAGATGAATATGCTTATGGAACGCTATATGCCATAACATTCTGGTCCTGTAAAAAATAAACGGTGTAAATCTTTATTGTGTAGATTTTTTTTCTCTCGATTAATGCAATTAATCTAAACTGTTGTAATCTGGTCTGACCAAAATAGACAGTGTAGCATAGATCTTTCCCTTTTGTCTTGATCATTATGCGGTTTTCCCAGATTTTGTTTTATTAATGGGGGTGCTTTCATTCTCACATGTTCTTCATAGATATAAAGATTTGGTGTACTAGTTTACAATTCTATTTCCATCTTTAATGTGCTCCTTTGCATTTCACGATTACGGTATATATGATTCTACTCAATTTGAAACTGATGGAAATGCTAAAATAATTGAATGATTTTTCTTTTAATATGTTTATCTATTTTCCTCCCCCGGAGCATCTACAACTAGACGAGTATACAAAAAGAAGAGTGATTTGAGTGATGTTGATGAGAGAGACTTGTGTGCCCAACTTAGCATGGATGAAAGGCAGACGACATGATTACCTTGCAAGTTGCAATGGGAAAGCCTAGAGGTGGCACAAGTATATTAGTTGTACTCTACGGCAAGCTTCCCATCAATTCAATCAATCCAAATAGAATCTTATCTTCTTGCACTACTGCCGATCACCCAGTCAGTGACAGGCCGAAAACCCCTTCCAGTGATGGGTAGACCACCTGTAACTAATCATACATCAGTGGTGTATTCGACACTACTGACGAGCGCACTACTCGTCACTGGTAGGACACACCAGTGATGGGCCGTCCACGGGATGCCCGTCAGTGATGCTTTTTTAGGGCCCCATAGACACTGACACTGACATACGCTCGGAAAATGCCCCTCACTGGTAATTGTTAGTGTTGTTTCAGTCAATTAGAATTTGTATATAATCTACAATTCAAATATTTGATTGCAATTCATATACAATAATTCATATTTTGACAGCATTCAACATTAATATATCTGCACCATTCATTATATAACACATTGCAAGATCAAGTATATATGCGATACATAAAATGTTCCAAGTCTGAAGCACAAGTGTAGAAAACACAAGTGCCAAGTTTCAACCCAAAAACAAGAAGTGTTGCAAACAACGTCGTACAAATTTGAACACAAGTTCATTTTTTAGGTCCGCTTTTTTGGCGCTGTTGACATCGATTCGAGTGACTACAAAAGTCTCAGACCCTAGCTGGTTCCCTTTTCTAGGCCTGGACTTCTCTTTTGGACGCGTAGGTTATGCTACATCCTTGGGCGCTTTAGTGGTTGCTTCCTCTTTTTCGTAATTGAACTCGGAAGAGCTAGACTTGTCATCAGAGTCTTCCTCGGATAAGCCGGTGATCGGCAGGATAGAAGGGTCCACGATGGCCACCTCTGGGGTAGCTTCTTCGGCCGCCTCCGAGAGAGTTTGTTTTGCCACCTCCGGGGTAGTTTCTTTCGCCGCCTCCTGGGCAGGTTTTTTGGCCCCCTCCAGGGTCGGTGAAGGTTACCAGTGAGAGGCACTCCACTACCGCCCGTCACTGGCATGCTTCCACTGATGGCCTCTCCCCTTCCGCCCGTCATTTGTAACCTTTTTAGAGCTAGGGATTTTTTTAGTTTGTAGTAGTTTGTTGCTTAGGGTTAGAATTGGTTTACGTTGCTTAGGGCTAATTTTTTATTGAGGGTTAAGGTTCATTGTTTAGGGTTAGAGTTCGACGTTTAGGGTTAGAGTTCGATGTGTAGGGTTAGATTTCGATGTTTAGGGTTAGAGCTCGACGTGTAGGGGTTAGACTTCGTCATGTAGGGGTTATGTTTAGGTTAGGGTTGAACGTTTAGGGTTAGAGTTCGATGTTTAAGGTTATAGTTTGACGTTTAGGGGTAGAGTTCGATGTTTAGGGCTAGAGTTCGACATTTAGGGATACAGTTGGATGTTTAGGGCTTTAGTTTGACCTTTAGGGTTAGCGTTCGATGTTTATTGTTAATTAGATTGAAGATAACTAATATTATAACAAAAGGCCTTCCCGCACAAGTTTGACATAAATGGCATGCATACAACTTTTTGTCAAGTTTATCTCTAGCTAGCTCGCTAGGCTTCGTTGTCGACCTCTTCGACAATCTTTTCGACAGTAGTCTTGATCTTCCCGGTGGTATACGTTAGTCCTTTGTGGTGATTGCGTCTTGTGTAGGTAGGCACATCATTATTAGTTTTGCTCCTTTTGCAGGGTTGGCGTTCATCAATATCTTCCTCGTCGGTGTCCGGGTCGTCGAATTGGTTATAGTCCTCTTCGTCAACTACACCATCGACTCCAACAATACTCCTTTTCCTTTCCTCATGATGTGGCGCTTCTTTCCCTTTGGGTCACGTATGTAGAAAACATGGGTGATTTTCTTAGCTAATACCCATGGCTCTTCTTTGGCCCCTTAAAATTGAATTATTTATGTGGTTTCTCAATCGAAAGATGTTACTTACGAAAGATAATCTCGCCGAAGATGTTGGACTGGTTGTAAACGTTGTGAGTTTTGTCATTCAGAGGAGTCTGTTGAGCACTTGTTTATATCATATCCCTTTGCGCGCCATATTTGGAGACTCATACACTTTAGTTTCAATATTTCTCCACCAACTAGTATCGCTAATATGTTCGGTAATTAGTTGGCCTGGATTTATAAGACGATTAAAGCCCGTATTCACAGATCTACATACTGGATCCATATGTGGTCCTTCCTTCTGCCACACGAGCAACGGGGGCTCATGGATTCCGGATGTTCACGGTTGATGGCGGTTGATACGTCTCGAACGTATCTATAATTTTTGATCTTCCGTGCATGTTTTATATCAATTGCCACACGTTTTATATTCACTTTATATCATATTATGACATTTATTGGACTAACCTACTAATAGTTGCAAAAATGCACAATGTCCTTGTTTTACTCTTTGATGTGTAGAAATTATCAAGAATACAAGAGGAAACATTGTTGGAGTCGAATTTGGACTTTCCTGAAATCTGTCTGAAAACTATTTTCAAAGATCGACCCGTTTAGGCCCGAAGATGACGTCAAATGGAAAAAGTCTAGTCGCGAAAGTTGTAAGGAATTTTCTCCTAATAATTCTAGAATTAAAATTCGGCCCAATCGGAGTCCGGACGGCGGAGAAAAGTCCGATTTACAGAAGACGTAGATGGGAATTCGAGAGTCCATATAAAGGAGGAAACCCTAGGTCGTGGAGGACACCCCATACCCACGAATTTGCAGCCACCAAAGCCATGTTTTTGCCTCCCCCATGGATCCCATCTCCATGGGGAGGGCTCCCAAAAAGCCATGAAGGAAGAGGGCTAAGGGGCGGCGCTCCATGAAACCGGCGGCGCAGGAGGAGCCCCCTGCGCCACCGCCGGTAACCCACAAGTATAGGGGATCGGCGGTCGTATGGGTTATCTTCAACCAGGGTGGCTGGCAACATGCTAGACGTTTGCATCATGTCTAGTTTTTTTGTTTCATCCGAGTTCTGCTGGTTGATTCATGTCGCAATCTGGCTGATGCGTGAGATGTAACTTGATATTTTTGTTTGCTACACTTCAACTTTTTGTTTAATATAAAAGCTGTGTGCATCATCACGAGCAGAGCCTTGGACTTTGTTCCCATTTCAAAAAAAAATCACTTTCACAACACTAACCAAGCTCTTGTACAATATATACGATGGAATACAATAGTATGACGTGTGGATAATCACGGTCTTTCACAAAGGCTTACTAATCAATTAATCAAGGAACGTTGCAGTGGATGCAGGTACAAACAGATTATTATTTAGCCCTTGCTTTTATATTTTTTACCGGGAAACAAATGCACATAAAAAAGTTTGCATGTGCATGTAGTCTTAGAGGCGAGACTAGGGAACTTCTTTATATTTATGTTTCCACACATGCTAATGAGTTTTCCTCTGAATCTCACATTCAAGAACCATAGCAATTTTAGCATAGTAATATAAATATTAATTAAGAATGTGGAAATAACAATAACATTTATTATTGCCTCTAGGGCATATTTTCAACAATCCTTTGTGGTGACTCCGTCTTGTGTAGGTAGGCGCATTGTTAGTAGTTTTGCTCCTTTTGCAGGGATGGCGTTCATCAATATCTTTCTCGTCGGTGTCCAAGTCATCGAATTGGCAATTGTCCTCTTGGTCAACTACACCATCGACTCCAACAATACGCCTTTTCCCTCTCCTCATGACATGGCGCTTCTTTGCCGTTTGGTCACGTGTTAGAAAACTTGGGTGATTTGCTTAGCTAATACCCATGGCTCATCTTTGGCACTAAAATCCTTCACATTTATTTTCTGATATGGGTCGGTTCAGGTAAAATCATGGTAGTGAACTTGCTGGGTTCGTCTTTGACATCTTTCGCCCATTTGACTAGAAACATGGGGATATTTGTGATGGTGTAGTCTACTTCCCAAATCTATTCAGTCACTCTATAGTATCTAGACTTACGTTTACCACTAAAGGCCTCCTTCGTTAGCGCACTGTTCTGGTACATACTTGTGATGCCCCAAAATCGGTACCATGCGGATTTCAGCGATCCCGCCAAAACCGGCATAATAACGATCTCAGGACGCCCACCAGACATAACGTGCACACCGAAACATGCGCGTTATGTGGGTGGAATTATAACATTACAACTGTTCACGAATGAATCCACAACAATAGCAGAAATAGACTATATATACAAGATCGACTCAAACGAGTTAAGAAACAACTGATACATTACAAAGATACAAATCACAGCGGAAGCAAGATAGTATCCGACTACGGATAAGATAAAATTGGACTAAGAGTCCCGAAGATAACCATGGCGTCCTAATACGTCTCAAACATATCTATAATTTTTGATGTTCCATGCATGTTTTATATCAATTGCCACATGTTTTATATGCACTTTATATATATTATGACATTTATTGGACTAACCTACTAATAGTTGCCAAAGTGCACAATGTTCTTGTTTTACACTTTAATATGTAGGAATTATCAAAATTGGGCAAAGAAATCTTGTTGGAGTCAAATTGGGACTTTTCAGAAATCTTTCTGAACACTATTTTCAAAGATCGTCACGTTCGGGCCTGAATACGACGTCAAATGGAAAAAGTCTAGTCGCAAAGTTGCAGGGAATTTTCTGCTAATAATTCCAGACTTAAAATTCGGCCCAATCCGAGTTTGGATGCTCCAGATATTCCCATTTTGTTGGAGCCAAGAGGGGGTGACGGGAATACGAGAATATAAAAAGGGAGAAACCATAGGTCAAGGGGCAGCACGAATTTCCTCCTCCCAGGCAGCCGTCTTGGGTGGAGAACCCCTCCATACCAGCACCATCTCCAAGGAAGAAGAGGGGCCAAGAGCCGCTGCCCCCATGCCGCCGCCGCTCCTCGCCGCCGCGGGCTGCTGCCGCCGCCGCCGCGCGTGGCTGCCGCGGGCCGCCGCCTCCACTCCGGGCTGCACCTCTCCATCAAGCTCCCTATCACCATGACCATGTGTGAGTAGTCTCCCTCGGGCTGAGGGCTCGTACTGGTAGCTATGTGGTTTATCTCTCTCTCCCATGGTGTGATCTTTATGTGATCATGAGCTTTGTAATCTAGTTGAATCCATAGATGTTACTCTTCATTATCTTATATGCTACTCAAGTGGTTTTATTAATGTAATCTCCGGAGTCACCTTTGTCCCACGGTGCGAAGTTGACAGTGTGCGCCCCGTGTGTGGCTCTTAGGCTAAAGATAACAGGAATACTTATCATGAGTTATTATTTGCGTTGGATGTCTCTATGAAATTGCGGTGTTTGTCTAGTACTAGGGCGCTCAAGTTGACAGTGTGGGGTTAACTAGACATGGGAATGCGACTTTAAGGTGTGCTGTTATAGCCCTACGCAGTGGATTGGTGTTCGTTATCCAACGAGAGAATAGCTCAGAGTAGCATAGTGAAGAGGAATATCTATGTATTCAATTATATTATTATTGTTGAGAGTGTCCACTAGTGAAAGTATGATCCCTAGGCCTTGTTTCTAAGCATTGAAACACCGTTTACAACCAGTTCTGCTACATGTTTGCTTGCTGCCATTTTTATTTCAGATTGCAATTACCACTTATAATCATCCATATCACTTGTATTTTAATATCTCTTCGCCGAACTAGTGCACCTATACATCTGACAAGTGTATTAGGTGTGTTGGGGACACAAGAGACTTCTTGTATCTTAATTGCAGGGTTGCTTGAGAGGGATATCTTTGACCTCTACCTCCCTGAGTTCGATAAACCTTGGGTGATTCACTTAAGGGAAACTTGCTGCTGTTCTACAAACCTCTGCACTTGGAGGCCCAACACTGTCTACAAGAATAGAAGCGTGCGTAGACATCAAGCTATTTTCTGGCGCCGTTGCCGGGGAGGTAAGGTAAAAGGTACTCACATCCTCCAGCTACTTAGCTATTTTCTAGCACTGTTGCTGACGTGTGAGTGCTCGAAGGTATTTCCTTTAGATTCTGCAATTATACTTTTTGTTTCTTGTTTTTATTTCACTAGTAGGCTTAATGGAAAACAAACAAAAAATTAGAGATCTTTATGAACTTTATATTGAATTAGGACATGATGCTTTTGAAGAGAAAATTAAAAAACCTATGGAAGTTTGTTTGCATAATAGTGGTAACAATGTTATTAGCATGAATTCTTTGAACACCATTATTGCTAATGCTATGGAAAAGTCTAAGCTTGGGGAAGCTAGTTTTGATGAAATGATCTTTTTAGTTCCCCAGCTTTGGAGGAGAAAATTTGCTTGATAATACTTTGTCTCCTACGTGATAATTCTAATGATGCTTGTGATATTCTAAATCCACCTACTGAAAGTATTCCTTTTGAAATACCTATGGAAATTGTTGAAAAGGTTATGGATGAACGTTATGCAGGGGATGGAACAGTCCATCCACGTGATCACTTGTTGAAACTTACAGAACTTTGTGAGTTGTTTAAGGTTGCAGGTTTATCAAGGGAAAATGCCATGAAGAAATTATTTCCATTGTCACTTAAGGACAAAGCAAGGGAGTGGTATGATCTACTGGATGATCCTCATCATTCGGAGTGGATGGAGCTTGAATCTCTCTTTTACTCTAAATTTTATCCTCCTATGAAATGCATTAGATAGGAATTACATTTATAATTTTTGTCCTCGTGATGGAGAAAGCATTGCTCAAGCTTGGGAAAGACTGAAAACATTAATACTCAAATGTCCTAACCATGGGCTTCCTGAGGAAATAATTGTTACTAATTTTTATGCAAGGCTTTCAGGTCATTACAAGGATTATCTAGATGCCTGTTCAGAGGGTTCTTTCACAAGTAAGAAGGTTGAAGCTAAATGGGATCTTCTTGAAACAATTCAAGGCAATACTGAAGATTGGGAGAACGACAAAGGTAAAGAATCAGGTATAAACTATGAGTATGATTGCATTAAGTCTTTCGCTGAAACTGCTAGTTTTCATGAGCTTAGTGCTAAATATGGTCTTGATTCTCAAATTGTTGATTGTGTAAAGCCTTTGCTTCTCATATTAATATTCCTAAAGAAAATTGGGACATGTATCATGAACCTTTCAAAGACACTTGCATGGAAAATGAAATTGTTACTAATGATTGCAATAAACATGCTCAAACTTCTGAAAATACTATTTCTTATAAGCATGTTAATTTTTGTGGAGCACTTAGACCTTGTGAAAAGAATCAAATCGAAGAAGAATATTGTATCCATCATAGGAATGAAAAAACTAGAACGTGGTATAGAGCTCTAAGATCTTGCTGAAAAAGTTTGTGCCCCTATCCTTTTATTTGTGAACTTTGCTATAAAGGGTCATTTCGAATTCCAATGCTCAGGTTCTAATAAGGATATTGCGGAAGACTTTTGTGATAACATGATCACTCCTAATCAGCATGATGAACTTACATTATTTTGGTGTGAAGAGTTATCAAGAAAAACTTCTTCGTTAGATATGAGTGCTTTTGATATGAATAGCGTGTTGCATGGATGTCATCTCTATTGTGTTAATAATTGCCATGCCAACACTTACATACAAAATATTATAAAAGATGGATCGACTTTACCAAAATATGAAAGGACTAATGTTTGTTTACTCTTATTAATGAAAAAGGAATCCTCCCAAGCTTCTTCTATTGTTTCTAACAATAAACCAGGGTATGTGGTGAAGCCTCCTTTCAAGCCTCTCCCTCCTAAAGAGGGAAAGAAGAGAAGAAGAAGAAGAAGAAGAGAGGAGTAAAAGGAGAGAGGAAACGATATCTTCCCCTAAGCATGTTGCTCCTATTATAGTTGTTGCTGATGAGTCTGAATTCGATGATGATCCTATGCCTGTTACTTATAGTAGTGATCATGATTGGGAAAAACACAGTACTTTTGATATTGAAAATCTTTTGGGTACCAATTCTGAAAATGATGATGTTAATAATTGCTATACTATTAGTACTATCCATGTTCCTTCCAATGATGATATAGGAAGCATTAAGCTTGGGGATGAGGTGTTTGAAAATCCTTTTGCTAGTAATAATTATATATTTGAAACCTCTCCTCCTAGTGATGTTTTTGAAAATCCTTTTGCTACTGATGATTATATAGTTGAGACCTCTCCTTCTAGTAAAAATGATGATGATATGTTTACAAATGAACACACTTTGGAAGATAACTATTCTATTGTTTATGATGATACTATGCCTCCAGTCTTTGATAATTATTATAAAGATAACTATGACATAGGTTATAATTACAATCATCCTCATGAAACTTGTCATAATTATGGAGGGATTTCTCAAAACCATCCCTCTAATATACAACTTGTCTATCATGTTCGAGTTCTTTATGATGATCCTACTCCCATTGTTATTAATAAGAAGGATTTTGCTTATGTGGAAAATATTGATACCTTTATGCATATGGGTCATGATAAGAATGTTTTGTGATGGTTATATTGTGGATTTTATCAATGATGCTACTGGAGTTATTATGAGAGAGGGAGACATGGATTCATACATCACAATAATATTAAGTCTCCTCTCTTTATGTTGAAAGTTTTGATGTTGCACTTGTTTTGCCTTCCTATGCTAGTCACTTTGTGCTTTATTGATTTATTTTCTTACAAGATTCCTTTGCATAGGAAGTGGGTTAGACTTAAATGTGTTTGATATTTGCTTCTTGATGCTCTTTCATATTCACCTCTTATACATATGAGAGCATCATCAAAAATCACTATGCCTAGCTAAAAGGCGTTAAAGAAAAGCGCTTGTGGGAGACAACCATTGTTTTATTTTCTGCAATTTTATTTTTATTGAGTCAAGGAGCTTGTTACTTCTGTAGCAACTCCTTTGTATCTTTATTTTCTCGCATTGTTATGCCAAGAGTAGCCTCTAGTGTTAAGGTTTTGCTTAATTTTGATTGCTGCGCAGAAACAATTTTTGCTGTCCACTGTACGAAAATTCTAAAATCACCAGACTGTTGAAAAAATCTGAAATTTTTTGTGCGTAATCTTTATGAATGTATGAATCTTTCATTAGTTCAAAGTTTTTGATCTGAGTGTCGTAAGTGCCTCGAAAAAATTCATCTTTACTGGCTGTTCTGTTTTGACAGATTATCTCTGTTTTTGCATTGTCTCTTGTGGGGTTTAGGCAAGGCTTTCTATTGGAGGGCTGTAGCTAATGTTTTATTGAGTTCTTGCAATGTGTCACAACAGAACCAGTGGATTAAAATTTTTGAGTACTAACCCCTCTAATGAGATTTACTTTGAGTTTGGTGTGACGGAAGTTTTCAAGTGTCAAGAGGGAAGAGTGATATAATAGGATGGAGAAGAGTGAAGAGCTCAAACTTGGGGAGGCTCCCATGGATCTCCCCAGCATATTTCAAGAAGACTCAAGCGTCTAAGCTTGGGGATGCCCAAGGCATCCCCTTCTTCATCGTCAAAATTATCAGGTCATCTCTAGTGAAACTATATTTTAATTCTTTCACATCATATGTGCTTTTCTTGGAGCGTCTGTGTGCTTTTATTTTCAGTATTGCACTTTTATTTTCAATAAAGCTTGATCACAATATTCTTGATTGGGAGAGAGACACGCTCCGCTTTTTCTTGGAATACTCTTGTTCTTCACTTATATCTGTTGAGTATTCAATTTTCGCGCTGTTTAGCTTCTAGCTCTTGGTTTTCATGTATCTCTTGTCAGAGCTATTAGTTCTTTTGTAGAAAGTACTCTCTTGCTTCACTTATATTTGTTTGGAGAGTTGATTGGTGTTTGGTTGGTTCTAAAATGTTGCATGTGGTAATTGGTATAAGGAAAAAACTTGCTTAATCTTGTAGATCACTATTATGGATAACTTGATGCTTGTCAATCGTTTTGAGTTAACAAGTAGATCATGATTAAATTTGTGCATCATATGAGTTAAGCCTATTAGTGAAGAACTACCGTAAAGCTTGTTAAAATTTGGTTTGTATCGGTGGTATCTCTAAGGTCTAGATATTGTCTAGTAAGCGGGTTCGGTTAACAAGGAAGACGGTACGAGGTTTTATAACGTTTGCACTATGTTCGTCATGTAAAACTTGGTGTACGGGTTGATATTCTTGTTTGCTTACATAAACCTTGCTAGCCTAAACTCTGTACTGAGAGGGAATGCTTCTCGTGCATCCAAATCCTTGAGCCAAAATCCATGCCATTTGTGTCCACCATAACTACCTATATGTGCTATTTCCTTGCCACTCCAAGTAAATTTTTCATGTGCTACCTTTAAATTATTCAAAATGTTATTATTCCCTTTTTGTCTAAATGTTTACCAGCTCATGAGGAATTAGTGTGGTTATTCTTTATTCTGGTTGTCAAATGGACTTTCACACCTGGACTAGTGGCATATACATCCGCTTATCCAATAACTTGCAAAAAGAGCTGGCAACGGGGTGCCCAGTCCCAATTAATTACAACTTTAACCATTAATTCTCTTCACACTTTTGCCCTGATTCATCAGTAAGCAATGACAACACAGTGAAATATCTGCATGTGTGTAAACCAAAGAGAAAAAGGGATGATCTGCCTTGCTGGTAGAAATAACGTCCCTATGGGAGCCGCTCTTGAAAGTCCGTTTGACAGGTAGAATACTGTTATCACCCGCTACCATTCGTTGACAATTAACATACACCTCTCAAAAATAGATACTCCTCCATGGTATGTGATTGATGGAAGGCACCCGAGGATTCGGCTAGCCATGGCTTGTGTTAGCAAGGTTGGGAGGAGTATCAAATATTTTATGCAATCTCTATATGTTTTCAAAAACCTAAAAGCTCTAGCACATGACTTAATCCCTGCTTCCCTCTGCGAAGGGCCTTTCTTTTACTTTCATGTTGAGTCAGTTTTCCTATTCTTTCTGTCTTCCACAAGCAAACACTAGTGTCAACTTTGTTACAACATGCGTTATATGCTACGTATTGGACTTGTTATACTACTTTGTGTTGACGATATCCATGAGATAAATATGTTGAAAGTTGAAGCGAATGCTAAAACTTAATTCTTCCTTTGTGTTGATTGAATAACTTTTATAGAAACTATTGCTTTATGAGTTAACACCTATGCAAAACAGTTTGATGCTTGTCTTGAAAGTACTATTCATAAAACGTTTAGCTTGTGTGATTAATTGTTTACTCATTATCTATTTGGTAGCAAATTATAGACCATTAATTTGGATCAATTCATTCATTTACATGTGCCTTGCAATATTATATGATCAAGATAATGATGCTAGCATGTCACCTCAAAAATTATATTGTTTTATCGTTTACCTACTCGAGGACGAGTAGGAACTAAGCTTGGGGATGCTTGATACGTCTCAAACGTATCTATAATTTTTGATGTTCATGCATGTTTTATATCAATTGCCACATGTTTTATATGCACTTTATATTATATTATGACATTTATTGGACTAACCTACTAATAGTTGCCAAAATGCACAATGTTCTTGTTTTACACTTTAATATGTAGGAATTATCAAAATTGGGCAAAGGAAATCTTGTCGTAGTCAAATTGGGACTTTTCAGAAATCTGTCTGAACACTATTTTCAAAGATCGTCACGTTCGGGCCTGAATACGACGTCAAATGGAAAAAGTCTAGTCGCAAAAGTTGCAGGGAATTTTCTTCTAATAATTCTAGACTTAAAATTCGGCCCAATCCGAGTCCGGATGCTCCAGATATTCCCATTTTGGTGGAGTCAAGAGGGGGACGGGAATACGAGAATATATATAAAGGAGAAGCCATAGTCAAGGGGCAGCACGAATTTTCCTCCCCAGGCAGCCGTCTTGGGGTGGAGAACCTCCTCCATACCAGCACCATCTCCAAGGAAGAAGAGGGGCCAAGAGCCGCTGCCCCCATGGGCCGCCGCCGCTCCTCGCCGCCGCGCCGTGGCTGCCGCGGGCCGCCGCCTCCACTCCGGGCTGCACCTCTCCATCAAGCTCCCTATCACCATGACCATGTGTGAGTAGTCTCCCTCGGGGCTGAGGGCTCGTACTGGTAGCTATGTGGTTTATCTCTCTCTACCATGGTGTGATCTTTATGTGATCATGAGCTTTGTAATCTAGTTGAATCCATAGATGTTACTCTTCATTATCTTATGATTGTGCTACTCAAGTGGTTTATTAATGTAATCTCCGGAGTCACCTTTGTCCCACGGTGCGAAGTTGACAGTGTGCGCCCCGTGTGTGGCTCTTAGGCTAAAGATAACAGGAATACTTATCATGAGTTATTATTTGCGGTGGATGTCTCTATGAAATTGCGGTGTTTGTCTAGTAAATTCTAGGGCGCTCAAGTTGACAGTGTGGGGTTAACTAGACATGGGAATGCGACTTTAAGGTGTGCTGTTATAGCCCTACGCAGTGGATTGGTGTTCGTTATCCAACGAGAGAATAGCTCAGAGTAGCATAGTGAAGAGGGAATATATGTATTCAATTATATTATTATTGTTGAGAGTGTCACTAGTGAAAGTATGATCCCTAGGCCTTGTTTCTAAGCATTGAAACACCGTTTACAACCAGTTCTGCTACATGTTTGCTTGCTGCCATTTTTATTTCAGATTGCAATTACCACTTATAATCATCCATATCACTTGCATTTTAATATCTCTTCGCCGAACTAGTGCACCTATACATCTGACAAGTGTATTAGTGTGTTGGGGACACAAGAGACTCTTGTATCTTAATTGCAGGGTTGTTTGAGAGGGATATCTTTGACCTCTACCTCCTGAGTTCGATAAACCTTGGGTGATTCACTTAAGGGAAACTTGCTGCTGTTCTACAAACCTCTGCACTTGGAGGCCCAACACTGTCTACAAGAATAGAAGCGTGCGTAGACATCACGTCCATATCCCTGCCCAGGCCAAGCCGGAGGGATTCCCAAGCTAACGTCGTAGGACTTCAAACCTGTTGACTGTTCAGTGCAAAACAGCCGAAAAAGATTGGTCAGGTAATGGAATTTACCTGGCAAGCAAAGCACACTTGGAACAACCTAGATACTAAAGGATTGGTGGACTGAAGCAGCAGCACTAAGCCATCTACAGAAGATATGCTACAACTTTCGTTTATAAGATAGGGATAGGAACGCGAGTAAGGAACCAACTAGATACTGACACCAAACAATACCCAACCGATTATCATTCACTCGCTTAACCCACGAATAAGCAATCCAAAGGCACTCACACATCGAAGCACGTATAGGAGCTATCATTGCTAGGTGTAAGTTGTCTATGATCTTGTTAGCCAGCATCTTCACCAAGTCGTCCATAACTGCGGACACGGCTTTTCGAAAAGATTTAACCCTGCAGGGGTGCACTATTGTTAAACCACACGCATCAAAGTGCCATGGAGCATTTGACACAACCTTTCACTTCTCTATAGCCAAGTCCAGGGAACCACCTAGCCAAGTTGAACCAGCATCATAACTTCGGCCGAAGCTCCGAGGCGGACCTAGCCGTTTGCCACTACGCACTAGGGGGAATCTATCCACAGTAGGAAATCCACTTCATATCGTACCGCGAAACCTATATAAATGTACGCACATCCAACTAGGTCTATCCACAGTACCATCATTATCAACGTCATCATCTTCACCTGCATGAAAGGGGATGTGCGTACGCCAAATGGAAAGCCAGAACTACTTGCGGCGCCCTGGACAAGGCTGCGGATCGGGTCACGGGCCGCGGGGAGTCCCATTAAGGTCCCACATGTGGGTAGCACGGTCAGTCTTCGATCCAAGCACAAGAACTCGGGTCCTAAGACGACACTAGCAGAACAAAGCACCAAAACAGGCCTTCTGCCAGTGCCTTATCATTAAGATAACAATCGTCCCACAACAGATAAATAGGTAGCCACTTATCAGGGCTTTAAAGATACATGTAATAACAAGAAGATAAAGGTAACGACCTAAGCATGCGCCACGACTCGCAAGGCCAACAAGGAAAACAAACAACAGGGTGATAGGACGTGGAGGTGGGGCTATATCATGGCGGCAGGGTAAACATGGATAGGATCGCACACAAGCATCGTAACATAAGGATAGCAGAGATCAACGGCAAGGATGAAAGACAATGCATTGGGAACACGAGAACAATGCTTGCCTGTAATCCAGCAAGGAAGAAGATCTGTCGTTGCTCACATCATCTCAACGTCCTATTCACGAAGATGCAAAAAACACTGGAAAGAACAAAAGATGCATGTTACAACTGCGACAAAAGATCCATCATGTGATGATATGCTATGCATGTCATGGCAAGATGCAACTTAAACCAAATTAAGTGGAACCGGGATTCCGACAATTAATATTAAGGTTCAAGTTATTTATCTAACCACAAATTAAATGTTGATTAACATAGCAACACATGGCATGGGTGATCTACACCAAATTAAATGAAGACGGGACATTTATCGAATATTCCCGCACACTCCATATTTAATTATCAGATGAATTGCTAATTACCCACAACCCAAGATATGCAACAAATGCATGAAAGATTTGATATGCACAAGATAGATGACATTTTATAAAATAGGTATATAAGTATAGGGTTTGGGTTTGGGTTCGCACGTCGGAAAGAGGGATCGAGGAACTTCGGGGGTCAAAGCCGGCATCTTCGACCCATAGAGGAGGTAGACGACGTCGGGGAGGTAGTCGTCGCCGAACCAGAACTTCATCGTTTGACGGTGTCGTGGAAGTAGTTGTACTCGGGTCATCGGCACGGTTGTCGTTGTTCGGTCTTCGGTTCTCCTTGGACGCGCATGAAGGCGACCAAACACAAAACGAGCAAAAGCGACATCACGAGGCGAAGATCATGTCATCGGTCGGGGTACACAGGTGCGGTGATGGTCTTGTCGACGATTGGGGTACTCGGCGCCGGTGGCGGTCTTCTCGCCGGACATCGGGCACGGGCGAGGTTCACGGCGTCGATCTTGTCGGCGGTCACAGACACGGGGAACACGGACACAGACACCGGAAGGCACGACAACACGGCACTAGAAGAAGCACGGGCGCACACGATGCAGCACCTCGACGGGTAGACAACTCGGAGCTCGACGGGAAGCCGGAGGCCTTGCAGACAATTCGTCAAGGACGCGGCCGGAGCAGCAGGCTGGAGGCGCAGATGGCGACGCCAAGGACGAAGACCCCGGGCAGGAGCTGGGGAGGTGGTGGAGCAGAGCCGTCTGGGGCGCATTGCCGGCGCTGGCTCAGCCAGCGCATGAGGGATGCGCGACTCGCGCGGGTGCGGAGGCGCGCGGGCCGGCGTGGGTCGCCGCGAGACGCGTTCGAGGAGGCAACGGGGAGGAGGCCCACAGCGTCGCAGCGGCTGCAGTCGATCGGGGGAGGCGGCGGCGGCCGGCGGCCGGGACCGGAACGGAGGAGGAGGCGCAGGGAGGGAGGCGAGGTGGAGGAGACGAAGAGGAGCACGGGGCGGCTCAGGCTCGGGCTGGGGAATGAGAAGGCGACAGGGAGGAGGCCCACGGCGACGCAGCGGCTGCAGTCGGTCGCGGGAGGCGGCGGCGGCCAGCGGCCAGGACCAGAGCGGAGGAGGAAGCTCGGGGGAGCTCTCCCGTGCACGTGCGTGCGTGGTGTCGCGTGCGTGTGTGTTTGTGTGGCCAGGAGAGAAGAAGAGAAGGGGAGAGAGAGTAGATGATAAGGTGGAGGGACCGAATTGGAAAGCAAAAAAGAATAGAGAAGGGTGGGTGGACCCATATGCAAAAACGAGAAAAGCAGGGAGGCGGCTGCAAAACGCCGGAGGTGGAGGTAGATGTTTTCCAGGGAAAACCTAGGGTTTCAGCTTAGGTGGGCTTTGGGCCGAAAGTGGCCTGGCTGGGCTGCTCTCTCTCACAATAAAACATTTTATTTTTGCACAACCTTTTGACAAAACAAATTTTGGGACGGAGACGAACAAAAGAAAGGAGGGAATTATTTGAAGAACCAAAATAGTGTTTAGCAAAATAATTTTATTGTCAAAATCAATGCTCATGATGCATGATGCCATGATGATGCGAAAAAGAAAAACAAACAAATCTAATTGGGAAAAAAATCCCGGGCGTTACAATACTTTTCCGGTCTTGAGCCTCCAAGTAGAATGTGTATCCATTGATATCTATGCTTGAAATGTCAGGACATTCAACGAGGGTTCTTGTGACAACATGAACACCGTCTCTTTTTCTTCATTTTCTGGGCTCCGTCCATACCAGTAGTTTTTAGTCACTTGGCGAACTTTGCGTTATAATCTTTCACGAGCCAAGCTTCTCCTTTTTTGGGTTCGCACATTTTATCTTTGTCTTGTGCATCGCAACATAAGACTGAACACATTCAGGTGTTGAAACACCACGACGTGTGCTTTGTCGTAGTCATTTGATCATTTCGGTGCATCATTGTACAACCGTAAATCCGCCATTCCAGGTGCGTGACCTGCACCAGCGAGCTTGCTAGTGTGGCACAAACATAGTTTTTTGATCAGCCAAATAATCCGATGATTATCTCTTGGACGATATGGACCACGAGATGCACCATGATATAGAAAAATGATGGAGGGAAGTACATCTCAAGTTATCATAGTATGACAATGATCTCCGCCTACAGTTTGTTGTGGCACTTCACTGTGATTGACTTCTGAGAGATCGTGCCGAAAAATTTAGAAAGCTTCAAGATTGTCTTTGTTGATCTCTGCCTTCATGAGACCTCTAATTGCAGCCGGAAGTAAAAGTCGCCCGAACACTAAATGCCAAACATTTAGTGTTCGGGTGATCGTCAGTGTCCTATACCTTTGCCACTTATAAGGGAGAATACTTAAATGAAAATCAGTCACATGCATTACGATGAAATAATGGTAAATCACTGCCAAAAATTTACTGTCACAAATAATATTGTGATGCTTTGTAGAAAAATGTTGTATTATTTTGGATGTGATCTCTTTCTCTTAAAAAAAATATTTTGCCATCGTTATTTCCACCCCTAACCTTAACCTTGGTCACTAGATATTCTTTAAGATTTTTTTTGAGGAAATATTTTTAAGCTTTCTTGGTCAGACGATAGAGTGAGAACAAGATTCCTTTGGAAATTGTAATGGCATGGCCTCCACGTGCACGCGAGCACCTATGCTCTATCTCCAAAAATGACAGGCACATCGCACATGCATGCAGGCATAATTAGGCGAATATACTCATGGTAGGCTACACATCATTTTCTCTCCCGGTTAATGAAATTAATCTACACCATCATTATCTGATCCCATGAAACAAGGGAATCCCATCCCACCAAAACGAATGGTGTAGATCTTTTCTTTTTCTCTTGATCATCATTGTATTTTCTTCCTTTTTATTAACGTGGGGTCTGAAATCTCACATGTTCTTCATATATGCAGATTTAATATATGTAGTAGTTTATCATTCTCTCTTCTTCTTTAATGTGCTCCTTTCCATTTCTGGATGAGGGTATATTAGACTACTCAAGTCGAATCTTAGGGAAAAGTTAAACTAAACGAATGATTTATTTTTAATATTTTTATCTGCCTTTAGCCCACAGTCAATACCATTTGCAATTAGGAGAGTGGCCCAAAAGAGGAGTGCTTTTGTTGAATTTTACCATTTGCAATTAGAAGAGTAGCCCAAAAGAGGAGTTCTTTTATTGAAGTTGATGAGAAGGGAGATAATACGTGCTCGGTAAATAAGCTCAAGCTAGAAATAGAGCATAAAACAACTGTGCCTCCTCTAGGCCATGCCATTTTAATTTGCGTGGGACTTGTCTACCCAATATAGCATGATGGAAAGGCGGAGGATACGATTCCCTTGCAAATTGCAATGAAAAGGCCGAGAGATGCCACAAGTCTTTTGCGTGTGCTCTATGGCTAACTTACTTGTACCCCCTCCCATCAATTCAAGCAATGCAAATGGAATCTTATCTTGTAGGGAAGACATAGGAGCACAATAAAAATAAATGATTGCTTTATTTTTGTTGCCCCCTGACATTTAAATGAAAGAGTACTAGATGTGGCAATTTGATATGTTCCTTTATATAAAATAATTAAAGGAAATAACAAAATAAGCTATATGTGAGAGAGTATCAAAAATATCTTGCCACTACATAAGTTATAGTAATGATACTCCTATTCCTATTTGTGACAATGTCACAGCCCAAATAGCCTTTCTAAACAATGCTCTAGATATCTAAATTTGGAATCAATAAAAATATTTCATAAAATTGTTGTTTTGCTTGATGTGATGTTTGTTTTCTTGTTTAAATAGATGATGTTGTTAACTAGTGCTTAAGTATGACTTGTTTGGTTGCTTGATAAATAAGCCTAAGCAAAGTGCATCTCAAATCCTCAACCACAAAACATCTCTAAAAATTGAAATCTTAGTCTAAACCCTCCTAAAACACCTTTCTGGAGTACTGTTTTTGAGCTCTTAATTAATGGACTTGTGATGTTCTTTAATTATGATCCTTGTGATGGTACTGGAGTATTGTGTTTATAATTCATGATAAAGCCAAGATATTTCATGTTGGGAGTGATTATGATCATGGGATCATGCTCTCAATTGGCTATGAAATATCCAGACAGAAAACAGTTAAAACATACCTTTTCTCTCCATTTAATTCTCCTACCTAGTATCCTTTCCTAGATACACTTCTTGTTTGTCATCCATGTTTGTGA